>OZ001258.1:4568157-4935657 GCA_963924015.1 Macrophya annulata
ATTTTGATATTTTTGTAATTCGTAAAGGTATAAATATAATTCCCGTAGTAATTTAATAATGAGAAATTTATTCGTTGTTTAAATATCTTGGAATTGTATTATTCTCAGTTATTTTATTATCAACAATAATAATTAAAGATAAGAAAAATATTGGAGGGGGTAATGCTTCGAGTTCTTAAGAAAGATGTGCGTACGTTTGAAATATCTCAGGTATAAATGTGTTGAACGATGATAACCAGCTGATACGAGTGCCTCTTTAACATCGCTGAGAGTAACATTCTTTTATATGAATACATAATTATAGTGAGACATATATATATATATATATTAGTTGTGATTGATTACATATAGACTGAAACTTGGTTTATTAAATATCTGCCACAATTTGTTATGGTAAGTATATTTATGTACATAAAATAATTAATACATATATATAAATACAGATCAATTATACATATATATAATGTTTTCATATTTTCATTCAATTTCTCTGTACTGCATTTATTAATGGAAAAAAAAAAAAAAAAAAAAAAAAAAAAAAAACCGAAACGAGAATTAATTTAACTCTGAAACAGTAAGACAATTAATGAGTCACGTTGCCATAAAATTTGAATAAAAAAAAAAAAACGGATTCAATCATTCTCAATTTTATTTAAATTTTAATGATGAATTTAAAGCATTCGTAGTTTCAGATTGATTAAAAGTACTTTGCCGAATTATTATCATTACTTTCATTATATCATCATTTATACAGTTGACGCTTTTAATGCTTTTGTATGAATCATATATTTTATCGAGTTAACGGATGTGTAACATTGATTTTTCATTCTTGAGATTGTGCGTTAATTTTTTTATTCTATTTAACAAAGCCCTTTCACTCTCCTCGTATTTTCACTAATTGTAATTTCGTTTTTTTTTTTTTTTTTTTTGTTTTCTCTGTACTTATGATGGATTGAAAAAACAGTCGAAAGGTTTTTGCACGTCTTCGTACTGCAGCCTTCGATAATTCTCGGTAATAAACTTAGCGTTAAACGTATATAAATTGCAAAATGTTTTCCGGAAACGTAATTCAGTCGTGCGTGGCACGAGCACAAATCCTCCTCATGTACTCGTATCCTCGTTCTCCGAGGGAGCGAACAAACACTATTATACATTTGCAACAGTGAATGAACAGCCTCTTGTGTCATATCCTGCTCTTAAACGCGTGCCTTAGTCGGTGCGAAACCGTGAATTTAAAAAAAAATATTTACTTACTTAAATCGAGTAAAATTTTTCTTTCAGATTAACGTTACAATCTTTTTTTTTTCTTTTTTTTTTTCTTTCTTTCATTTTATTTCTCCGATTATGTAGTTTTATTAATTTTTTGATAAAATCTGGACAAAAAATTTTCAATTCTTTAAAAAAAATAAATTTAACAGACCTTTACACTATTTTTTCATTTTACATAAAGTCGTTTTTTTTTTTTAATATATAGATTAGGTGTGGATATTTTTTTATTCTTTATAATAAGTTATTGTTAATTACAGGCTACTCTCGAAGATCTAACCCTTTATTTTTACATCGGTTGCGGAATCGTCGCGGTGGCATTGCTCCTAATTTTAATTCTCGTCGTCGTTCTATTCGTCAAAGTAAACAGGCTCATTTCTGATAAGTAAGTTAATTAATAATATTAATGATTAGTATGATACAAATGAAAATTTGAATCTATACATATGTATATAAGAGTAAAATTATAATATTTAAACTACTTTTTGAAATTTTCAATTCTTTCTTTTATAATTTTCAACGATTTATATGTATATTGGTATATATATATACTTCACTGTCACGGTACTGACTATAACAAACACTTGTCACGTTTTCATTTTTTTGTTTTTTATTAATTCTCTGTATTTATTAATTTTTTTCATTATGCTGAGTTCAACCGGTTAAAAAAAAAAATTTTTCTGGATCCTGATGAAGCAGTTTTTCAAGCTACTTGACCCCGTCTAAATTATAAATATATGTATATATTTACAATGTATATATCTATATATATGAAAGTAGTTTAAAATCTGCATATATAACGTCGTCGTCATGCCGTAATTCTAAAAAAACAAAAAACTTACAAAAAAAACATGGAAAATAGAAGGAAAAAATTGAAATAAGTTTACGAGGTTTTATCAAAGGGTTGAAATATACCCGACAATCAGATAAACTTGTCATTTTTTTTCTATTTCCTTTCATTGCTCTTGTTATCAGATATACATGTATGTATATACAATATGTATGTACACTGATATAGTGTATCTAGTGAATCAGTTCAAACTTATGTACATACATACATATATATTATACATATAGGTATATGAATAACGATACTAATAGCAATGACGAAATATATTTGATACCTAGCGCGTTATCTTTTACGACACGTTATAGCTGACTCTTTGTCTAAATAATTAAGATAATTAACAGAATAGATTAAACTTGCTGCAGCTATGGAATTACTATACCCGCAAGTTATTACGATAGTATGATATCGAGAACGGGGTAAAATAGGGTACACTAATGAAAAAAAAAAAAAAGAACTTGATTATACATAATAATTTTAACTGATATTTAAAATGTTATCAATTTTATATTTCGTTTTTATTATTATTTTTTTTTTATTCTACTAGCTATCGAATTCGAAACTTGCTTCATGAATTTTTTTATAAATTATTTCATGTCGAAGTCTGATTTGAAATTTGTATCGATTAAAGTATAGATTTTTTTGTTTTAGGTACCCCATTTTGCCCCGGTCTCTCTGTCTCTCGTACCTATAGATAATATAATTTATAAAATCGTCGGTTAATTAATAATATTTCAGATCAAATCAACTCGCTAGACAAAAAGAAATGATGGCTGACTTTTGTTATACAAATCCGACTATTGTACCTGGTGAAGAATTGTCGAGGAGAGGTTTTTCGATGTACAGTGGTTCTAATCATCAATTTTCACCCGACGAAATTGATATTCATGGAAAAGATTACACTAATCACGAAGAAGCCAGGTCTAAATTTTAGACGTTATATATGTATACCTATTGTATACTATATAGGTACTAAAACATTATACCGATATAAAATTTACCTAAACCAATTATAATCGATCAGAAATTATCGAATAGTAATAAAAATTTTAGCCAATCGAATTAGCAGCTAAAAGACAACGTGTCAGCAAAATCAAAAAAATAAAAAAAAATTTCATATTATTTATTAATTCGAATTGAATTTTTGATTTCATTTTTACTTATATGTATACAGAATGTATTGAAATTTATTTATTTTTGTTTGTTTTTCGAATAATATCGCTTCAGTTAAATATCCCCCTACCGCCAATTATTTACCTATATTATTCTTTTACCCATCGTAATTCGTTACCGATTGAATTTTTAGGTAGAATTATCGACTCTGGGTAAATAACCGACTGGTTAAAAAACAAAAAAATAGAGAAAAAACACAAAATCATTGTTGTACAATATTACCGACCGCGGTGAGGTACGGTACGGTATCGGTAAAGTATAATGACTGGATCTCCATATTTACCTATATGTATAATTTGTTATTATTTATTTATTTATTTTTTTTTTATCTCCAATTTTTGATCATTACATGAAAAATCATTAAAGAGAATAGAAGAAGAAAGAAAATATAATGAACAAAAATTCTAAAAAAAAAAAATAAATAATAAAATTTAATCAACTTAGAGTAGAACAAATATTCATTTTCGTTTTCGTTTTGGGTTATAGACTCACGGAAAGAAATACATATATTTAAATAAAACACACAAAAAAAAAAGAAATAGATTAATTTATATACATATATACATAAGTATATATACTTGTATAATAAATATGATTGTAAAAAGTTATTAGCTGTTACTTACTCGTTTTGTATAATATACAATCCACCAAAGATGACTTCATTATTTTTAATAAATACAGTTTTAAGTTATATATGTATAGGTCTTTGCACTTATCACGGCGTATATTATTAAGTATACAGCTATCTTGTGTATGTATAATAATGTACATATATTTATGTTAATATTCGTTAAAATAAAAACTATGCAATTATTGAACAACTATGTAATCTATTATTATATTTATACGCAATTATTCATAAACTTCTGCAGCAAATCAATTCATAGAAATGAATAAATAAAAATATTAATAAAATATAATGATCAAAAATTATTATTATTATTATTATTACTCAAACGGGAGATGGCTAGGCTACCAGATTCAAAATTTGGTTTCTCAAGATTCAATATAAAACGAAGAAAAAATATAGTCTAATAACATCGTCATTCTTAATTTACCGCGACGTATAGATAAATAAATTTTTTGTTAAGTACCCCATTTTGCCCCGTTATCCCTCGTATATATGTATATGTATATACCTCGATGTGTCCTTCAAGCTCGATTATCTTTTTACCTCTTAAAATTCGTCAAAGGTGGTCTCTGACGATGCGAAGAAAGAAGACGAAAGAGCTCGGGTCTTGGAGGGGGGGGGGGGGGGGGGGGGGGATATGTAGGGTATATACTACATACGTATACTGTATATATATACATATATATTATATAACGATGATATAATATTTTAACGCAATCGATTAGCTGTAAGTGGTCGTTCACTTGGCTCAACTTGAGTCTATCCCATCCCCCCCTCCTACCCCCCTGTCGTCCCCTTTTCCTCCCTTAGTCTGAAAAAACACACTTGTGATACATACATACATACCATACCGTACTATGCCATACCTAACTAACTAACTATCTATCTATACCTACCTACTACCTACTCTGTTACTTATGAGAGCTCGAAGAAAAACCAATGGTGAATGAAATCTGAATCCATTGGGGGTGTAGTAAGAGGTCCTTGCGTCAGCTGTGACGAGCCTCTATTGTCTCATAGGAGCCACTCCAACTAACGGGTGGCTCCAAAGCCTCGGATCAAATTTCATTATCTATATAGTTTATATATACATACACATATGTATATAAGTAGATATAGGTGTATATATATAGTTTATCTATTATACAAACTATCTTCCAAATATTTAATTACATATATTTGTATAAATTTTCGGAAATCTTTAGAACAAAAAAAAAAAAAAATGCAAGTGTGGAAGAGAGAAAATAATAAAAATAAATACAAAAATACCAGAATAATTGAAAATTATAGTTTTTGACTGAGAAAAAAAAAACAAATGTATTTGTTTATTATATATTTATATATATATATATATATATATATATATATATATATATATATATATATATATATATATATATATATATATATATATATATATATATATATATATATATATATATATATATATATATATATATATATATATATATGTATATGTATATATGTATATGTATATGTATGTGAAGTGTTTTATGTGTATATATGTGTGTGCGTTTGTTAGGGAGGGATACAAGGGGTAGGCTGGATAGTAGGCTGTAATTGGTATGAAATCGTTGAGCAAACACATCGGACAAGACAGCCGGAGGGTTGTGGGCGGTGTGACGTGCCGTTGCCTTGGTTACAGTTCAGGTTCTCCGGGAGCATAGCATAGCATAGCATAGCTGTATACATATACGTATATACAAACTATATATACCTATACATATAACGGCAGCAACAGCAACAGCAGCAGCAGCAGCAGCATCGGTATCGGCATCATCCCCGTCAACTTTCGTACGGTTTCGTCGACGTTCGTTATTTGTACACCCTATAGTCCCTTTCCCTTTTACTTATATAGGTATACTCCTCCTCTATAGCTATAATAATATAGTTCATATACATATAGATATAGGTATATTATGTATAACACATATATACCTCTTCCCTCCATCCTTAGTTATACATTATATACACTATTTTACCTGTATGTAACCGTTTTTCATTTTTTCTTTTTGTTTCACCTTTTCGCTTGAACACGGTTTACAGAAACAAGGTTTAAACAAAAAAAAAAGGGGGTTAAAGAAATTTTCTAGGTATATTATATTTTATATTTGTTAAATCAAAAAAAAATGGTATTTTTTTTTTTTTTTTTGATGAATTTGTACGTGTGGGAGTAAAAATGAATAAAAAAAAGTATGCATAGGTGTATAGGTGTATAAAACGCATATACCCTATATAGATGTGTATAGTATATGTGTTAATATATAGCTATTGAGTATTATACATATATCCCCTGATTGAATTTACATAACGAAATCCGTTGAGCCTGCGAAACGGCGCGGTCATATAATATCTGTGTATTTTTCATAACGCAATGAAACGAAACGAAACGATCGACGAAACTCCCTCCGTTCCCCCCCGTCTCTCCGGACCAATATTACACGTTATGTGTGTAATGGAAGTGTTGCTATACGGACCGCTCCCGGTTCAAGTGTTTGTTCTATTTTATGGGCCCTCGTCTCTCTCTCTCTCTCTCTCTCTCTCTCTCTCTCTCTCTCTCTTTCTGCACATGGATATAACCAAAATCCAAATCCCATTCATTCTTCTCGTTATCACTTGTCCGAATTATAGACGGATTATTACACCCATAGAAACGCTTAACCATATAATATACGACGTATATTAATGCAAACCCTATAACAGCAGCCCCCGTAATAATTATACATGTATATACAACGGGAGAAAATCAGGTACCAAAAAATTTGTTAAAACAAAAAAAGAAACAAATATTGTTGTTCAAATTTCTTCATAATTATTACTATTTTTTTTTTTTACCTAAGTACCTTATTTTGAACCCCGGTTATTTCTATACGTAATCTAGACGTTACATCAATTTATTTCGATACCCAGTTATAGTAGTTATATACCTGATCCTTATACTTTTGTACGTGGTGGTAAACCACAAGCTCTAGAGATTGTTTCTTATTTATATTTATATATTTTTTTTTAAGATACTAGGATATATATTGCACAGAAAGTACATATACAATATCGTGTGTAGTACGAGGTGCAGCTCTAGCTACAGGGTATAATAATATAATAAGAAAATTGAAAGTAGTAAATAAACAAGTATTATACCGTATGTATACATACATAGGTGCATACGTGTGCAGGATTTTGTGCAAAGGTATAGACTTAAAGGTACATGTAGTACCTGTATTTATGTATGTACATACATACATCTATGAGAACACGTGTGTATGGAATTTTTTCGCGACTGTACACGGTCTCATTATTTTCTTGGGCCAGAGCCCCTTACGGCTTGGCTTACACAATATACTGGCGCTTGACGTAGCTGCTTGTATGCAGCAGCCAGAGAGACCGTAGGTATAAGCTTCGAGCAATATAAAGGCTTAAACCTTTCAGGTTTCATATTTTTACGAGCTTCCCACATGCGGGAGTACGAAAAGAAAGAAATCTCGACTTCGTATGGGACACCGATCGACTGACTATACATGTGTATATTATATATCTCTATATATCTATATATTAAACTTGTCACATACATATGTATATATATATATATATATACATGTTTATGGGTGTGCGAGAAACAAGCAGCAAAATTTTTTTTATATGTATAAGTGTTATACCGTTGTGTATATACATAGAAAATTTAGGTATATAAGATATGTAGCAATTCCATCGCCATGATTCATACATCTTATAAGATGAACGTTAATTTTGTTTACACATATAATATATGTGTATATGTATTGGTGTAATACGAATTTCCATATTTAGTGGAATTTTAGCCTACTTCAAGCCTACTGCAACTGTTCGACATATTGGAGCAATATAACCAATACACTAATCTGGATTAACACAATCACCTAATTTTTGAACCGACATGTGTGAGCCCTATGTCGTTACTTCAGGGGATCGACCGGGGCAAAATGGGGTACCTAAAAATTGTCAAATTGAAATTAATAATTAAAATTCTATGTTAATTTAATTAACCCTATTCGTTGTCACATTTACGAAAAGTTACGAGCTTGTCATATATTTAGTCAATTTTAGTTAATCAACTGATTTTTAAATAGTTACCGTGTGAAAACTATCCGTCATATTAGGACCAGAAAATTATGAAACATACTTTGAACTCTATCATTTTTATGATTGCGTGAATAACTTTATTATTATTTTGAAAATTCTCTAATTTCCAAGTGAAAATCTTTAAAAAAAAAAAATTTTGTGAAAAACTATGAAATGTTTAAATTCTCTTAAAAGAAAAGAATTCTTAGAAATTTGTTAGAGTAGGAACTTTAATGCAGGGAATTTAGACGAGTTTTTGTATAATTTGTTGTTGTTGTTTTTTCTGCGTTTAGATATATTCGTTTATAATAAGAGAATATATGTAGAGAAACAGGGAAGCAACCCGTACGTTCTAACAAACATCGAAGTTATAATAATACGGATCTTTGTTCGCGTATACGCATCATACGTATGTATGCATGTAGTACGTACGCGCGTATTACCGCCTATTATGCTTGACAACTGATCGCACAATTTCACAGGATCGTAGCGTGTCACGAGTTCTCTATACCCGAAGAATTTAACAAGGGCAAACGAGGCTATTAACCAGAATTCGCCGACCTCGTATTCGTTTTATAGTTACATACATACATACATACATACATACATACATACATACATACATACATGTATAGATACACATACCGTTTACACGTAAATACAAAGCGAAGCGGAAGAAAAAAAAAAAACAAAAAAAAAAAATGAAAGAAAAAAGAAATAATGAAAGAAATAATGGAAGAAAGAAAGGAACAGTATGGTTATATACAAGCATATAATAGCTGCCTTCACCACCACCGATATACAAGTCCAAAAAACTTCTGACTTTACTAGTCAAACGCGTATATTGGTATATAACATGTGAATACGTATTTGTATGTATAGGTGTATACATATGTCACGTCACATACATACATACGTATATAGACGTATGTTTTTTTTTCCCCATTAAGACAGGACCTACAGCATCCCACAATTGTTAGAGCAGTCACGTGGCACCCGCTGAGAAACACGCGTACGGTAACCCCCCACCCACCTTGGATCAGGGTGACGACTACGATTCTACGTAACTCGGGTTCTAATAATTCGAACCTATTGTTCGTTCGGTGATCAATTAGTTTGAGATATTCTTTGATTCTACGATGTGGGTTTTTATCACGCGCGCTATATATTTTAGGGGGTATATATATAATTGACTTTTTATTTATTTCTTGTTTTTTTGTTTTTTTTTGCTCTTTTGTATTAAATTTCTGATTAAATCTAGAAAACTGAAAATACCGTATGAGAATTATATCTTATACTCTGTAAAATGTTCCATAAACTAAAGTTCTATAAATTCTTGAAGAAATATTTTCGAAAATTATATATACGTAATACATCTATTGCAGAAAATTTTCAGATGTCTTAAATAAAAATTTTCTGAAATAAGGGAGAAGAAAGTAAAATGAAAAACAATTTTGTAAATTTTTTTACAATCCAATCGAAAATTTTAAGATAATTTTTCTTTCGAAAATTAAATAATGAAAATTATTATTAAAAATTAATTTATAATTGTTCGAATTCAACTTATAAATACCTTTTTTGTTATTCTATTATACGTATACGTACAAGTATATATGTATAAATAAATACTTTTTCGCTTATATATTTCTTAAATTAAATGTGTTGTAATAATTTATGAAAATGAACGTTTTTCTTTATATTGTTGTGTAATACCGCGAGTGCGAAATAGTATGTTATAGTACATACCTATATTCATTGTTGTTATTATTATTATTATTATTATTTTTCGTCCTCTCGTATTGTTTCATTTTTATTGTTTTCCCAACCCGCGACTGATTCTTTGCGTCCCGTTGTTAAACGTTGAAATCGCATTTCATGCAACTTAACCACAAGTTCTCTCAAGCCTTTTGTTAGCTAAAATGAACCTTCGTTATATATCCGTGAAATAAGAGTTAAACAAAAAACAAGAAAAAAAAAAAAAAAATTAATAAATAAATAACAATAACTAAGAAAAATAATTAAATAATAAAAATTACCATTTACATTTAATTTTTATTTTTGGATCGAAAATAAAAAGGAATTTAATCTCATATTGTTGTAGACAACTTATCGTGTATGTGTGTGTGTTTGTGTATACAGTTCTTTTATATTTTTTTGTTTCTAAACAACGATACATATTATTCATTCATCAATTTCAGATCAGTGAAAATTATTAATTATAAGTAAACTAGACTTTTGGAAATTATTTTTCAAAATTTAATTATTTTTACATTATAATACATAATTTATTCGAACTATACATTTGCAAAAAGAAAAAAAAACCTCGTAACTCTACAGGTTGTTTGTACATAACTATTTATATGCCTATAATACTAGGATACTTGAGTCTTGAGGAAATCCCATTGTGGCCTGTGGGAATTCCCGAGGGACAGGTAGTTAGATCATTTTCTCGACGGGGTGGCTTGGCTTTGGTATAAATAAGTGGTAAATACCAGCAACAGCAACGTCAGAAGTAGCAGCAGCAACAGCAACAGTACCGACATCAGCAGGGGGTGCAATTCAATTTTAACAAAAGTACCAGTTCCTTGTCTGACCGACATAATCCTCTGTCATCCTTATTCAGAGAGTTTATAGATATAAAATGGTATAATAAATTACCGAGGAATTGGAATTTTACCGCAATAATCTGAACCCCACAAAAATAAACTATATCGATATAGATACAATATAATGACTAGATAATTATATCCTGTAATTGATAATCGAAATTATATATTTAAAAAAAAAAAAACCAAAAAAAAAAAAAAAAGAACAAATACGTGAACAATTATAAAAATAGAAAATGCAATAAATTCAGAGGAAAATATGGTATATTTTCGTTGTTATATGCTGTATGTTTTTTTTTTTTTTTTTTTTTTTTTTTTTATCTTCTGCTTACGTGTGACGTGTGCGTATATGTATGTATATAATAGGTATACATATGTATGTGTATGTTGTATGTTAGGCGTTAAAGCCTTGCACTGTAGTTTTACAATATATACAGAGCTTAAATATCTATTAATTTTCATACAATATTACAACTTATTTTTATTTATTTTTTTTATTGGTTTTTTTTTTGTTTGTTTTTATTTTTACTTTTTTTTTTTTTTGAATTTTATTATATACTATGAATCTCACACTCGTATTATTCCTTTATATTAAATATAAATAATTGCGTATAATATATAATATGTATGTTTGTTATTTATTTATTTATTGATTTAATTGTGGAATTATTCATTCATTTATTTATAATATTTATATATAGACGCTCAATTATATATCCACACTGCAGATACGTCCAAGAAATTGATATCAAATTTTTGTTAACGTATATTTAAATTTTGTTTTTATTTTCACTGATTTATATTTCTTATTCTTTTTATTATTATTATTATTATTATTCTTTCGAATTTTTTACCCACAAATCAAATCCAGTGTATGGATAAAAATTACTATTCTTTTTTTACCACGTCATATGTATAATGAAAATTCCGTAATATGCGGAAGCAGGAAATATCTGATCGCCTTATACGTAAAAAAAAAAAATTAATTTTTTTCTCAGAATTAATTAACACAGCTTTAAAATTTGAAATCAATTTCCGGACATTTTGTATACACTGCAGGGTAAGTCAGTTTAAACTTCGAGAATGGAAGAAGCTTGATTGATAAATTAGGCTCTGTAGCCTCGATAAAAAAAAAATCTCATAAAAATGAAGCAAAGACAAAAGTTGTAGTAGAATTATCATATAAGCTAAAGAATACCGTTTGAAAAGTTAAATTACACACACGGATTATATTGCCTAATTCATCAATCAAGCTCATCCCATTCTCTACGTATTGAACGCTGAAGAATAAAACAAAATAAATAAATAAATAAAAAAAATAAAAAATACAAAATAAAGAAAAAAACCAAAAAAACATTTTCAATACAAGAAAGGAAAAAAAAAAATAATAATAATATTATATATTACAATAATTATTTTCGTTCATTGTCATTATTATTATTATTATTATTATAATTATTATTAATTTTATTATTGTTATTATTATTATTATTATTATTATATTAAAATACTTCATGACAATATCATAACAATATTTCATATTATATTACATTTATAATTAAATACATATTATATCTACCTATACACCTACATGTATATAGGTATGTATAGATGGTGGTTTTGGATACGCTATTTACATACGTAGTTTGGTTGTCCCGCAGATCGAGTGACGGGTGCAGGAAATCACTTTTTCTTCTATTTTTCTAATTTTTTTTTTCTTTTCTTTTTTTGTTTTTTTTTTTTTTTTTTTTTTTTACTTTTGCGATACAATTAATGAAGCGCGATTAAAATTACAGTAATAATAATTAATCATTCGTCAATAAATGGGCATATCTTTGGTCGGTTGGCACGAGCACCGGTCAGTCTTCGGGTCTATTTATAAGATATACACAATGCATTTTTTATCTTTTTCTTTTTTTTTTTTTATTTATTATTAATCATCCATTCATTTATTCATTCATTCGTTTATTATTCATGCAATTATATCATTCACTTATTCATTCATTCGTTCATTCATTATTAACGCTTAATAATCTTCACCCTAAATCTTGATCATGTGTATATATTATATTATATTAAATATATATATAATATGTATTATATTATATTAGGTATATTATTTATATTCGTATAGGTACATATATTTATATATATACTATAATGCAACAATTATTTATATTATTTACACTGCAGTTCGAAAAATAAACTAACACCTATAATTATATTATTATCATTAATTATACATTATAATATACTTATAAGTATTAATCTACGTTCAGGCTGCAGGCGATCATACACAATACGATCTATCGAATCCGACTTTGTCAATATTATATCAATTAATAATATCTACCTAATAATATTATAGTTACATTTTTATTATCATTATCATCATTATCATTATTATTATTATTATTATTTACAGTGAAATATTATAACATTTATATTACAATGGGTTAAACCAAACGTTTCTTGTTTTTTTTTTTAATTTTGTTTTTTTCTTTTCGAATTAGAAAAAAAAATTCTTTCTCTCTCACATTTATCATGCTCCTTCGATTATCTCGTAAGGATACATTTAAAATTTTCATTTCAATTATCTTTTTTAGTCCTAAAACTCGCGACCAGCACGAATCCCCAAATATCAAATAATTATCCGCAGCAAAATGATCTTCTAATCTTTTCTTTTTAATTTTTTTAATTTTTTTTCTTAAGAAACAAAAAAAAGCATTCGTGGTAATTTCAATCCCTGAATGGTTTAATCAAATCTCCGGACTTTCGTTTCCTACATTTTTATCACTGGCTCGCTAAATCGGGCCTTGTAACGAACGTCAGTGAACAACTTGATGATGAACAACCTCGTGGTGATGTTGATGTGACGTTAGAGGCGGTGTGCTACTAACATTACCCGATACACCGTGGGACGATACACTATGAACAGTTTGTCCAGTTCCTGCAGGACTATACTGTTGAGTATCAACAATAACACTTGTATAACCAGGAGAATCTAAATGTTCAAGTGGATGATGATGATGATGTTGATGATGATGATGATGGTGATGGTGTGAATGAAGTGGATGTGAAGGGTGAGCGGGATGTTGTGGATTATAATTATGATGAGCAGGATGAACTGGATAAGGACTATCCTGATGAGACAGACTGGTACCAGTAGTATTACCACCATAACTGTTATTGTTGTTGTTAAAACCACAACTAGGAAACATAACGTTACCCTCACCGACGCTAGCCGATGAGGAAGACGAGTCCATGAGATGATGGTGACCGGGATAACCGGGTGGAAGTGAATGGAGTTCTAATGGACTCGGTAAATGACTGTCAGATGCATCTGAACTACCGCAAGAACTTGACGATGCAGAAAAAGGCCTTTGCTGTTGTTGAGGTGTTTGTTGCTGCTGATGATTTTGTTGAGGACTATGCTGTTGCTGAATTATTAATGTCGATACTGGGTGATGAACTAAGTGGGAATGTGACTGTGACTGTGACTGTGACTGTGACTGTTGTTGTTGTTGCTGATGCTGCTGCTGCTGCTGCATCGAAGGTAAAGTTTCGTGATGCATTCCTGTGAATTAAAAATTGAAGAAATTTTTCATGTTAACAAATGAAAGGAGACAAGACTGACGTAGATAATACAAAATATTAATGTCAATTTCTCTCTCTCACCTCCGTACTGATAGAACAATTCTGCTGGGTAATAGGCTTCTTCTTCATGTTTCGTTACGTCAGGTGGGTAAGAGGCGGTGGTAAGATAATGAACGTGATTAGCTCCAGGATTTGTTTGTCCAGGTACAAATTCGGCCCCAGAATATCCCGAGCTATCACCATAGTCTGTGTCAGGTGGTTCGTTGACCTTTACACTACGATAGGGTGAGCTAGGACTTTGTTTGAGGTCTATATCACATGGTAAAGTTGTTCCCACTGAAGATGGAGCTGAGGATGTCGTTCCTGATAAACCTCCGGCTGTATTACAAGAGGACGAAACTCCAGACGATAATTTTTGCTCGGAATTCAGGACCAAATCAGACGCTTCCAAGTCAGAGAGCACATAATTCACTGATACTATACAGTGAGGTCTTGAACTCCGTGAATTATGGACTATAGTAGCGTAACTTTGCATCCAAACCCATCCACCCGATCTTGTCAAAAACCTGTAGTACCTAGTCGTCACTTGTCCCTTGTACAAAACTGTTGACAGATAATGAAAAAAAAAAAAGAATTTTCTTCATCGATTTCTCAAGAATATCGTCAATAAAATGAAAGAGAGAGAGAGAGAGAGAGAAAAAAGTGCTGGATAAAATTTGGTCATTTGTATACCTAAATTTTAATACTTTTTTTTTTTTTTTTGTTCAAGTAAAATGATATAGATGGGTGGTGTAACAGAGATACTGTATGTGTATGTGTGAACATTGTCGACTTGTACATGTGGTAGAGCCTGGTAACTACTGATGGAGGGTGTGAACGGGGGGGTTTGTGGTGATGATCGCGTAGCTGGGTATAGAAGAGAAGCGGGTAATATTAGGGGCATTATTTCAACTACCCGCGGGAAAACGACGAGTCTGTTCAAACAACGATAGCACCATCGTATAGCCGTACGTACAGTACAGTCTCCTTCTCGCGTATAGAGCTGCTGTTGCTGTTAAACGTTCTGCTGCATTGTATAGATCGATAATACATGTAGACACCCGGTATACGTTGTAGACTACTGCATATTATTTTTTTTTTAATTTTAAAAAATTTTTTTTTATATGTTTATTGGTAGAAATTTGGTGTAAAAGTCAAGTACCGTCAGTACACAGGTTTTTGATTGTAAAAATTGATCAAGGAATAGTTTTTTTGTTCGTTTTTTTTTTTTTTTTTTTTTTTTTTTTAACAGAGATATTGACTTTACTCTATTCCAGCAGTCTTTTCGTAAACGTGCGGTGCGATCTTATGTTATACATAGTTTGTGTTCGGTCTGTTTTACCCCGAAGTTGTTAAGATGAGAGAATAGACGTGTACATACATACCTACGGAAAGATGAAAGAGATTTTTCACTAGGGAGTATGCCCAGAGATCGTAGCAAGTGCCTTTTACCGTACTCTTCTCTGGTCTTCTTTACTCTACTCTACTCTACTTTACTCTACTCTACTTTACTTTACTTTACACCTTCTTTACTAATGCTGCATAGGTACTGGTACGGAAAGTCAACCGTCAGCTTTTTTCGTCACAAAGCTTTACTTCAAGTATTTCGCTAGAACATCCGCATATACAGGTACAGTACCTACCAACCTACCTACCTACCTTCCTAGCTAGCTACCTTCCTACCTACCAACCAACCAGCTACGAGTTGTCGACGTAAAAACGTCGAGATAAAAGACTCGAGTCCCGCATGCAATATATGTACAAGATTTCTACACGTAGGTATTCTGAACTACAAAAAAAAAAAAAAAAAAAACTGAAAAAGATGTTCCTTTAAAAACATCCGCGCGAAAATGATAACCTGAGATTTTTTTTTTGATTTTTTATTAAAATTTAGAGTTAAAGATTTGATGGGATCGAATGCTCTGATTAATACATAAAATGAAAATAAAATCCTATGTCAAAAATCTATTTCATTTTTTATAATATTAAACAAAAATTCTCGAGATAAAAAACAAAAAAACTTCAATTTCGTTTATCAATTTAATTCTTTATGTTCTTTGTCTAATTTTGAAATTCTTGATATTATACAAATATAAGTTTTTTGGTATTACAACAACGAGGTTAGAAATGATGTAGAGAGGTAGTTCGCGTTGATCGGGGTACTTCTCGACTGTAAATCGTTGTTGCTAAGCTTATCCTGTTGGGTATGTGCAAATTTATGAGTGTAATAATGAAGTTAAACGAGGCCAGAATATTGGCGGTTAAAACATATCGCGTTATGTTTCAACATTTAAATCGTTAAGAAACCTTCATATACCTATGAATGAAAAAAATATACACATTGTAAAGGAATCTCATCGTTCCAGGTGAAGAAACGATAATTTTGAATCCATAGATTCGAAAGAATGATCGAAATTTTTCGGGACTAAAACTACACAAAAAAAAATTGTGTTTTAAAATTAGACAAAAAAAAAAAAAGGATTATTGAATACTCACGTATTTGATGAGCATATCTCATCTGCATGACATCACATCCGTGGACGTAGTGGTACAACGTTTTCTCGATCAAATCCTGAGGCTCGTAACCTGTCAACTGAGCAACCCTAAAAGTAATAAAATATTTGTCACGTGGGTTGAGAAGGGAGATAGTAAATAAAAAATTGAGGAAAAACTTTTTTGTATCTTCAAATTTTATCAAAAAAAATAAAAAAAGAAAATACAAAAAAAGATAAAAAATAACTGGGAAGAAAAATTTTTGAAAATGATATTTTATACGTATTATAGCTTATTTACATGAAACGATCAAATGTAAATAAAAATAATTGATATTTACCTTGCGTCGAGGAAAATCAGTTTCAAATCAAGAGAGGCACGAAACATGAACATGTTGTGATGTAGTTTTATTTCTGTGACCGAACTTGGTGGTAAAGAATGACCCACGGCGACCAAACCAACGTTTTGAATTCCAACTTCTTCGTATTCCGGACCAGTACCGGCGCTCTGACTAAATTGTTTGACCTTTAAGTATCCGGAACAGTGTATTACCTGAAATGTGCGATAAAATCGTAATTGCATTAATAATTCCTCGATGTAAATTCAAATTTTGAATAAAATAACAGCCAAGAATGGCTGGAATTTTCATTTTTCTTTATTTTTTTTTATAAAGTGTGACACTTGAGACTGTAAAGAGTAGCTCTAGGTGGGTAGATAGGTATGTTATATAGTTTCAGAGGGTTAAATCCCGAGGATGTATGCTCACGCGTAGAATTATGCATAGTAAATTACCAATTCTATTTTTAATTGAATAATTAATACAATCCCATGCAGTTTCAAAGGGTGGTTGAGTGTCGAATTTGTAAATCAAATAACCTTGTTAGTATATGCGGTGCATCTCTATATAAATATGCATATTATACTCATATATGTATATACGATATACGTATCAGACTCGTGGAAAAGCAAAAAGAAAAAGAAATATAATAAAGAATAAAAAAATTAGATGAAACGGAATGAAAGACGAACTCTAGACTCTTATTCATCGTCAGCACCATCCTAGTCTTCAACAAACCCATCAAAAAGTACATATACAATAACACAGAAAAATGTATCCTCAAAAAACCGTATTTTCATGTCTACATTTGTGGAAAGACTTTTCGTTTTTATTTTTTATAGAAAAAAAAACATTACTGCGTCATTTGGGTAGGTATATTGTAGGTGGGATAAGGTATTATACGTAGTGAATAGGTGGTGTCAATTAAATCCCGTCAACCCTACTGCACTGTTCGACTTAGGGGTATAGGTACATACGTTGTACGAATATATGTATACGTATATGTATTCCACGCTCAATTACACTTTGATTACGGGTGCCTTGAGGCGTGCAGACACGAGGCATTTCAGAATATAATGTCGTTCAGGGTGACAAAAGCTGAAGGCAGAAAGCCAACTACGTATCCCTCTTTGTCCTTTAAGTGCCATAGAAAAAAAACTACCCTTAGTTTAACTAACAGCTTAGAGAAACGATAGAGACAGAGAGAGAGAGAAAGGGCAAGAGAAAATAGAAAATATACAAAAATGAAGTAAAGAAATAAAGGAAAAAGGCTCTTTGCACTTATACACGTGGATGTTATAGTTAATATGGTGTATGGTTTCTTCTATGCACCCATCGGGGTTAAGTTAAATTAAGGTTCTATAACTACGCGTAGAGAAAGGGCGATACGAGAAGTAGAGCTTTGGATGGTGGCCAAAATCCTGCGGCTACCCAAAGCCTAAGCTATTTGCTAAACAGATCCTCTTTCGAGGGGGTTGCATTCTCCTTATATTCTATGGTACATACATATACACACACTATTACTTTTCCCATGCGGAGATATATAGCAGGACCCTTATATTATTAGCGCAATTATTTCACGACCAATTGAAATGTTTGCCTCGACATATGCCAGTTCCTGCTGCATTCTGTACGATTATTAGCGTAATATCAGCACTTCGGTAAATAATAAAAATTCATTGCATTGTGTGGTCCGAAATTGATTCTTTCATAATGGGATTAAGGTAAGGGACTATAAGTAAAACTAATTTTCTTTAAAATATAATAAATAATTAAAGAAAAGTTGCCAATGCAGTGATTGTAGATATGGAAGTGGATTTTGGATACATTAAGATATCTACCTGGTGGTCGGCTGGTTATAGGATCGCACGTGACTGGGACAATGCCACCCCTGCTTACCCGACCACCACACGGTCATGCTTATCTTTATTTATGTATTTTTATTCGTTTTATGATTTCCTGTTGCGGATGGATGGCTTCTGTTATGCTAATGATCTGCACCGATCGTTGCAGCAAGGACGTTTATGCGCGTTTAGATATTTTCTAAGACATAAAACTTCTGCTGATATTTCCCACTTCTCACTTCCCACTACCCAGGTTTTTTTTCCACTTTTTGCAAATACAAACATATTGCATGAAGAATTTTCTCGCGATGTAATAAATCGATAAAAATATCATCGATCTTTCTTATTCTTATTCTTAATCTTTGTTAATAATGACCCAACCACGTACCTTCCAACGAAAAGTATTACATTCTGTGTTTAGGATTGTACCTGGATTAATGATTAAATGAAAACTAACTGCTCCACCAACCTTGTATCCGGCGGTAGTAAGACCTGCGTTTCTTTTTGCCAGTACGCATTTCATTCTAAGAAAAAATGCTCTTTCTAGTTCGATGTCTCCTCTAGGATTTGGCGGTGGTAAACTGCTAAGACCGTTTGGAGACGCTGCTAAATGGGTTAGACTAAGAACAGCCTCCATTTCCTGATGATCTGCGGGGTGAATGTATTCGTATATACTGTTTCCCGTCAATTCCACCTAAAATATCATAAATGGGGAAATAATTATTAACAAATGTTAATTCAATGTCATGCGAATGAAGAGGATTGTACTTTTTATAGGCCTGGGTCGAAGTTCCGAAATTTGGAAATGGAAGTCCCCGAAAGTCTGCATAGTCGATTTAAAAAAAACTTCAATTCGAAAAATACCAGAGGTTAAAAATTCCGAAAGTTTAAGAATCTGAACTTTCCGAGTTTTTAGCTATCTGCATTTCGATCTATCCCAATTTTGATATTCCGAGTATTAACCTTTTTAAAAAATCGAAATTGTGTCAAATGAATTCGTAATTTTGACCATTCGAAACTTCAACTCGGTCCCTTTGTTCTCTGTTATTTATAATTGAAGAGTTAATAAATTAGGGGATATCTCCGACCTGGGATAATCCCAAATGCACGCTCGCCGTCTCACTGATGTACATTATTTTTCCGTCGGGTGCTACCACGAATATGAAACCGTCCAGGGTCTGAAAAATATTTATTAATTAGAAGCCAATGGTTTCAGTTAAGCTGGCAAAATATTTTTACACTGTGTTTAAAAAATAGAAGAAAACAAAAATAAATAAAAAAAATTGACTTTCAGGACGTGGATTTACTCACTTGTAAGAGATGTGAGCCTAGTTCCTTTATCGCAGCCTCTCGAGGATTTGTAGCTGGTGGTACAGCACCCCACGCGTCTCCAAGACCTGAAACAAAAAAATCCAGAATTTGAATTCGCGATCTTGAAATAAGCGTTAATAGAATTCTGTGTAGGTATATGATATGATGTTTCATGTAGCTTTTATAGCGAATCCTTTCGCGAAAAAATAGTAAAAAAGAAGAATCAAACAAAGCATTTTCTTATTTTTTTAATAACTTACACCAATTTTTTCACAAAATTATTAAAATATGAAACATAACCACTCTTGACTTAGCTCTATAGTCAATATTGACATTTGTGACTAGCATCGTTGTCTGCCAAGACGTTTACTCTTACCACTGTCAATCGTTTGACGTCTGGTGGTTATACCTACTCTTCTTGGCATGATGAACCGAAGAATTATTGTGGCTTTAGTATCGTTATAAGTTTGTTTTATCCTGAGAAAAAAGTTGGTCTGTTTCATTTTCGAAACTAAATTGTTAATTCTTTTCGGTAATTTGACTCGAATGCTTACTTCAATGTGGAATTATTATTTTTTATTTTTCAAATTCTTATTTTTACTTTTGAAGGGGGAGCTTTGATTCTGGACTCAGATTGTCGCATATGTATAATGTATGTATGGTATATGTGAATGCAAACGTATGTGTATACCAAAGTGTATAAATTATAATCCAGAGAATATGGTACAGCAAGGGGCCATACGAAATAGGTACAATATGTGACGAACAGCTCGAGTCCCTTACACACCGCGCAAGTAACCATGAAGCACCTAGTTCGTGTTTGCGCATTAATTATTACTGATATTAGCGCGAGTCTTGCGGACTAAACTTTTCTCTATGCATATATATATATAAGTATATATATATATATATATATACATGTATATACCTACATGTGTATGTATACATATAGATATATGGTAACATATATTATAGACATGTTGTGTATGAGTAGGGAACTGTTGTGAAAGAATATCTTGATTAATGATACTTCGTTAAACTAATGGGAGGCCGTAAAACAAAACTACGATTTACCTAATCGTATATTATCTTATAGTTATTATACCGAGGCAGATAAAATGTTCCCAGAAAATTTTTTCAAGAAAAAGAAGAAAGAACAGTAAGACAATATAAAGAAAAACGTAGTATTATAATCTGATTTCCGGATCGATGTATCAATTCGAGATACTTATATACGATAAAAAAAATGTATATTTTTATCAAAATTTTCTTTACGCATTAAATTTATCGCGACTAGATTCAAGTTCCAAATTTAAAAAATTCAGAACGGTCAAAATGAAACGTTCAAGTTTAATAAAACGGAAAGTTCAAGAAATCGAGGGGCACAAAGCATACGCCAATTTCAAGTTTCAGATTTTTATCTTTCGGAATTTTAAACCTATGGTGTCTTTCGATTTGAAATTTTTGAAATCGACTATATGTAGACCTACGGGGAAATAGTCTTTCCAAAAACTGTGAGACGGTAATATTAAAATTCGGAACTTCAATCCCGTCAAAATTTATCATCGATTTTTGGTACAATCGCGAGGTTAAAAAAAAAACGAGAAACAGAATAATAAAAAACTGAAAAATCGTTATATGAAAATAATTTTTCAAAAAAAGAAAATATATACTTATATATTTAACATGTGTATATACAGTGGTGAAAGAAATCTGATATAAGAATCTTTTGCCGATTTATCTAACAAAGAATACCCTTAGAGAGTTTTCTTTATTTTCTTATTTTTGAACTGATTTTAAATCTTGACCAAAGATTAAATCGGTGTGGAAAAAAAAAAAAAAAAAAAACCAAATCTATACAATCGATAAAATTCAAATTCTTTATAACTTGTCAATCAGGATATAAATCAGGGACATACAGTCTATTTTCAATTAGCTACAACATCAGCCTAACACGCGTTTGATTTTCAAAGATATGTCGTTATCGTATATTTTTTTATTTTTTTTTTTTATTATATTTTCAAATTTAATTTGATCCTCAAACAAGAGACAGAAAGAGAGAGAGAGACGTACGATGGGTTGATCGGGGTTCCCCGACTCCACAACGGCGTGAATCTAGTCTAGAGGGATGTAGCCACTTGAGATTGAGGGGTCGGTCGGCTGGTAAAACGCCATTGTAACACTATAGTGTAGGTACATGCGCGTACCTATATAACGGATGGCCCCCATGCTTTGCTTACAAAGCACCGGGCCTAACAATGCACTAAGTGCACAATCACACCCATCTCATCCGATATTATTTGCCCTTTGCGAGGATCTCTAGTGCCTCGATGCTATACTAGCCCTTCCTTCCTTCCTTCCTTCTTTCCTTCCTTCATTCCTTTCGACCTTCCCCTCAACCTCTCATCTTTGCTTATAGCACCCTTTAATTTTTGAATTATCGATCGATTTGTTATGTAAAATATATTATACGTATATTATATGTATAGTGTACTCGTATGACAAGAAGAAACGTATTCTGGAGTTGGGATTATTTATTACATATATACCCCAAAATAACGTTCGCGATCGACAAAAAAAAACACAAATTAATTTTACGGACTAGGCTATTTTTTATTCCTCGTCTTCTTTTTTTCTTTGCTTTTTCGAAGACCCATTTTTTTTTCTTTTTTTTCTTTTCGTATCGAAGATTCGTCTCGATTTTTTGGTGACGTTTTTATACAAAATTTTGTTCTTAATGCTTTTTCAGACTCTCATCGTTTCCGGGATCAAAATAGCGGATTAAGTATCGGTTTTAAAGATATTCATAGTTTTCGAATTTAAAAAAAAAAAACAAACAAAAAAAAAAAAACTCAACGAACCTTTGGAAGGCAATTTGCTACCCTCGAATGAATCACATTGTTTAGATTCTTTTCAGATTTTTTTGCCAATCGTAAAATCGCAGCGAATGGCGTTGGAAAATAATTTCTCTTCTCTTTTCGTAGTATTGTATTAAAAAAATAATTTGAAATAATATTTTCATTGATAATCTATACCTATATAACGATAGAAAAAAAAAATTAGATTTTGAACATTTTCACGATTTTTATCCAAAAATCCTAAATAATTTTTTTTCGCTTTAATAAATTTTGAAAATATTCATTTTTTTGTTTATAAATCGCAAAATCTACTTTTTTTAGATGAAAGTCAAAAAAAAAAAAAGAAAACAAGATAAAACAAAAGAACGAAACAAAATAAAAAAAAAAAATATTTGCATACTCACCGTCGGGGAATACGTGTCTCATTTTAAGGTAGCTTGTAGTAAGTCTGATTATGCTAGCTTTGTCAAGTTGAGAAGTGATGGCTGCCGGAAGCGGAAGTAGCTTGGCAAGTTCAAAGAACTCTTGGTTTTCTTTCTCGCGACGAGACCGCGCGGCGTTTTTGCTTTTTTCCTTCATCACAACTTCTTGGGGCCCTGCAGACGGGAGACTAGTAACGTTTATAGATCCGTTACTATTATCGTTGTTGTTCTTGTTACTACTGATATTATTATTATTGTTATTATTATTATTATTAATATTATTATTTTGGTTTATACTTTTAATATCACTGTTAAAACTTTTGTTTGAATTAATCACATCCAATATTTCCACCGATGTATTCCCACCTGAAACAATGCGAAGAAAAAAATCGTAAAAAATTAATAGAACTTACGTTTAAAACGATTTTTATCAAAAATGGTAGGTAGTTTTTTTTTTTTTTTTTTTTGGTTTCATTTTATTGAACTTTTTTTATATATATATATATATGTATATACAAGAGATAGCGATATTTATAGGAAGAACATTACACATATGCTACACGCATGGTAAGATCGATCCGGTAATAACGCAAATTGCGATTGTGTTACGTTACGTTATGTTACTTTATATACTCCGGGCGTAAAATGAACGATATCAGTATACAGGGTGAATTAACTTAACTACGATACGCTTTGGCGCGATTTGCCTAACAGCATTTACCGTTAACCAACGTTTATGTGCATAACCACCTCTGACCTTACGAACCTTATACGTCTTTGCGCCCCATTTTGACCCATTTTTTAACTCCCAGTGCATTGAAAAGAATTTTTGTATCAATTAAATATACTTAGTTCGCTTTTAGTTCGCTCTTATAATTCTGTAACCTTTTTTTTTGCATTTTTTATTTTTATTTTTTTGGTATATGAATAAAGAATATAGAGAAAAAGTCTTTCGGTTATCTGTGTAGAAAAATTTTTGCATTGTAAAAGTAAAGGGCAAGCTTTGGTATATAATATATATGTATATAAGGCGTGTAACCCGCAAAGGAGTATAAATTTTTTTGCGTATAGTACGATGGTGAAGAGAAGAGGCCATCCGGAGCTGCGCTGTTTCCTTCACTCCATCGTTAAAACGAGCATTCTAACGATGCTGGTACGAAGAGAGATCCTCTCGCCTCTTCCGGATGGAAATTATCGTCTGAATAATGGATTTTTTTTTTTTTTATTCTTGTATTCGACGTTATATATAGCCGTACACAATTTACATTAAAAACTCCGCGCCTTGATGTAATCTAATTTTATTATACTATTGAAAATTCGCGAAAAAAATATCACAGATTTTTTTTTGGCTACATTATATTTAAAACAAGGAAAACAAAAAAATTCAAAATCATTGTCACAAGAATTTATATCCCCCGTTGACAATTTGAAGACAAAAAATAAAAAGAAGAAAACTTGGAAAACCGGGAGCTGTTTTTAACATTAATTTGAAAAAGAATTTCTGTTCTTTGAATTTCAAAGTTTTGGAAAATAGAAAATCATTGTAAACTCTGTTGTATATGGATTTTCATTATAAATAACTACAATTGTTGTACATCTTTATAGACTGAAAGGTTCTTTGATATTATAGGTATACTATATGGTTACTAAAAATTCTTAAATATAGTTTCCTCCGAATCGAAATATCGATAAAATAAAATTTTTCAACAATATAGAAATTCTGCAATTGTAATGTATATGCTATTTACTTCATTATACATATATGTATAATAATAGCTTCCGCATTTCTGCGCACAATGGCATATATGTTTCCAATACATATTTACCCATACATGTATATACATAATATTGAGGTCTTTTCATCAGAAGAGTATCATACCATCAAACTGCTCGACGTATGTATGTACATGCATACGTACCTACATACATACGTAATATGAATGCGCTGTAGAGTGCCGCGCGTAACTCTAAGATTGTTTAAATAGCGTATATACTCATGAGTATAGTTAAACGAGTACATACAATAGTTATATACATACATACTATACATATAGAAATAAAAATTGACTCTTAAGAATGAAATATTAAATGAATAATAGGGTTTATTTACCACGAAGTTAGAAACTGTTACGCGTTTTCGCGTAATATTATATAGTTTTCCGTTCTAAGAAAACTTCTGCATCTATATAGTTACGAGATGTATAATATACCTATGTAGGTATATTATGTATATATGTATAAATAGTACATCACTGGATTTTGCAATTATATTATGCGGCAGCAGCAGTAACAGCAGTAACTTATATAATACAGACGTATATGTACTATATGTATTAAAATAAAATTGTAGGTATATAATTTTATTGCCTTATATGCGTAAGTATATAATAATATGTCAATGAAAGTTCAGCTAAAAGTAAGATTGAAAAATATATTGCGGTATAACAAGTCAAGAACCAAAAAGGAACTTAAAATTTTTAAATTTAAAAAAAAAAAAAGACGCGCAAAAAAAAAGCATAAAGATCGTAAGTAATTCTGGAAAAACACACACACACACACACACAAACATACCGGAGCCTTTTTGCAACGTAGCAACTTGTCTTCTCTTCCAACTTTCGACGTACGGATTGTTACGTGCCAAACCCGTTATAGATGTTGCGATCGGTCGAGGTCTGTGCGATTCGATCATCGGTGCCATTTTTAATAAGAAATTAAAGAAAAAAAAAAAACAATAATAATAATAATAATAATTAATTGTCAATTTCACTAATACAAAACTACATATGTCGTAGTTATTCTATTTTCTGTTATCTTTCGTTTATTTCGTTCGTTTTGTATTACGAATAAATAAAAAATTCTCTCCCTCTTCACTCGTCACACTGCAGCGTATAATAATTTAATACATATTCATAATCATCACAGTTTTATTCTATAATCGCAATGGATTGAAACCCAAGAGAACTTCACAAAATGATTATAAAGAAATATGATAAAAACTGCAGTATGCATTTCAATGATAACAACAACAATAATAATAATAATAATAAAAAATTGCGTGATAGTGAAGGATCGAAAAAAAGAGACGCGGTTAATTTTCAATTAATTTTTTTCTTCTTCTTCGAACCACGTTAAATGCATAATAACACTTCGATTCTTTGCCCTCGAAATTTTCACCAGGACTTCACGTCCGCGTTGTCAGCAAGAACTGACTGATTCCATGAACGTACGATTCTTACCCCCATGTTGTCTCTGTCAGCTGGGGAGACCCCGGTACCTCTAGGTAGGTAACACCCAACACTCAGCACCCTTATTTTAAGCCCCACCCTTACCAGGGTCAGACTGGAGAGAGGGACTCCAGCCTCTTTCTATCTCTTTCTTTCTTTCGGTTCTTGTATAGCATTAGATATATACAAATACTATACACGTGCATCCAGTCATATGTAGAAGAAAAAAACAAGAAAATAGATAAAATAGAAACCGAAATAAAAATGAAAATGTTAAAGGGAAGTTCGAATCTTTCCGTTACCTATATATTAAAGTGCGAGTAAAAATAGTTAGAAATAAAACTGCCTACATATATAAGAACATCATTGGGGAGTAAGGGAAAGTCCCTAAGTCGAAGAAGAAGTAGAAGAGGAAGAAGAGTCTGGCTCGAGCCTTGAACATCGAGCTTTGAGCTTTGGCACATCAGCTAGAAGAGGGGCGGTGGTAAAATCAAAGGAAAAGGCAATTGCTGGTGGCTGTACTGTTCCCGTTGACGAGACTGACGGGCTGCCCGACCCCCTGTGGATTGCGCACGCTAAGCTTCTATAGGAGGTCTTCCTAGGGGGAAGCCTGGGAATTTTAGGATCAGAAACTCTTTTGCTGTTAAACTATAATATGGCTATGTTTTTCCCACCTCGTAAACACCCGCACTATAGGCATCAGTTTTAATTAACAATTTCTTCTGATTCGTAAATAATATTTTTACAACAAGATTTCTGTTATTTACACTGTACTGTATAACCGAGACTCAAATGCTAGTTTTTGTCCGGACTACAAATCAGACCTAGATCGAATGTGAAAGTGCTGTTTGAAACTTGGAAGATCATTACCTAAGATTGTGAATTTGAATGTGAGGAAAAGTTTAGAGTATTCAAGTGTTGAGAATACTGAGGTGAAGATATCCGAGCATCAGATTTAAGATCGGATTCCCCATTTCTTCGAAACAAATGAAAATGGATTTTTTTCTCATTCATTTATGTTTTTTTTTTTTTTTTTTTCATCAACTTTGGCAGAAATTTTGACAGAGAAAATCGATTTTTGTTTTTAAGGAATTGAGTCAAGTCACCCAATTTTGAATATGATGCTTCGATATCTTTACGTCTGAAAGTTCTGAAGATCGGAAACGATATAGAAATATTTCGAAATTCTTTACTTTTCACAGTGTAATGTGTTTCGGATTCGACATCGAATTTCACGGCATGATTATTAAAAACTTTTCTAATTTCGGAATTTGATCCTTTTTCTTTTTACTCAACCTGTCACTGAAGGTCATCTTCATTCCTGTTTTGACTCTTTGACAAGCTCTTTAAAAAAAGCGATACAAGATTTTGAAAAATTGTATATCTACTTGCTAGAGTTCCACATGATTGTCAAAACAGTAAGACCTGAAAGCCACATGTTTCGACTTTCCACTTGCTTTTGCACAAGTGCAGTCTGGGTCGGAGACCTGTAGCCTTAAAGTAAGGTATAAGAACGCTATGCTATGTATAATAATAAGAAGCACGAAGGATGCATATAGTTTGAGTTCGGACAACAGGTAGAGAAAAGCTTGTCGCTTAATGCAAAACATGTGTTGGAATACCGAATGTCGAAAAGGTGCAGTGGTAAGTAAAGGTAACGGTTATTGCTGTGGTTATAGTTTGGGACAAAATAAATCTGGAGAACACGTGTTCCTAATTTAACAGTATATATAAGGTGCGTCTGTGTATACAGTACACTGACTGTTACTGGCATATTTCTAAGTGCTAATATTTTTCGCAGGTACTTTCTGCAACGTTATAACCTCAAATTGAAAACAACCATGACTACATAAACTTTCCACAAATTTTGAAGACGATATTTTACTAGTTTGAAATAAATTTGGTTAAAAAATTTTATCCGAAATTTTATCGAATGTAGAGTTTCAATTAAATGCCTGTACGTTGAAGATTTTTTGAAAGAATTAACCTTATAAAATTGTTCGAGGGGTGGTTAATGCAATTATTGTCTTTGAATAATTTCTTCGAAGGTATAAGGCACATTATGAATGATTAACGGAAAGGGCGCCTCTTGGAATGTACCTTTTTGTAGAACCTGGGAAATCCCGCGACTCTGAGTATATATTAGACACTGTTCTCTGTTTAGAAACTTAGGAATAATGGATCAGCTCGATTTTAAAATTTTCATATTCAAACCTGTGCTTATACAGGGTTTTGGTACCTGCAGTTCTATGTGTTTTCCCAAGTGCTAAAGCCTGTCTCCTTACTTACTTACTTACTTACTTACTTACTTACTTACTGGTGGCTGAAAGTATACATCCCATAATATAAATTATATTACTGTATTATTTATACCTGCAAGAACCCGGAATTCCTGAACACACACACATACACACAGGTTAGATTACTGATGGATATATATTTTACTCATTATTCAAGGAAACGCATTTTTTTTGTTTTTGTTTTTATCAACGGTGAATATTAACGAGTATCAATATACTCCATAAAAAGTATTGCAAATAAAAGATGAAAGATTGCTAAAATTTTTCGAAGAAAAAAAGAAAAAATACTTTCAACGAATATTCGAACCGAAAAACGTGACGGAATGAAATTCCGTGTGAATCGAACGATTTTTCTTAGCATTTTTTCTGCCATTTCTATGGTCATGGTTATAATCGTTAGTGAGTCGTGACGGTTGAATGAAGATTTTGAATCTCCTCCCGTCGCGCGAGCGTAGCATATCTTCTATTCTTTTTTTTTTTTTTTTCTTTTTATTTTTCTTTGGTTGTACGATTTTGGAAAACTGGATCTACCTATCCGCAAGCCGGGTGAGAAACTTATCGCCACGCCTGTAATTCCGGTCGCGTTAAAGAAAAAAAAAGAAAAAAAAAAAAAAAAAATCGGTTAAATAGATACAGTAGAGAGAATGCGAAGTTTCGACTTTAGGTCGTCTCTAGGTTGAAGAACTAAACACGGGGCGTTAAATTTTCGGCGTTCGTGACCGTCTCAATACGTTTTAGAAAACAGAAATTCCGGCACGAGGCACGACTCTGCAACCACCAAACGGCTTAACTATTTCTACTACATCTATATTCGTTTACGGTTCTAGACTAGAAAATACCAACCATGTATTATACGAGTATTACACAGTACATGGTATAACTATGTATACATATATATATAGAAAAATCAGCACAATAAAAGACACGGGGGTGGAACTGTTTTTCTTAAACTTCATCCCCTGAAAAATATACCACGTCTTTTCGCATATATTTTTGCATTCATTCAACGATCATACATCATTCATTCAAGACAATAGCAAGAAGCATCGACACTCGTTCTGTAGAAGAGAAAATTTCATTGATATTTATAACCGGAGAGGTATACGGTGTTGATATATATATATACATATATATAACTCTGTGACTACGCATTATTTAACGCGATGACCTAGGTCAGGAATTCGACGAGTAGACGTATAATACAGGATACAAGAACTGTGTCTTATATAATTAACGATAAAATCGCGAGGATTTGATCAGAGTGTATCAAATATAAAATTTTCAATAATTTTTAAAATCATAAAATATAGAGAGAAAAATTTTCTTCCAAAATTAGAAAAATATGAAATTTTAAAATGAATGTATAGATATAAATTCGTCATTCATACTGATTAAAAAATGAATTAAAAAAAAAAAAAAATATTTAACAGTCACTATATATAATTTCAATAGTTTATATGTACATACATTACCTATACTTTTAAATTCTATAACTAACTAAATTTCATATATCAACCTAATTATACATATATACATATATAAAATTTCAATTATTTCCCTAGTTATCTATATATTATATATGTATATGTATAAATCTATAGTATGTATTATACATATATGTGTATATATATATATATACTATACATAGTTTTGTGTAGCAAGGGATTGGGGTTTGGTGGCGTAGCTGTGACGTAAGATTATACAGCCAAGGCCTAAATTATTAGCATACTTCGTGTCCCAGCATCCCTTGCGCAGTTTATGTCTTCCCGAAGAGGAGAAAAGAGAGGGATCGGAGAGTGAGAGAGAGAGAGAGAGAGAGAAGGAGAGAGGGATAGAGGGCGGGTTTACGAAAGAGTAGAGAAGGGTGAGACGGCGTCGGCGTAGCGTTATAGATACATAACCCATCGTACTAAAAGAACAAACATCCGAATAAGCCCTTTCTTCTCCATTCGGGAGTTGAGAAATCCAATTTACTGTTTGCCACTCTCTCCTCCTCTCTCTCTCTCTCTCTCTCTCTCTCTCTCTCTCTCTCTCTCTCTCTCTCTTTCTCCAGGACATAGATAACGTTGAGTCTGAGTAATCTATACAGACCTTTTTAAAGAGGATCTATCTTAGCGTACTTTGGTATTAATTCAAATCGTCATTTCATATTTTATCAAATTTTTTTTATTTTCCGATTATTTATCATTTATCATTTATATTCAATGTAGAAGTTTATATAAAGAGAGAGAGAGAGAGAGAGGGGTAGAGAAAGATTCTGCGCCTTTTCCGTACACATATATACACATTCTCACACACATCCGCATTATAGTTATTCAGGTTGTCGTTGATCGCGCATGGCGGATTTACGCTATGAAAACATCGGGCAAACGCGTAAATCTCTGTAAATATTGTTAAGCTCTTCTCCTCTCCTCTATAATACTTTACTCTATATACGCCGGTAGGATGTACAGAGTGCGTATACTATAATATGTATATATAACAATCTATATATGTATAGTTTGCAGTACGATATATATGTTTGTTCAAAAACTATAACAGAACACACGTGCGCCCTTCCGTACTTAATATTGAAAAAATATCGGTTGGTATATATATATATATATACTACGTATATTCTACGCGTGTACATTTTCGATAAGTATAATAATAATAAGGTATAAAGGTATTTAATACGTAAACGATTTAACAGTTTTTTTTTTTTTTTTTTATGGTCAGGATATTTGGACGAAATTTTTCGACACGATTTGTTTAAAAGAAAATTCATTCAGCTATAAGCTCAATTAAAAATCCAAAATATCAATCCCCCGTTAACATTTCAATAGCCTGTATAGATCATCATGGATCTAAGAAAAACTCCAACGTATATACTCTTTTTTTCGACCTTTTACCACAAATAAGACTTATAGTATCGTGCCTCAATCGACAATAAGATTTTCTATTCCTTTTCCTATTTTCTATTGACCGAAAAAGTGGTTAGGTATGTACGAAAGTTTGCCTTGTTTCTCGAAGGTTTTTTTTTTTAGGGAGGATCGGAGTCGCTGATCTAAATTCCGAGATCTAAAATTCAATATTCGAAAAATTTAGACAACTTATATTGGCTTAAAGATTTGAATAATTCAAACAAATTTGTATTAGATCCGTAATTAATTTTCTTACTTTAATATCAAAACACGTGTAATTACCATAAAGGGATGATGTGTGCTGCTACCATTAAGCACAATAATCGTATATGTATATGACAGAGAAAGGAAGAGAGAGTTATAGTAGCTTGGCTTTAGTCTCAAGCTATGCGTCTTGGTTTATGATTCTTGACATAATGCTGACGCGATATAGACTCTTTTGCTGACTCGCCTTAGTCGTATCTACGAGGCCTCGACAAACCATGTTAGTATGTTGGCATGTAGACGACACATACCTACGTACATTGTACAACATCTAGAGGTAAAGAGCAGCGAGCTGGAGTCGGGAACCCTTGTGCATTTATATACATAATATGTTACAGCTATAACACCACCGAATCTTGAAAGGATATATATATATATATATATGTATATCTACAGAGGCGTATATTACACCTGATGTATATACATTTTACTCAATATACGTATATATATATATATATATATATATATATATATATATATATATATATATATATATATATATATATATATATATATATATATATATATATATATATGTATATATATACATTTAAGAATATTTGTATATACAGAATGTAGCATATATATGCGTACCTATAACAGCCACGTTCGTACGTGTACTACATCGTTTTTGCAACAAACAATGCACAACCTGAACCATTTATGGAACAGCAAGTACCGTAGAGAGTTGTATGACTTTGTTGGCAGACTTCGATGCGGAGTCTTGTAACCTGAGGCTACGACTAATTGCATGAAGTAAATAGCTACATGGTAGTACGTAGCTGTCGAACGCTACAGGACTGAGAATTCTCGTTGCATTAGCTAGTCCAAAAGTATAATTCATATTTTATAACTTCTACACGCATTGCAAAAATACGTATCGACAATTAGATTAGGGAATTTACCAATGACACTCAAAAATAGAGATATTTGATAATTCATACTGCAGGGAAGTTCTGCAATGAGGAAATGTAGAGCAGACATTGATCCGGGGTAGCGAAAAATGGCGTTGAAAATTTTTAGAGTAGTGATTTAATCTTGGTGTAGGTATTTCGTCTGGTGTTATTATTTGCCATAGTTATAATACAAACGGAGTAAACAAACGCAGACACATAAATATAATACCTATATACAGAAACCTGCTACTCGCGGGGTCCAGAGAAGTATGGTGTGCAAGACCCAGGAGCCAGGTTGATGGGTTTGCCAGGGTTTATTGATTACGAATTCGAGACTCTGTTTAGACGCCTGCTCCACGGTTGAAACCCGATAGTCTCAACCTCAGGAGGCAACAGCCGGACCAAATCAAAAATCCGCCACTCCAGTTTACTGTATACACAACGACTATTCCCATGTGGAGTTTAATTCCGCGGATCTTCGAAGCTCCAAATTTCTCAAGAGTCTGATGGAAGCTCAGGCTTTAATTCGACGTATTTTTCTTTGTGAATTTTCAGAAATTTCGTATGAAGTTAGTAACATAGATTTAAAGAGGTATGAATTTATGATGAGGAGAATCGGAGCACGAGGATCACGTGCGTTTGGAACAGTATTACGTACTGTGTACGTATGTATGTATGTACATACGTGCGACATCTGTCCCTGAATGAAAATGGAGCTATGTGTATACATGAGCGATAAATTTAATCTGGATTGGAGGCTGGTAATGGGCCTGACAAATAACAATTAGTAGAAGGACAATCAGTATAACTCCTAGACGCTAGTCCCCCTCGTATAACCTCGAAACCTCTCGATTCTCCCCAACATGGTTGAACATGAACGAAACGTACGGAATCGGGGGGGATATACCGGGGAATCAAACTTCCTCCCTCGTTTTGTTACCAACCCACACACAGTGTCTGGGGGGAGGAGGAGGACGAACGAACAACTCGCCCCTAAAACCCTAAACCAGCTGCATGGTAGACGGGGAGAGAATGAGAAAGAGAAAGAGAAATGAAGGAGGAGGGAATTGAACGGAATGGTATGGAATGGAATGGAAAGAGATGAGAGCAGACCCACCCACGGGTGGAGCCCTTTAGTTTGCACGACCCAACCTTGTCCCAGCCCTTATACCTCGCCACTTCACCCTGACGTTAAGTGTGACTGATCGGTGTACCGCTGTACGAACCTATCCAAAATGGCGACGGGGGTACGTAAACGGTATAGCAGCTTTTGGTATCTTTAAGAATGACATCTTGGTTTTATAAACAACTAAAAAATAAACGAAGAAAATCACGTTTTCACTTTTCATCGCCGTTTGGGTTTCAGTCAAAAAATGACTTTCACTCGTTCCTACAAATCCACGTTCACTCCGACAAAACAAGTCGAAAGAAAGATGGGAGGTCTGTCCGACAAAAACTCACTCAATGATATTTTAAACGTTCGCTAATTTTTCACGATGAAAGAAAAAAAATAATTATTCGACTTTTAATTTTTTGACTGATAATTATAACCGATATTCTTAAATGTAGACAGGAATGATCACCGTGAAAAGAAGTTAAATGAATTTTTGTTTCGTGATTGCTCAAGAACGCGTACATAAGAATCTATATCCATATTCTTCAGGACATATCGAAGACTAAAGATAATCTTTGGTCTTTGATACGTGTTATCTTGAGGACTTGAGTGTTGCAATTCCGTGCAAAAATGGGTAATTGATGACGAGTGTGTTTTCTTCTCGGGCACGTTCTTTATCGAGGATGATGTCAGCCATGAACGTTGAAACTTAGTTATAGTTATCCACATTTATTTTGTTTTAGATTTTAATGTTGTATATAGAAGTATGCGGTTAGAAGGCCTAACCTTGTTAGAATTAGATACAATATAATTCAAAGAAATTTGGTATATATATTTAAAATTATTATGGAGTAATTCCTGCTGCTTATAGCCTTCAAAATCCTAAAAATCTTCCGAGTCTTATTACTGTGTAAAACGGACTACAGTATAATGCCAGAAGATTCGAACGAGACAACTGACAGGTTTGTCGGTCTGGAGCCAGGTGCAGGGTTCATAAAATATAAGGGAGTAGATATTTCACGCATTCCAAATACGTCTCACTGCAGTATTTACTGGTTATTATCACCTCCACGCTTCTAACCTCTTTGCCCTCTTCCCACACGCATATACATCTACCTTATACACAGTCACATACGTATAAACAGAGAAAGTAATTACGTTGGAATAAAGAGACTCGTAACGTCAATCATACGTCGTCAACCTAACCAGAGAGACTCGTAACTCAAAACGGTATATAAAAATTGTTTAGTTTTTATTCTAGAACTGTATATGAATAGCCTTGCGAATATTTGACTATAACGGTTTCCATTTTTATCCCAAAATTGATAGATTTTTAGATTTTTGTGTGTTTCAGTTTACGGGTATTATACTTGTGACCTGTGATAGTTATATATCTTACATACATGAGAAAATTAGATAATTTTTTTTTGTAATTTTTTCCTAATATATATTTTAACAGCGAATTTATTGGCGTTAAGAAAAGCGAGTTGTGTCGGTAAGTTTTGAAGTTGGTTGTGACTCGCGACTTCAGAACCTTCGGGATTCGTTTCGCCACTAAACTGCACACCATATACCTACTGCGACAGGTAAGAGTTGACTAGCGTGGAGTGTGTATGGTATACTTTGCCAATCTGTTGTCTAGACTAACTTTAAGCTATGCCCATATGTATTGTGAGAAACGAGGTTCGAATAACCACAAAATGTTGTGTTATTATTTATTATGTACTAGGTATATACAGTGAGGAGTGTCAACATGTCGCTTCAACCCACATATACCAATTTCCTTCTTTCTTTCTTTCTCCGTTTTGTTTCGATTTTTTTCGGACAATTTAACCCCGGCGTGGACTTTGTGCTCGTGGGTTTTCTACATACGTTTATTTCTAACCACGGGTACCCTACAGCATGAGAAAAAGTTATGATATGGTATGGACTTAAATTACCCGTGTGGAATTTCGTGGGATCGTCGAATTATGCGCGTGATCAAAATCTTCGCGTTTTAGGTTCGACTTAGGTATTACTCGACAAGTATAAGTCGGAGGGAAAAATGTTTCATACAAAATTTGTAGATATAGAATAGACGATGATTTTATTTCGTATAAAATTTTCTGTCACATCGATGGAAAAGCCGTTTTTTATAACGTGAAGATAAAAAGAAGAATATTTAAATGCATCTTTTCCATCGAATATGGACGAACATAGCAGAATAAGCTTTGCAGTATAACTCGACAAGTACAAGTCGGAGTGAAAAATGTTTTATACAAAATTTGTAGGTATAGAATAAACAATGATTTTATCTTGTATGAAATTTTCTGTCGTATCGATGGAAAAGCCGTTTTTTATAACTTGAAAATAATAAGAAGAATGTTTAAATGGATCTTTTTAATAGAATATAGACGGACATAGCAGAGTAAACTTTGAAGTATAACTCGACAAGTACAATTCGGAGTGAAAAATGTTTTATACAAAATTTGTAGCTTTAAAATAGACGATGATTTTATGTTTAATGAAATTTTCTGTCGCATCGATGAAAGCGTCGATTTTCATTATTTAAAGAAAGAATCATATTTAAAGTGGAAGAAATTTTAAATGAAATTTGACGCGAGGATTAGTCATTAATTGTAATATAAAAAAAAAAAAAAAAACTGCTTTAGATCATACACCCACCTCGTGTACATACATATATTAATACAATGTCACGATAATCGTTGTGTGAAACCTTGGACTCGCGGGGGATCGAGCTTACAAAGATGTTTTGCTGACGATGCGCGGGAGTACGAAACGACGGTGAAGAACTCTGCACTTAATATGTATAATATAATATATGTACGCATCCGTGTTTGGCAAAGTCACGTCTTCTTATTACGAAATTATATACATAAGTTTGTTATTCAATCCAAAAATTAAATTGTTTGTGTTTACTCACGTCAAATAAAAAACGAATAAATTCATTTTATACTTCCGCTTTACTCCAGCTGCATCATCAAATTCGATGTTTTGATAAATTATCTGTAAAAATTAATCGATTCTTAAAAAATATTTCATCTTCATTATCCCTTTTTTCTTTCTTTCTTTATATTTCTTTTGAATATCACTATATCAATAATTTATTACTCTGCAAAGGCCGACGACCAGTCGAGTCTAGAACAGCGAAATAAATCGAGGCCTGGAGTTAATTGACAAGAATTTTAAATTTCGCGCGTGAAAGGCATCGTGTTCTACCGTGACTAAAGGCGCGACCCCGCAGGCTGACCCAAAGCGAGTTATTTTACGATTTTGTCTGATTTTTATTATTTTTCATTTCTTTTAAATTCTACAATTCTCCCTCTCTCTCTCTCTTCCCCTTTCTCTTTCTTTTTCTCTTTCTCTCGCTCTTCGCCATTCGCCGTTTAGTATATTAAAAATTTTCATTTCATTTAAAAAAATTACAATAATTTATTAATCATTAATCCGATTAAATATATATTATAACAAGAATTATTAATTACTTACGTTTCATTATACAATATAATATAGGTCGAATCATATGTAATTAATTTTAACCATGAAATCACTTCGTCAAGATATAATAATAACAACAATAATAATCAATGATCGAATATTACTTTTTCTATTCAGAGGTCACATCTCAAACAGTTAATTTATCTATCGGTGAGCCAAATTTTTTGTTTAATTATTTTAAATTTTTCGCGCGGAAATTTCACACGATTATTTTTTTAAATTTTTTTTCGTTTTTTCGTCTTTATTTATTATATACCTATATACAGGTTTTGGTATATATATATATATATTACTTTAAAATCTTCTCTGACGTTGACGAGGCGACAGAATTTGCTCAAGACTATATCTTGAGCAAAACTAAAGACTCACTTCTTGGGTTCTCGCACTTGGGGACTGCAGGGGTGTCACGTATCCTCCCCACTCCAACTCGTTTCTCTCACTCTCTGAGTCATTTATTCTCTCTCATGTAGCTCATGTATGTATACTATGTACATACATACGTATATGTACCTATCTACACATACATGTATACATGTACGTATATCATATTATATATATGTATATATATACATATACCAACTTGAATACTTCTTTAGTTCTAACTTTGAGCAGAACCGTGCGTCTGACTCTTTAACCCTAGAAAATTATAAGACGAAAAAAGTAAGTACAGGATTGGTTTTTTTTTGTTTTTTTTTTTTTTTATTTTTCGTTTTTGTTTTTCACCCAATTTGTTTAAATAGTTCGTTAAAGATTGCCGAAAAAAAAAAATAATAATAATAAGAAGAAGAATTAGAAGAATAAAAGAACAAAAAATGTTGAAAAAAAAGTGTAAAAAGTTTGTTAATTAAATGAATTTTTATCTTTATTATATCTGAATTTCAAATTCGTGACAGTGTAACGATAAGTTTTGGGAAGCGTTCGCATTTCGTCGACTAATGTGAGTTCAGCCTTGGCTATTATACCTACACCGCGCGGGGTTGTAATACCTATATATACCTACGTTTGTACGAAATATCGAATTTCGTGTTTCTACACATGTCGAAACGTTTAGCAGTCTTTGGTTTATGACACCAAAAAACAGAAAGAGAGAGAGAGAGAGAGAGAGAGAGAGAAAAAAATGCGTTACAGCTGGGCTACTGCTACTACACACGGCGGTCAGTTTTTAAGATCTCATAGTTTATTCCAACAGTCTAAAAATCTGCAACCCCGATATTTAACACCCTCGAAGTTTCCCGCTCATCTTGTATATACCTTCCTACCTTATACCTACCTCAAAAAAATAAAATAAATAACCAAATCAAATTTTTGATGTTTTTTGTTTCGCTTTTTATATTGTTCATAACCAAAGTCATTAAAGTTGAAAGAGCACAGTGAATTCCTTTGTCAAAATATGTCTAAAATGTATCCAAAAATCAATCTATATACCATATATATATATATATGGATCATGGTATATAGGTATATATGAGTGTGTATATAACCGGGCTTATTACTTATCTCGGGTTAACCGCGAGTAGCTGCTGCAGTAGGTTGTATAGGATATAATGAAATTTATGTTTTCCTGTGTTTATTGTTATTAATTTCTGACGCTTACGGATCGACTGACTGCTGCATCACCGACCTAGTACGTCGACAGTATAGTGATTTATTTAACGCAGGCCCACATTATTACGTATGTACATACATACATACATACATACATACCTACAATATATACATATACACCTAAACATATATGTATAGTATACTTATCGTCAAATTTAAACGCAAACGTTATACGGATTAAAGAGTAGGTATTTAGATTCTTCGAGCTATAATGTTGTGGCTACGATAAATTACGTATATAAGTATATATACGTTCACACACGAAAAATTTCTCCAATACATATTATATATTATATATAATATATATAAAAATCAGCTATGTATTAGAATTATATGATAATAAATTTGAATATAGATATTTTTTATATATACCTAGAACGGGAATAATTTAAATGAATATCTATACATAATACATGTATGTAGGTATATAGGCTTTGGGTAGCTAATTTTTGTACTTATAACTAATGTTGCATTGCATAGATATGTATATATATATATACGTATATACAATAGCTATTACCTATATGCACGTGGAGCACAGGTCTTTTAGTATAACTGAATTGCCTAAGAACTGTTTACGCACGTGCCAGGATGTTGTAAGCCGCATACACCGTACGTAGGAAAGGAGTAGGAGGGGTTCATTCAATTATTGCTATTGCTATTACAAACTTACTATTATTAGCTATACGTCTATACCTACTTACCTACCTACCTTATACCTACCCTAAACGCTAGACGTATATATCCTACCTATGTACACTCATTCATGAATTATGACGTCTCATATATATTTATAAATATATATTATGTATAAAAATATCATTATATAGAATATAAACCGCTCGGTGTGATCAGTTTTTTTTTTTTTTTTTTCAACTTTTATGTTATACCAATTTTTAATGCCAAAATTCGGTTATGACCAATTTAAGGACCAATTTAAATATCATGATATACATGTAGTGTAAAGTATAATTGAAAAATAGGTATACGTATATATGTATATACTAAAGTAATATTCTCACCCCGTTATCTGCGGTATAATAACAAAAATAAGAGTATCACCGTATGCGGGATTTTGAGATAGGTATACGTTCGAAAGTATAGGGATAGGAATGTATATCATGTAGTTACCCGTGTGTGTATATAAGTATACGTCTTGAAGTTAACTGGCTATACGCCTGTCTTGAAAAACACGTAAAAAAGATTGAAAATACGCAACATCGTAATCCCTGGCTAAGACTTGAACCCCTGAGTGTATATATAAGATAGGTATAGGTATGTATATATGTATATTAGACACGTGTATGTAATATGTGGAGGGGTTTAAGAATCTTTTGGAAAAAATAAAATAATAAAACTAAAATGTAAAGACATAGGATTTGAAAACTAGAACAAAAAAGAATAAAAGAAAATAAATTTAGAAAATAGAAGAATATATGTCCGACTGTATGAACCATGCGAGGGATGCAGGGAAATACGTGTTGCGCGTTAATTTTGAGAAACAGACTAACATCCCACATATATATCAGTAGTCGAGTTAGACGAACGCCAACAGCTGCATAACCGTGCAGTACTAAGTTAACTTTCCGGGGTTTTAGGGTTCGAAATAAAACTCGAATATTAGCCAAGGGCGAAAAGCGAGTCAAGGCAAGGCAAGGCACAAGGGCGGGGTCCCTCGCAATACACACTTATATACTAGGAGGACACGGAAGGATCACGTCCTGCAACATATAGATATAGGTGTACATATATACGAGGGGAAGCTATACAAATGATTGCTGCAGTAAACGACTTTAGGAAACTATACAATCTCCTTGTGATTTTTTACTTTTTGTTAGTATTGGCTTTTCATCTACTTGATCGACGTTTTCTTATTTATTAATTGGTATTTTTTATCTCTCTTTTTTCATACTACTCTTCAATTTTTTTATTTTTATTTCTTCTATTCTTATACAGATACCGATATTCTATTAAATCGATTCTTTACATACAAACCGTCGAATAGAACAATCCCGTATGTATGTTGTCCCTAATATATATTAGATATCGTGTGAAAATAATCTGTCAATAAATCTATACTATTAAATATCGATGTATACGTATGATATAATATCTTAAATCGATATCTCTTCACACATATAACAGACTGTTCAGATATATTATACAGACGAGAATCGCGCGTGGGAATTTCAAACTTACGTATACGTACGGTTATGGGTATAAATTATTAAAGGATCTCTCGCATTTCTCTTGCATATTACCATATCCTTATATTATAAAGTTTATATAAAATAAAAATACTCAAATCGATTCCCAGCCTTTTTCAAACTCAACAATAATAATTGTGTATGTATGTACATTTTATCCTGCAACATTGCAATGCTTGCATGTACATACCTACGGCATGTGTGTAATACATATACGTATATTAGAACCGTTTATTTGTTTCGATCAAGCGAAGAAATATATATACATATAATATATATAAGCGCTAAGGTTTATATTATATTAAGCCGCGTTGGTCTGCAGGTATATAACAAAGGAAACAGCAAACGAGTGTTATACGACTTGGTAATGTTTATTTTTTCATTGGTTTCTTTTCGTGTTAACGAACTCTGTCCACACTGGCCAAGGGCCGACGTCGCACACCCTATGCTATAAGCTATACGTTGCTGTACTGTAGTGCAGCTATATGTGTGTATATATATATACGTTGCTCTGCGTATTTAAGATACACTAAATATACTTACTTTTTATTATTACCTATATAGGTAGGTATTATTACCTTAGCCTTCCTTACCGCGATCTCATATTATATCACGTTCGACGGATACTTTATATTCTTTTTTTTTTCTTGTTTTTTTGACAAACCAAAAATGCCGCTGTTTGATAATTAGTCGAATATATGTATAATATAGGCCACGTATATCTAAGATATTTTTCATTTCATTTTTTTGAACTTTTATTAACACACTGAAGACTTGAATCACTATTTTTTATTGAAGCATAATACCTATTTTATAATCTATATCTAATTTTGAATGTATGATTTTTCACATTTTCATGATATGACGATATAATTTGAAAGAAACGAACAAATTATAGTCATTACGAAAGATAAAAAAAAAAAAAAAATAAAAATCTTAAATCAATTTTGATAATAAAAATGAAATTATTCAGTGTTTGTGTTCATCGAAAGACAAAATGATATACAAGAAAGAAAATATGGATTTTGAGATACGTGAGAAAGATTTTTTAACCCTTTAAGTTCTATACATGGATATACATAGGTATATGTGTGTCAGTATTTTCAGTAACAAAACGCTCGTTGTCGCCAGAAATGCTGGCTGATTGTTTAGTTATACATGTAGGTACCGGCCAGTGTGTCAATTGAATAGTAGGTATATACTATGTATGTATATGTATGTATGTACCTGTAGGATATACATTCGTGCATATGATGTGATTATAGAGGGGTATACATAGGTATACATACATATATACTACATTATGTATATCGCCCGCATATATGTCTTCAACGTGCAAGCTTCTCCCTGCACAACGCGGTGGGTCCCCAAGAAACTGTCTTTTTTTGCTATTACTAAATGCCACTATTTTTTACTATAGTTTATTTTCTTTTGTATCTTTTTTACACAAAGTAGGTATATTTATATATATATATATTAAATCATTAGATATAGGGTTTTAGCTGTCTACCTGCAACGCCTCGAATGTCACAACTCTTGAAAGTCACTATACCTACTCGGAGGACGCTTATCCTGTATGGTTATACACATACCCATAATTTTGTTAGATTTTTAGTCGTGATTGTTTCACTCTTTGAAAAACCTTTTGGGGTTTAAGGTATGTACATGTGTACATACATATAGAACACTGGTCCCTTCTATTTTACCTTTTTTTTTAGATATACATCAAGTGCGAGTGTAAACGTTATACATGTACGTACATACATACATACATACATATTATATCCAAAATCGTTGTATCTATATATATGGGTATAACAATGCTGCAAGTTTTTATAACATATGTTTAGATGTATGTACTGTAACTGTACTCACGAGATTTGCAATTTATCTATATATATATTGATATAGTGAAATTTGTATCGATATATACAATTACACGGTTTTTTATCACCGTGAAATAACTTATCAATGCCATAACGCTGCACGTCACTGCACTTCATTATTCAAACTTAAGTTTTCACATTACTCAACGATTTATATAGTTTCGATCACGGAATTGACTGCAGCACTACTCAAAGTCCGTCGCATTTTTTTTTTTTTATATTAAAAGGGCATTACCTAATCACGTAGGTATGTCCTGCTGATTTTCACACTAAATTCTCGAGTCAATTATTATATCCGATGATTTTTAGTGTAACCAAAAATATGGGACTCCGCACATATTTCTGACCTTATCAAAGTTCTTAGCTTTACCGTCGAATAACTTCCGAACATGAGTCGATATATTTTTATGATATTTGCAATACGCATAAATACTTTAAATTATTTTCAGATCCGTTATACACGTATACATATCGAATTTTGGAATGGGAAGAATAGAGGAAAGGAGAATTTTGTCGATGGGATTTGGCAATACGAGAGATAAAAAAAAAGGTAGGATTTTTTTTTTTTACAAAAGTTTTGATATTTCGGGAACCATTCGTACGATTTTGACGAAATTTATATTTGCCACATCGTTCCTTTTTCCCCTCGAAACAATTTGTAAATCGGGTGTACGAGTGGTACAAATTCCATATTTCATTATTTCACAGCTCGATTTAACTGACGGACCATAATTTCATCAAAATTCACTGTAAAATCGCGTTTTACTTGTATAATTATAATTTCGTTGTACACAATTCATTTTTGCCGGTTGATATGTAATAACGGCTTTAATTAACACTTGAAAAAAATATTCATAACTTGAAATTCTCAAACACGCCTTCGGGCGATTCTCATTTAACGCACCACATGGTTTAAATTCTTATTTTATTTTTTAAATTTTGAAGAAACTAAATTCAGAATTTTGACACAGTAAAACACGTTTACAGTTTATTAAATACACTGAAATTGCACAAATGTGTTGTACATAATACAGAAAGTTGACAAAAACTGTTTGAATTAGCTAAATCCTTGCGATTCGTATTGCAGCGACGGAAGTACCGTTTTTTTTATACATTATAAGTATATCCAGTTCTTTAATTTTGTATATTGTTATACATATAAAAAAACGTAAACAGGATTATACAGTTTAAACCGAACCGCTAATATAAGATCGCTTGAAAAATAAATAATCTTTAAAATATCAAAAAATCTGTAGTAGGTACGTCGACAATTTTTTTTTTTTAAATAATCAAAACTGCAGTACGGTATATGTATTACATATAATTACGATCTACACTCTGCACCATTCGCACCGTACGTCGACCCGTCGAATTATGCGACTGACCGAAAACTGAACGTCAAAATTTAGTGTCCGGGGGTTAGCGGATTCGCGATTGAACGTGACCTGACAACGTCAACCACGATCAGGCCCAAAAGTTATCCGGCCCTTCGGACAACCTCGTGAATAACTTATAACTTTTGGCAGAGGAAAGCATGATATATTACCTATATACAATATACATACATTATAGATACTGTGAAAATGGTAAAAAAAAAAAAATACTATTCTTTATTTTTATGTTTAGTATACCTATGACGTATATGTACAAAAGTGATCGAATTGTAGTTGCATATATACATATATGGATTATAGTCATATTAATTATGAACAAACCTTTTCATAGTTATAAACTGGATACATCAGCTATACGAGTTGAATCCAAGGCAGTAGATGTATAAACAGCGATATATATTATATGCCTTCGTAAATGAATTTTTTGTTTTTTGTCTTGATATATATTTCCGTTTCCATACGTATTATAGGTATATATTTATTGATAAATTACGTGACAATAAATTATCGATGTACTCCTCTAGCCGATATAATTTAAAACTGCACTTGCGGCTCATATTTATAAAGTCACTTTTACATTTATAATTATATTGCGTGCGTAACTATTACATATGTACATATAAAATGATGTTTTATTATCGTTTTATGGATCTATACGTTGGTCTATAATACATTAATTATATGTAGTTTATATTTAATATAAATTTATATATATGTATCAATCGTCTGGGGATCAGCATTTTTTATACCTATTTTTAACGAAGTTTTTTTTTTTTTGTATATTTAATTAATTATCCTCGATTCACGATCATTTTTATCATTATTATTAATATTATTATTATTATTATTATTATTATTACTACTAAAGCCTCGATTCGCGGTATACATTTCACCCGCGATATGATAACCCCTCGGGGTTTTCGAACATGTTTTTGTTGGTTTTAACTGTATTATAATTTAAGATGATTATTGAAAAATGGCGGCTAAAACTGTGGCTTTCGCCGCGACCTTCGCAAAGGGAGGTCGATCATTCGGGTATATTAAAATCTATTTATATCTGTTTAAGTAATATTTTACATATTATTCATTCCTCTGTGCAGTAATATGTGTGTGTGTGTATAATAGTGTTAAACGTTATTCATTAACGACGCACGTGTCTCTCGTTCTATTTAAAACAATGCCGAACGTATCCAGAAAGATTCCGGTGCACGGTGCGCGCTTGACTCCTTTCGCACCGCGTTCCTACACTTCGTCAATCTTCGTAGTCCCACCCTCGACACGCCTATTTCCGAATCGTTGACCAATCGTCGCGCGTTGTTAGCTTACAAACACAAAAGACTGTCGACTAAGTGTCGGTGCGCAACAGAAAATAGAAACAAGTTTCGCGTATATACTGTATAACTGTACATACAAGAGAATAGGCCACGCCTACTCAACCCCCATTCGATAAAGACTAATTATGGGCGGGAACTGACACGCCCACTTACCATTGTTCAGGATCATACCTAACTATTAGTAGACGTCCGCGCACGCATTTGTGAGATACACACCTGTGTAGGTGCAGCGCGAACCCCCCTCCGACACCATTACATATACCATCGTCGCGATACTACGGCGCAGAGGTTTTATACAGGGTGATCATCTTTAGTGGGATAAAACATTATCTGTCTTAACGGTTTGTGTGTGGATTTGGGGGTAAAAAAAAAAATTTCAAGAATTTGTTTTAGTTTTTTCTTTGCTATTTATTTTTTCTTCGTAATCCGAATAAATGTAAAATAATACACTTTTTATGCGTTTTTTTTTCCCTACTTTATTTAACATCTGTAGATAGAATATTAGAAGAAATTGTAAAAAAAAAATAAAAATTTACTCTTTAATATGTACGAAATTTTTTTATTTCCTTTTATTTTCAGCGTAGGTATAATTTTTATATTGTATAATGCAAAATCGGTTATAATTATAATACACGACATATGTGCAGATTATAATAAATTATTAATTATATACATGAAAGTTTATTTCTTATAGGTAATAATTATTGCGAAAGTGTAAAGTATAGAGAGGTAGGTGAATGTATACATATACATAGGTATATATATAGTAGACTGTGGGAGCCTTAGAAGCAGGTATGTGCAGGATTTTGTCGCCAGCTATAAGGTATCCCGCGCGTTAAGAAATTTTATAGCATAGGAAAATCGTTTCCAGATGTGCCGAAACTCGCATATTTAAGTAAACTCGCACTGACCAAAACTGTTCGCACAGATAGAAATATACTTATACATATAACCTATTACAGGTATATACCTGTAGTTTCCCACGGCTGGAAGCAAGTGCAGGCACGAGCAATTACTATTCCGGTACACGAAATTATGCTATTTTTAAAGAAAAATTTTTCACGCCCCAAACTCTCGTCGAGTGCCATGGGAAAATTTTTCTCCATCGGTTAGGTGACGGGCAGTGCAGTGCTGGTCATAAAATTGAAAATCATATCCCTTTTCTCGGTTTCGAAGTTATAAAATTTTTGTTCTTCTTTCCGTCTATAGGCGCATATTTCTTTCTCACGCATTTTTTTTTTAAAGTTATTATATAATTTCAGTGTATAGAAATAAAAAAAAAAAGTGTCAATGCATTTTATATAACGATATAACTGTAACATTTGTCTATACGATATTACAATTCAGTTTAAAAAATAATCTTTCAGTATATAGAAATTCTTTAGCCAACGAATATTATCGGGTCGTTACGGTGTTTTACATGCATCTAAGTAGCATTTCTGAGTCATAGTTTATAATGAAAAATCTTTCCATAGTAGAAAAGGTTCGAACAAATCATTCGTACTTGTTTCATTTTCAAAAAGTTCGGATATTTCCGCTCTCCTGATTTCCTAGTCCGTCGATAAGACCTCTGTCAATATTTTCAATCTCGGTCAGGTAGAAATCTAAGTTAATTATCATGAATCTACCGTACTGACCGAGCAGCTCGAGTCGGTAGTAAAGAAACTGCGTTATCAACGGAGACTTGTGAAGGTTTTCTCATCAATAATCACGTGATAACCAAAAAATCGACTGTCAAACGTCAATAATTGATTTTTTGAAACACATAAATACATACTTGAGCATAATATCTCTTCCATAAAGAAAGGCCATATATCAGATCTTATTATAAGTATAATAACTTTTAATATCTTAAAAACCGTGTTGATTCAATTTCTTAATTTAAGAGCGTGAAGGTCGCAAGTTTTCTAACCTAAAAATAACAATTTTGGAGGTTATAAGTGTCTGTTTATAATTCACGTTCGCAGTCTATACATAATACCCGAGTTCGTGTATAATAAGTAAATAGTTATTTTAAATAAAGTCGAAAATGTCCGACAAGCAAAAAGTTTTAGTTTGCGGTGACGTTAAAGGAAATTTCAAGACGTTATTTTCAAAGATAGATACGATAAACAGAAAGTCAGGGCCTTTCGACTTTTTATTATGCGTAGGGAATTTCTTTGGAGAAACAAACATAGAGTTAGAACCTTACAAAAACGGTATGCGTCACATATCAGTTCCGACCTACATAATCGGTCCAAATACAGAATCTGAGGTTAAACACTACCCCGATATAGACGGGTGTGAAATTTGTCCAAATCTCACTTACCTCGGTAGACGCGGACTCTATAATTCATCTTCGGGATTGAAAATCGCCTATATTAGCGGCGTAGAGAACTCAAACCCGGCCTCCAATACTTCTAACGTTTATAATTTCAACCAAAACGATGTCTCTGCCATTAGAGATATTTCCCTCAAAGGTCAGCCAAGTTTCAGAGGCGTAGATATACTCCTTAGCTCACCTTGGCCACAAGATGTTACTAATCTTGACCCTAACAAACCACAGTTCAAATATCAAGGCTCTAAGCTCATCGCCTGGCTCGCTGTTCATATTAAACCAAGATATCATGTCAGCGGGCTTGAGGATATACATTATGAAAGACCTCCTTACAGGTGAATTGATTTAGTGGGTTTATTTTCTTTGATTTTAGCAGAGATTTGAGTTTATTTCAAAGGATTAAAGGGATTGTATAATTCAGCATAATTTAGAATGGGTATATTTTTTATAAAAGTGCAATAAATTTTGTATTTTGAATTTAACAGTCTTTGCAAAATACTCTGCTGAAATGCTGATGTTTTTTCAACCTTGTCACAACATATTTGATTTTTTTTCGTTTTGCAGGAATCAAGCGCCGAATGGAGACAGCATAGAAATAGCGTCGAGGTTTATTGCTCTTGCTTCAGTTGGGAATACCCAGAAGAAGAAATGGTTGTATGCATTAAATCTGACACCTGTAGATCGGACTCGGCTCTGCGATTTAGCAATTGGTACAACAGACGAAACTCAGAGTCCTTATCCTATGTCTTTGCTCAATTCTCAACATTCAAATCAGGCGGATGAGTCTAAAAATACCCAATTTTTTTACGACATGGATTCCAAGGGCGATAACAAAAGATCTAAAAATCGAGAAGGATTCCAGAAAAAACCCAGACCTGAATTTGATCAAGCTAAATGCTGGTTTTGCCTCTCTAGTGCCGAAGTTTCTAAACATTTGGTTATTTCCGTCGGAACTGAGATTTATCTCGCTTTGGCAAAGGGTGGATTGGTCGAGGATCATTTGTTGATATTACCGATTACTCATCACGCCAGTCTCTCTATTCTGCCGGATTCTGTTGCCAAGGAGATGAAAGCTTACAAAAAAGCTGTTGCCAAATATTACGCTAGCACAGACAGAGTGCCCGTCTTTTTTGAAAGGAATTATAAAACTTCACATTGCCAGCTTCAGGCCGTTCCTATCCACAAAAATCAAGAGCCAGCTTTAAGAGAAACTTTCGAAGTAAGATAAAGGATGAAAATAACAAAGCAGAGAATTAATATCTGACTCTTTTTCTTCTATTATTTTCCAGGAGCTTTCCCAGAGCAGTAATTTCCAGCTAGATGAACTCCCACCTCGCAGTCAATTGGAGCAAATAGCTCCAGCAGGAACACCTTACTTCTATGTCGAATTACCTAATGGAGAAATGCTTTATCACAGAATTAGAAAGAGTTTTCCGATTCAATTTGGCCGCGAAGCTTTAGCTAGTGACCGTATATTGGATATGAGCGATCGTGCTGACTGGAAGGATTGCCAGTTGGATAAAGAAGAAGAAACTGAATTGGCTAAAAAGATTAGAAATCAATTTCAGCCTTACGATCCGTCTGCGTAAAATTGAAATGAATATACAAGTAAATACTTGGAATATCAATTTTATTTTCATATTGTGAATACATTGAATGCTCCAAAATGCAATTTAAATTTAAAACCCGTTTTATAGCGATGCTTTTTATATCACTTAAGACTTAGTTTCCTCCTTCGTTTCACTCTGATATTTTAATTCGTATTGTTCTGGTGTTGCGATTGGATTCAAATTGAATTGTTTCATTTGAACAGCTATGTCGAACAAATAGTCATAGCATTCTGACCTATTGATTGAAAAAATAACGATTATTATTCTTTATTACTAAATATTAAGTCCCAATTTATCTTACATAGTTTTAGCCTGTTGCCAGCTATCGCCCCAGACATATACTCCGTGTCTCCTGACCAAAATAGCACAAGTTTCAGGATACTCGGAAATTATTTCAGCCATACGATCTCTCAAGTCTTCTTCAAAAGGAGTATTCTCAATAATGGGCACAACTAGCTCCTCGTCGTAGCGATAAGCCCGTCCAAGTTTCTGGTTCCTGATTCCTTAAAGATCAACAATTCTCCCTTGAATTTTAGATACTTTCCCAAAGAACTGGTTAAAAATCTAATATCTCTGAGCTTTCGCAACCACCTTTAATCATCTCTAGATGAGTCACGCGGAATTCTTTTCCGGGCCATAGCAGCGTTACCATAACAGCAAATTTAGAATGTGTGTGAATAACCGCTCCTGCGTTTCTCGCCGTATATGCACACATAAATAACGGAGTGCATTGAGAAGGTTTGAGTTTCTTTTCAGCCGGAGGAGTTTCTTTAACAGTCCCTGCTATATCATGTATAAACATTTCATCGGGGCTAATGCGTTCCTTCTGCACACCGGACGGCGCTATATAAATTTCTTCACTGCGAAGAGAGATGAAGAGATAATAAAACGAAAATAGAAGAATTAACGTACAGGATTTAAGTGAATAGTGAGCTCTAATTTCTTAATGATTATTAACGTCGGATTTTTACCCATTTTTTATCGAGATTCCACCTCCAGTTCCAGTCACCCAACCAAGATGATAGAATTGTCTGCATAGTTCAGGTATCAAGTTACGAGGATGTTCCTGAAATGTAATTTATCATCATAACAAGAGTCAAGTCAATAATAATAACGATAATAATTGAATTAAAGATAATTCCAAAAAATGAAAAACGGTATATTATACCTTTGGATAGTTTTCGTCGTAAAAAGACATAGTGAAGTAAAATCTGCGAATATAACAACCCGAAATTCGAAAGTATAATATTTTTTAAAAACTCATCAGAGATGAGTGTAACAACTACGTCTCTTGCTTACACTAGTATGAATATCTACGACTAGATAAGAAATTGACTTATCTTTAGAGCATTTAAATTACCAAACTCGCTCAACCGATACAAATACGTAGATAATTTCAGGTTAGGCTAGAGATTAGAGGTTAAGTTTCGGTTAGGTTAGAGGTCTCGTTAGCGAATGATAATAAAAGATAATAAACACTACTCAAGTAATGATAAAATGACATCGCTTATCATTACTCAAGCAATGTCGTTAAACTAGACATAAGACTCAGCATCTTTGAGGTTATGGTTATGGTAGAGGAGTTCAGTGGCTAGAGGTTGATAAGCTAGGTTAAGTAAGGTAAGGTTAGTTTAGTCAAAAATTGCGTTTGAAACGGGTAGTTTACATTTTCTGAATGAACGCGTAAATAGTGCTAAATAAAACTTTAAAATAACAACAAAAAAGAAGGACGTATATTTAGGTTGTAATGATGTGATCAATGCCGAACAACGTGATAATCTTTTAATAGTATTTAGATACAGTGTTTAGGCGTTAATTTATAATAAAATTCAGATTTCAGTTCATTCAAATTCATTTATCAATAGTGTAAAATCTAAGAAATAATAAGTCTATTATTACATTTAATGAAAATTTTTATTCTTAAACAAAGAAAAGAAATAAAGAAAGCCTGAAAATGTCTGACGAAATTGAATCATCCGAAAATTTTGATGAAGATATGACTTTGGGAGATGAGATAACCTCTAAAAGGTTTACCTTTGCTACACCAAACTTTGTCTCAAGTCCTGAAAAGATAATTAATTTTGGTGAAAATTCTGACCATGTTTTTTCAAAACGTCAAGACAATGAGAGTAAATTTACTTTCGCAGCACCAACTAGCATATCTCAGTTTAATACGGAACAAAATTTATTACAAGATTACGATAAACCCTACAAGCCTAAAATATCTAGAAAAGTTTATGATCCAACTGCCAATCTGTTCGTATCTGCATTGCGACAATCAGAAGGTGGAGATAAATTAATGAGAGATTTTAACCAACTCAAGAAACATTCAAAGTCTAGAAGCACAGTCAAAGAAGATATAAGAAATTCAATTACTTGCACAAAAGTTCCTAAGAAAATTTTAACCAAGACTATGGCAAAGGAATATTTCTCAAAATTTGGACAGATAGTAAAATTAACATTGAGACCTAGAAAGGAAACAATAACTGTATATTATGCCAGTAGAGATTCGGCTAACGCCGCTTATTACAAGGCTGGACAATTCATGGGGGAAAAATTTGACGTCAATTGGACCAGCTCTGAACCACCGCCTAAATCTCCTATGAAAAAGAAAGAATCTAGCAAAAATGCTGTTAGGAATTTCATTACTGCTGATGAGGATGAGGTTAACGCTGAATTGGAGGCAATGATGGGATTGGAATACAATTTACACGGCAGTAGTAAAGCTCATGTATCGATTTTGGACACTAAACCTAGAGTGAAAAAGATCAAGGAGATATCGAAGCACGATAAACCAACTTCAAAACTCTCTAAATCAGAGAAAACTGATTTAGAACCTCAGACTCAAGCCATCGTGCCTAAAGCCAGCTCTGAAGAATTGCTAAATATTATTAGACAAGCAGCTCATACCTCAGAAGACAAATACAAGATATTAGAAGCTAGAGATCGATTTATGAGACTGAAACAAATAAAACCTAATACTTTAGCAGCTGCAAAAGTCACCATAGGCACTTGTCCAGATATGTGTCCTGAGAAAGAACGTCTTATGCGTGAATCACAGAGACAAGTTGCGCTGTATGAACAAGTAGAGGGAAAAGAGTACAGGATAAATCATGCTAAAGCTGTTAAACAATATTCAAGATCATCCGCTGATCAGGAAGAACCACTAGCTCATGAGCTTAGGCCGGTAGCTTCATTAAAAATGACAATGAGTTACTTGCTACATGAAATAATGGAAATGTGTATGATCGAGGGTACTAACTTGGGAGAATGGTTTCATTTTTTATGGGATAGAACTAGGGGGATTCGTAAAGACATAACACAGCAGGAAATGTGCTGCGTAGACAGTGTGGAATTGGTCGAACAATGCGCTAGGTTTCACATTGTCTGTTCGGAACGTCTGTGCGCAGAAGAGCCGTCGATATTTGACAAAAAAATCAACACAGAGAACTTGACCAAATGTTTACAAACTTTGAAATACATGTACCATGACTTAAGGGTAAAAGGAGTAGCGTGTAAAAATGAGGGGGAATTCAGAGGATATATCATACTGCTCAATTTAAACGACGGGAATTTCATGTGGGATCTACAAAAGCTACCATCTGATATACAAAAGTCACAGGAAGTCAGATTCGCCATTGAAGTATACTCTTCTATCGAGTCTCATAACTTTTCTAAGTTCTTTAAACTCGTTAAGAGAACTACTTACCTAAATGCCTGCATTTTGTTGAGATACTTTAACCAAGTTAGAGTCAAGGCTTTATCGGTGATGGTCAAAGCCTATTACAGAAACAATTCTACCCAATTTCCACTCTATGAATTAATTGATATTCTTGGATTTGAAGACGAGAATGAGGCTGTTTATTTCTGCGAACAAGTCGGGCTTGTTATTTCAAATGATGAAATGTACATTATGTTGAACAGGCAGAACTTTAGTCATCCAATATCCTCCGTGGAACAAGGCAGAGCCATAAATACCGTTGAATCTAAACGTACCAAGAAAGGGTTGAGCGTTGGGCAGTGCATTGCGGGTGGAAAAATGCCTGAGAAAACTTACAAAAATCATATTCCGCACGATAGCTTTGATTCAAACGGATATTTGAGAAACAGTGCGATAAATGTGGAGGATCAAACCAAGCAGTACAAGAGCAAATTAGGCCTCGTTAAAGATGATCCTTACGAATTTATGGAGGAAGATACTTTCAAGACTCCACAGAAACCGAAACCGCAGCCGAAAATCGAAGATCAAACTGATTTAGGGACGAGAAAATCCGGTCAAACTTTCTTAGCTGAACCTTCAATGAAACCTAGTGGTTTTGGCGACGTTATTAATAAAAGTTCTAAAACCGTACCTCTGTTTCCTGCTGTTTTTAGCCAAACTCCTCCATACCACAAAGAACAATCTTCATTCGTAAAGCCTTCAACTGTATTTCACAAATTGGAAACAGATCCGATTCCACCATTTGGAACTAAGCATTTGCAGCTTGATAAAAAACCAAGTCAACATTTGGACACAGTGGATAAATCTGACGCTAGATTTCCACCTCCAACTCGAAATCCTGGAGTGATTTCAAAGCCAAGCAAAAGCGTGGTTCAAAAATCAATTGGCGATAATAATACGGATCCTCAACAACCAACAGAAATACCTAGTTTTAAAGATAGCTCGCCATTTGCTATGACAACGAATAAGACCATCTTTTCAGGAATCATTCAGGGAAATATCTTTGCAAAACCAGCAAGCGGAACTTCAATTTTTGGTAATAAGAATGTGGCGAGTGTCAAAGTGGATGCGAAGAGCGATTTGGATAGGAAAGAAAAAGAACGAATCGAAGCGGAAGAGAAGATGAAGAAACTAGAAGAAATCAAGAGGCAGTTAGAAGCAGAGAAACTGAAGCAAGAACAAGAAATGGAACAAGAAAGAAGATTGAAGATCATTGAACAGGATGCTAAACAAATAATAGAAGAACTGGAAGATGAAGTCACTAAAGAAATATGCATCTCAGTTGTGAAGGAAGAAATTGATAGAATACGAATGTACAACATGCTGAGTAAAAATATTACAGAATCCTTGTTGAATCAAGTCACGCTACAATTCTGTGATGAATTACTGAAAGAAGAGATCCGCGTTCAACAACAGTTGAATAAAATATCGGAAAGAATCAAACAACGATTAGTTAGAAAATATTACAAAAGTTGGAGGCAAAATGTGACTAAAAAGAGAAGACAAAGAGAAGCTTTGGACGATACACCAGTCTGGATACAAAATCGATCAGTAAGCGAATGTGCCAGGCTGTTGTATACCCCGCAGCAGGACTTGGTCATCCAAAATATGCGTAGAAAGAGATTTAGAAGCGACTCAACGCCTTCGACGCAAGATAATTTGGCTCCGGTTGAGGTAATAATATATGCTGGTGTAAAAGAGAACCTGAAATCATCGGATAACGAAATGATCCCCAACATATTTTGGAAACTTGTTATTTCATGGCCTGATTTAGGGAATCGAATACTCCTCTGGCAGCATAAGAAGATAATGAACACTTACTTAAGTCCTGAAAATTACACCGAAGAGCCTATAATCAAAAGGTACAGACCAAATCCTTACGAAACTTTAAACATCTGTATTAGACACTTCGAAGGTATAATTAACGATCGCAATTTGATCGGTACTGACGCTCTACTTTTCCTGGCTGCTTCTTCGGAGAATTTGAATACAGTAAAAAGACGATTGTCTAAGACTATATTATCCAGATCTAAACTCATGCCTATACCAATAGCGATTATATTCTTAGGTGAGGATGATCTAGTGGCAGAAAATGTTGAGCTTGAATTAGATCTGGAAATATTATTGGAATCTGGATACGTGTCTGAATACACAGTCGTATTTGAAAAAGAAATAAGTAAAAATCAGATACTCAGACTAATTCAAAGCGCCGCTTTATGGCTAACAACTAATAAATCACCTCTGGTACCTTTGGAAATGGATTATCTAAATAGGGTGCTAAGCACTTGTCTATCGCAAGAATTATGGCTGAGGTAATGAAACATCTGTAATCATTAACTGGCTTAATTCAATTCAGAAATATTTGTATATTATAAACCAAAGCTTCTTTTGATTTATTTCTTCCTTTTTCAATTTCACAGAATACAAGGACATTCCAATTTCAACAAACATCTGGCTACTGGATTGGACGATCCTTCCTTAATAATAAACCTACACAACGAGGCTGTTACCCATCTCACAGACATCTTTCTGGATCAAGAGTCTCTGCAGTATACATCGTTTCCGCCAGAGTTTAAAACGTTTTTAAACAACGATATACACCTGCCCTGTAGTTATGAGTATTTTGACGATTCATGGAAGACAGAGGAGGACAGATTAATTCTGGAACAAGTCATGAACAGCTTTTTATTGCCAGATTGGAAGTAAGAATCGTTTAATTATAACTTTTGAACAAAATTATTCTATCAACAAATTTTACAGCAGTAGTAACTGTGTCTCGCTCTTCCCAGGTTCCAATGGCCTATAGTGAACATATCTGATCTTCACGATGCGATAAAAAACTACAGTCTTCAAGCTTTACCAGATTCTAATTGCGATATAATGACTTGTGAAATTATAAGCACTCTCTTCCTGATGTCAGGCGACTTCCAGGGTCCCAGTTTTATAGACGTTTTGTTGGAAATAGTGAAGAGGAAAATTGATCTACTTGACTCTTGTCTACGAGCAGTTTACAACAAAAATCACGTCAAACATTTTCGGACTTTGCCATGGTGGTTTAAGTCGAATGTATTGCTGGACTATATTTCGCAGAAAGAATCAGATCTACAAAACGAATTGAGAGAAGAATTTTCATACATCGATAACGAACCGTTAGAAAAGCGACAAAAATTCGGTGAAGATATTGACGACGGTTTAGATATAGATAGTTTTTATAAACCTAACGATAATCTAGCTCAGTTTTGTAAGGAAACTCAAGAACAGATAATATCGGTAAATGGAATATGTAAAAAGCTAGAAACCGATATGGAAAAACAAATATCTAAAAATAAAGCCTTTAATGAATTGTTAGAAAAAGCACTGATGGACGAGGATGTTAATATGTCCGATTTACGGTGTTAAATTTCAACAGATTATACAATGGTAGAGGTTGAAAGTTCTGAAATTAATTATTTTTTGACATTTTCTATAATTCATTATTATCATTATAAAATTTAATTTATTAAAGTCTTTTCCCTGTGATTCAAAACTCATTATATTCTCAAGATTTATTTAACAACTTGATAAGATACTTCAATAATAACAGTAATGATGACTAAAAGTTGATTGTGATTGTTATTGTTATTATTATTTATTATCTGTAAAACAAGTAAGGTTTCGCGCATTTATTTTATAATAATACGTAGAATAAATTCATTTTGTAAAATGAGCAGAGGAAAATACGTAATCATATTCATACGCCAATGTGTCTGTTTTTTTTTTTCTTTAAACATTTTAAATCAATTTCTCAATGAATAAGCTCATTAATTCTCAAACTGCATTTTTTCTATGTTTGTATAATAATACTATTTTTGTGATTAAGGCGCTAAGGGAATTGTTTAATAAAATTGATTACTTTTCATTATAACAAGAAATTCTCTTTATTATCTGTATATCATTGTATACACATCAAAGTGGTTTAAAATGATTTAACATATCTAATTGCTCGTCGATTTCCCTTCTTGTATCCTAAATATACTATAAAACATGTTCTATTGATATTTTATTACAAATTTTTTTTTCGATAAATTTTCGATATACATGCTATGTTTCAAATACTGGAATGAATGTTCGTAGGTATAAAGACTAGTTCGAAATCATAAAATACATAAAAACAGTAAAAGTAAAAAAGATAAATTAAAAGTCGCTAAAGTTCAGGTACAAATTATTCTTCATCCGAATAAGTTAGTCACGCTAAATGCATGAAAACATTCATAATGTATCATATTGTTTTTCTTAACCGTTTAAGAAATACCTAGGACATTTAAACGCCCATTTCAGGGAACAATATATTAGGTTCGTAATAGTAATAACAGCAGTAATGAGTCAGGGAAATGCCGTAAATTTTGAAGATTAAAAAGATTATTTTTTCGGAGGGTGAGCCTCACTCGGTCGTTAAGGGTCGTTTGGGGTCGTTCGGTTGGCTAATTCTTTATTGTATTGCATTGTTAAATCCCCTCCCAAAAATTATTGTACGCAAATCGACGCATCGGCCAATAGAATTTGAGTATTTTGTCCCCAGCCTATCGGAAACGGTTGGTATAAAACTCGGCAGAGCCGCCTACCGGAAAACACTTGAGAATTTGATTTCGTTTAAACCTCAACGGTCGTTTTGAGCTCCTGTCTGTCTACTGTTTACAATTTAAATGGACCCAGGATAATTATTCACAGTGATTTATCTGGAAAATATATCCAGTTTAATATAAACGGAATTTTTACTTTTGATATCGCCAAAAAGTCGAGGAATTAGACATTAGATTTGTGTGATTTATAAACGACGCGGTGTGTGTTTAAATACGAAAAATAAATGTGCCAGATGAACAACACGCGGACCTGAAAAATGCTGAATTGAATGTCCGTTGAAAAATTAACATACATATAAGACTTGAAAATTCACTAAACTTCTGTTGCTTTATTCATCTGTTACGTGATTTTCCTGCTTGTAGAATTAATCTTTAACTAACACTGAGAACAATATGTCTCATCTTAAATATATGAAAGAATTGAACAGCCTAACCCGCATGGATGAGGCAATAAAAGGCCCTGTTCCTAGGTGGCAGAAAAAATGTCTCGAATCTTCGAACTCAAGGTACTTATACCTATACTTTATTTACTTGGAATATTACGATTCTTCATATCATATAATATTCTTTCATTTCTTTTATTCGAAACACGGTGACAGACTTAATTGATGAATAAATAATTGCCCAATTTTTTTACACACTTGACTCTATCGGACTCTTTTTTAAACACTATTAAGTCTTGTATTATTTGTATTATCAGTAGTATTACATTTTTATCATAGTCTTGTACCAGTCATTACTAATATCAGCATTTGGAGTTCCAAGTTTCGTTTATTTCAGACTTGAATGAAACTCAATTTTTTCCTTTTTGTTTTCTTTGAAACGTTTTGTTTCTATAGTTGTAACGGTTTATAAAATTTTTTTTCATCTCATTTTCCAGTATCAACATGAGTGTAAATTCATCGAGGAAAGTGATGAACGGATCGATTGCGAATAATAGTTGCAATGGTAAGACGCCTACAAAACGAAGCGAAACACGTAGTAAAAAGACACCAGCTAAGGTGGGAAAAAAATCTCCCAGTAAGTGAAATTATATTGATACCAATATTGTTTTGTTTAAATATTATACCTGTTTTATCGTTGTATGAATGGTGTGTGAATGTGATAGGCAGATTTTCAACAAATTGTTTTTCTCGTATTTTCAGGGTTTTTTTTAATAATAGTTTAGTCATTGTTATTTCATTTTTATGGTCATTCAGCTTCTTGCAGTTTTTCAAATTGTAATTCATATTATGAAGGGAAAATAAAATTTTCGGGATTTTCCGATTCGTAAATATTTTATCAAAAAAGACTTAGGAAAGTTGTACTACTAAAAAAATAGTTAGGAAAGTAGTACTACATCGATTATTCAATTAAAAAAAAAAAAAAAGGTGGACAAAAAAGGGTCGAAAAATACTGCCAAATAATATCCACGAAAAATATGGGCCTACATACTTCCCAAAGTTTCAAAAACCTTATGAAAAATTGTTGAAAAAATTCGACAATTATTACCTTAGAGACTTGAAAGCTCATCCAAATTAAAAAAAAAATCATAATAATATCGTTTGGACAAATCTCGATTCTAAAACTTGAGTAAATTCATTTATCTCCGATTCAAAAGCATCCTAATTTATTCTAGTCAATTAGTTTGCCAAAAATTTAGAGTTTTTATGAAAACGGGGGAAAAAAAATTCAATCAATCTAACCATGAGACCAAAAACCAGACCTAAATTCAAAAGTAAAAAGAAAACATCATTTATTTAAACTCTGATTTCAACATTCAAGCAAATTTATTTATACCTGATTTTATCGAGTCCCAATTAATTGTGAAAACTTTTCTATTCAAATTGAGTATATTTTCTCTTCAATTTTTACTTCGATGTAGCTAATTTTGTAGGAATCAGTAACCAACTAACACAGAAGCTTTGTTTAGAATCGTTCTCGCTGATAGTCTAGTATGCTTGACTAATGTGTGATTAACATAGTTGTGTGTGTTGTCTGTGTTGTATAGTGGCTGAAATGTTGAACCTGCTTTTGGTGACAGGTCGTGGGTCAACGACACCAGCAAAAACTCCTAGCGGAGGAGACAGATTCATACCGTCAAGATCAACGACTAATTTTGACCTCGGTCATTACAAAGTAAGTAAAGAAACCAAGCCCTCGATTGGAAAAGAGATGTGAAAACTTTGAAAAAGCTGAAGATAAGAATAAGAAAAAGTTGTCACTTTTTTGTCCTTTTGTCTATTTTTTTTTTTTTTTTTAGCTTCAGCAACAAAATGCTGAGAACGAAACAGACAAATCTGATACAATCAGCCCAACCAAAAGAGAAATGCAACGTATAATAGGAGAAAATTTACACGGCGGTGATATAAACAACATGCGAGTTCTCTCTTATCAAAACAAAGCCCCTGCCCCACCTGAAGGCTATCAAAATCCACTTCGAGTTGTCTATAGTCAAACAAAAACACCTGCTAGTTCAAAAGCTTCGACTAGATACATTCCCCAAGGACCCGACAGGATCTTAGATGCTCCTGAAATCGTCGATGACTATTGTAAGCGAGTTTACTAAAAAATACGGATTAATTGGCGTATTTTCTTAAAATAAAATTTAATAACATTCATTTTTTGTTATTTCTTTTAGATTTGAATCTGGTCGATTGGTCTTCTTCTAATCTCTTGGCTGTAGCTCTGGGGGCCAATGTGTATCTGTGGAATGCAGGGACAGGAACTATAGAACAACTTCTAGAACTCGAAGGCTCGGACTATGTATGCTCAGTAGCATGGATACAAGAGGGAACATACTTAGCTGTTGGTACTACTATGGGAACTACAGAGCTCTGGGATTGCGGACAAATGAAAAGAGTCAGAGTTATGAATGGACACTCTGCTAGAGTCGGTTCTCTTTCTTGGAATAGCCATATTTTATCCAGTGGGAGCAGGTACGATTTAATTTGAGTTTAAAAAAAGTAAAAAATTACCTGTGAATCTAGAAATGTGTAAAGACAGGATGGATTTTCTTACAGGCTAAATAAACATAGCGAAATTGATTAATAACCACGTGAATATGTTCATAAAGAATGGTAAAACTAGACTAAGAATAAGTTCTTGCATCTAGTAATTTGAAACATCGAGTTTTACTACTTTAGTTGTTTTTTTTTTTTTTTTATTGTAGATCCGGACAGATTGTACACCACGATGTCAGACAACGAGATCATATAGTTTCTACAATAAATGCTCATTCTCAAGAAGTTTGTGGTTTAAAATGGTCACCAGATGGTAGATATCTGGCTAGCGGAGCAAACGACAATATGCTTTTGATATGGTCTGCTTTTACTGGACTAAACCATCCTCACACTCAGCCTATTTATTCAGTAAATCAACATCAAGCTGCTGTTAAAGCACTCGCTTGGTGCCCTTGGCAAAGTAACGTTTTGGCTAGCGGAGGAGGTACTGCCGATAGAACTATACGCTTTTGGAATTGTAATACAGGTATGTATTATATACAGAATAGAAATAATTCTTTAAATCACGATTTCAACTCCGATAAATTGAATAATTATCATTTTTCAATCAATTAGAATCAATTCCTATTTTTTAGAAAACATTTTAGACGCATTTACGATTATGTCTGTAATAAAAAATTATGAAATCCTAATATTTCTCAAATTAAAACCCAAATTTCTTAAAATGTAAACCAGCCTGTCAGCTCTAAATTTTGTATTCTTGAAACTGCATCTTTGATAAAATTAACTAGAATGAATTTTCCTGATCAGATTTTCCTTGAAGCCTAATTAAATTACTAACAACTCTCCATGTGTTTTTTTCCCAACAGGTGCCTGCCTAAATACAATAGACACAAAATCTCAAGTCTGTTCATTGCTCTGGTCGACAATGTACAAAGAAATAGTTTCTGGACATGGTTACGCTCAAAATCAATTAACAATATGGAAATATCCAGGCATGACTAAGGTCGCCGAGTTAACAGGTCACTCCAGCCGTGTCCTGCACTTAGCCATGTCACCGGATGGTACGACTGTGCTTAGCGCAGGAGCTGACGAAACTTTAAGATTATGGAAATGCTTCCAGGCTGATCCACACAAGAAGAAAGAAGTGACCGAAGTTAAATCAGTAGCGTCCAGACTAAAACAATCTATTCGATAAGATTCGAGTTGTTTCATCGGTTTATCTATATAGTAAATTATGAATACTTTTTTTTTCTTTCTTTTTTTTTTCTCTTTTAATGTATTTATTTTTCAGCATTCTATATTAGACATATATCATACGTGTACTGTACTTTAGCTTGTAAAATCGGACAATAATTTTAGAGAATAAAGACTTCAATATTTTTTTTTTACTAATTGATGTCGTGAATTAGCTGTAAATGACAATCAGGGTATTGTATACCGTGATTTTGTTTTTTTTCTTCTTATTCTTAATTCTTTAATTTTAACTAACTGTTCTCTGTGGGTTTTCTTGTTTTTGATATTAGATATTGTTTTATTGACTTATATGCTTTATACAGTAAATGCATATATGTATTGACTAGAGACTTAATTTCTCTTTATTATTATACCTAATTATATGTTATTTTTATGTGATTGAAGGTAATTTAAGATTTAAGTAAACGATAGACGATTTGTTTTTATTTTTCTATATTAACTCAGTTGACAATGCTTAGGTGGCTTTTGATGGCGTTACTTTAATTTAGCTAATATTAGTTTGTATTTAATTGTGTAAAACCGATAGATTCATTTCCCAACGCTGGAAAGTATAAATGTGTAAAAACATTTCTTTTCCATTTCTCAAGGATTATAGAACAAAAATTAAATTTCTCTTTAATTTTACTCTGAAATTGATGTAATAAAACAGGATTTGAAATCCTGTGAGAAGCAATTGCTTCCGCGTTTTCACTCTGTATAGTTGATATGTACAAAGTGTTATACGAGAATGTGTAAGTATTCTGGATTTGCAATATTTTGCATGAAGGAATCTTTGATTTAAGATATTTTCTTATATACCTATTATAATTATTTAAAATCATGTTCGTAGTTAAGTAAGTAGAGATCAATAATAAAATTCGATTATTCCATATGAAACAGTTGTTTGTCTCAATTATACATAGTTTTTAGGATTTGTTCAGATACTGTGATGGATTAAAAATTGTTCAACATTACTGTAAAACAATATTAATCATTTTTGTTGATGATTGATGGACCATTTGTACAAAGAAAATTTGGATATTTGCGTGTGGGATAATACTTTGTGGTTCAGAGGCACGTAGTTTGAAGAATTTTTTCCTGGCCTTGTCCCTTTATACCAAGTCCACAGATGAGTATTCTTCTTGATATTGGGCTTGTTGCTTTCATAGTCTCAACGTCAGTCAACGTGGTAACACGGTCTCGTAACGTCAACGAGTTCACATAACGATTTCGATTTACATAACGACATTTCATTAGAAATATTCCGAACGCGGAAAAATTGTCACGTAGATATTGAACAGGCAGTATGTGAATTTTCAAAATTGGGTTATATAATTGAACCACTGACGTGATTACCAGACAAAAATCAAGAGAAAAATCTCTGACACAATGTAGTTTATATTTTAAGATCTTGTATAGCAGTAAGCAAATAATGATATACTTGATAACTTGCAATGCATATAGGTATGTATATTTACTTATAAGAGATGATATTGACGATGAGAAATATTGTATCAATGCTGTAGCAATAAATTCCCAGATATACCTATAATTAATGACTTCGTTATTTTCCATTCTCCCTTTCCTGCGACTCTTTATTTCAGGTATTGAAAAAGTGAATTATAATAATATGCATAGAGGCACATCTACCTATACGAATGCATGCCTGCTTAGACATACGCGCCTGATTTTTCCCGCCAAAAATTTCAGTACACCTCCTCGGGTCAGATGTTCTCCTGATACCAGAAGTTATTTTTCGACTTACAGAAATTTTTAAACAAATATTGTCCCCTGGTATCAGGAGAACATCTGAGCCGAGGAGGTGTGCCGAAATTTTTGGCGGGAAAAATCAGGAGCATGTGTCTCAGCAGGCATGCATTCGCATCGATGTGTCTCTCTGTATCTCTCATTGAATTACGAAATTTAGAGTTTTTGAAATTTTAAGTCGAAAAATCGCTCCTGGTATCAGGAGAACATCTGAGCCGAGGAGGTGTGCCGAAATTTTTGGCGGGAAAAATCAGGAGCATGTGTCTAAGCAGGCATGCATTCCCATCGATGTGTCTCTCTGTATCTCTCACGAGTTACGAAATTTAGAGTTTTTGAAATTTGAGGTCGAAAAATTACTCCTGGTATCAGGAGAACATCTGAGCCGAGGAGGTGTGCCGAAATTTTTGGCGGGAAAAATCAGGAGCATGTGTCTCAGCAGGCATGCATTCGCATCGATGTGTCTCTCTGTATCTCTCATTGAGTTACGAAATTTAGAGTTTTTGAAATTTTAAGTCGAAAAATCGCTCCTGGTATCAGGAGAACATCTGACCCGAGGAGGTGTGCCGAAATTTTTGGCGGGAAAAATCAGGAGCATGTGTCTCAGCAGGCATGCATTCGCATCGATGTGTCTCTCTGTATCTCTCATTGAGTTACGAAATTTAGAGTTTTTGAAATTTTAAGTCGAAAAATTGCTCCTGGTATCAGGAGAACATCTGACCCGAGGAGGTGTGCCGAAATTTTTGGCGGGAAAAATCAGGAGCATGTGTCTCAGCAGGCATGCATTCGCATCGATGTGTCTCTCTGTATCTCTCATTGAGTTACGAAATTTAGAGTTTTTGAAATTTTAAGTCGAAAAATCGCTCCTGGTATCAGGAGAACATCTGAGCCGAGGAGGTGTGCCGAAATTTTTGGCGGGAAAAATCAGGAGCATGTGTCTCAGCAGGCATGCATTCGCATCGATGTGTCTCTCTGTATCTCTCATTGAGTTACGAAATTTAGAGTTTTTGAAATTTTAAGTCGAAAAATTGCTCCTGGTATCAGGAGAACATCTGACCCGAGGAGGTGTGCCGAAATTTTTGGCGGGAAAAATCAGGAGCATGTGTCTCAGCAGGCATGCATTCGCATCGATGTGTCTCTCTGTATCTCTCATTGAGTTACGAAATTTAGAGTTTTTGAAATTTTAAGTCGAAAAATCGCTCCTGGTATCAGGAGAACATCTGAGCCGAGGAGGTGTGCCGAAATTTTTGGCGGGAAAAATCAGGAGCATGTGTCTCAGCAGGCATGCATTCGCATCGATGTGTCTCTCTGTATCTCTCATTGAGTTACGAAATTTAGAGTTTTTGAAATTTTAAGTCGAAAAATTGCTCCTGGTATCAGGAGAACATCTGACCCGAGGAGGTGTGCCGAAATTTTTGGCGGGAAAAATCAGGAGCATGTGTCTCAGCAGGCATGCATTCGCATCGATGTGTCTCTCTGTATCTCTCATTGAGTTACGAAATTTAGAGTTTTTGAAATTTTAAGTCGAAAAATTGCTCCTGGTATCAGGAGAACATCTGACCCGAGGAGGTGTGCCGAAATTTTTGGCGGGAAAAATCAGGAGCATGTGTCTCAGCAGGCATGCATTCGCATCGATGTGTCTCTCTGTATCTCTCATTGAGTTACGAAATTTAGAGTTTTTGAAATTTTAAGTCGAAAAATTACTCCTGGTATCAGGAGAACATCTGAGCCGAGGAGGTGTGCCGAAATTTTTGGCGGAAAAAATCAGGCGCCTTATTACATTCAACTTGCATGCCATCCGTGTGATGTTCGACTCGAAATTGTATATCATTAGGCGCACCTATGTTTTTGATTTAGAATTCCTGTAAGTCCAAAAATTGCACCGTGTCTTCTTACGATCATTAAAATTCACTTACCTTATTCAATACCTGAAATAAAAAGTAGCTGGAAGGGGAGAGTGGAAAATAACCAAGTAATTCATTATAGGTATATCTGGGAATTTATTGCTACAGCATCGATACATTATTTCTTATTGTCAATGTTATGTATGAATGTTGCACTTGAATGAAGATTATTATTATTATAATCCGAAAAATAACAAGATAACAATCTACAAATTAATTACCCATAATTATATAAGAAGAATCGATGTGCAATAATTAACAATGCCATTAAAGTACCGTAAAATAATTTTTTTTTTAACTTGTGCTTTTTTTAGCTTAGTATTAAGTGGCCGGACTGCGTACAGATACTGTACATCTCTGCAGAATACAGTATTATATTGTTTGTTACTATGTAACAATAAATGAGTACTTAAATAAATATCTGTTTGGAGTATTCACATTGAATCTCGTTAACGCAACCCTCCTGCGAACTCCTTGACGCCACGAGGGCTACTGACTCCGCAACTGCAGGTGCAACTACTCAAGTTCAAGGTCGCTGCTCTCTCCGCCAACGAAGTCTAAAATGGTATCGCCATCGCGCGGTCTAAGTGATGAACTACTTTTGTCGGTAAGACTGGTATCTGGTAAGACTGCCGGTAAGAGTTGTTCGTCACTTCGATCGCGATACCAGTTCAGACCTCGTTGACGGGGAGAGCAGCGACCTTGAACTTGAGTAGCGGCACTCCACGGGGTCAGTGGCCTTCGTGGCGTCGAAGAGTTTGCATGGGGGTTACGTTAACGAAATACAACTGTCGCGATATTACAGGCATCTTGATAGAAATACCCCGACAGTAGGGAGATTGTCCGAAAATAGGAACTAGGAATAGTCTACGAGGGTGGTATAAAAAGTTTCCGACTTCAACGTTATAAGAGTAATATGTTTAAGAGGTTGGAAACTTTTCAGACTACAGATGTATGTACAGAATATGAATAAATAAAATAAAAAAATATGCTTCTTATATTTCCTCGTCCTTTACTGCAATCCTGATAATATTTGTTCTCGCTGATGGGATGAACCAAGCTCTTCTTCTTGCTGAAGCCAAACACTCGAAGATTTTATTACTCCGTAAATAACTTAGAAAGGAATTGCTGCAAATATCCGATGGTCAACGGATTGAAAATCTTGATTATTCTTCCAGCCTTATATTAACTGACTTAAATGCGATAACTTATAGTGGAAGATCGAGTTACACCAGTTAACACAAAGCATAAGTTTTTTCATTGCGCCTTGCAGCCACATATTCTGTATAAAAAAAAAAAAAAAAACAGTAGCAAGCTACGTTTATGTTTATAACAATAATCTAATCTTATCTATGTATCTAATTTGTAAAAAAAAAAAAGAAAATACAAGTACAAATACATGATTGATGTCCGAAGATCAATCATTGTGCACCAAGTGCGAATCTACGACGCTACACCATACGCAATCAAGTGAAAAATAACCGACAATCGACATATAACTCGAGGGGCAAGTTTAGTTTTGGTATTAAAATTAGCTCAATTAGAATAAAACTATGTTATTGCAATGTATACTAATATCGCTTCCATATGTACGACGATTATTTCGTTCATTCTATGCCCTGCAGCTTTCTTTCCTTTGTATCGTCCGCATTTTCTGTACACCCACAGTGGTGCATGATCTGATCACGTACTCGCCTGATTCAAGACAAATTTGAAATCCTGAAAATTGAAAATCCTTCATTACTCAAAGTCAAACAAAAAACAAATATATATTCACATTTTCATCGACAATTTAATCCTAAACAACATACATGAATAATTTTTAACATTCAATAAATAATGACATATTAAATAATTAAAAAACGAACCAAACTCAATAATTTATCATCTCATTTTTGAAATTACCTATACAAAAAAAATCTAATAAATGATTCCTTTCTGCAGGTGTCAGATTATGTCAATACCTGTGTTGAAAGAAAATTACGAACTTCTGCGATGAAACTGTTGACATAGAAGATCGTCATTTTCTTTCAGTACATCTTTTGTAGAGATATTGAGACCAGAGATTAATGAAGAAGTTTCTCAAGTCTCACCTTAATCTCCCTCGATCCATAGCCCATCATCCTTGAGGCCAAATTATCCTCCGATCCTCTCAGTCGCTCCAATTGCCAGGATTCGCCGGCTGACATGATTTTCTGTAAAATAAGAAGAGTAATGAGTAAAGTAAGGAATAAATTTTATATAGATTTGATTTTATATATGAAAGAAAGAGGGTCATATATATTCAAGGGAGCTTATAAGTGTGGACAATTTTTTAATTAGTCAATAGAAATTTAGGTCCGTGATAATAACACACTGATTATTAGTCCATATATTTCTTAAAAAGATAATCAAGATATTGTATTTTACCTGCTCCGAAGCGCTGTATAATCAATATTGAAATCGTCAGCATCGTTGCAGTATTTGGTCCGCCTTTGATCCCACATGAATGTAATTGGCAGATGTTGGCAAAACTTAATTCACTGCGACAAAAAAAAAAAAATAATAATGGATAAGATTTATCAATCGAATATTCGTACATACAATTAGCATAAAACAAAACAAGCCAAGCATTTATTCTGTGTAATTTTAATGAATAAAATAAATGCATTAGATTTTAAACTGTCAATTGGAAAATATTAAACAGATGGAAGCGAAAAACAAAACAAATTTTTTTGAAAATATTTAACAATCTCTCAACAATTGTACTTCAATAAAAATGCGAAATAATAATGACTAATGTTACGATTACCGGCTTACCTTTTCTCGATTTATCGGTGAGATTTTATCCGTTCAAACTGCCAGAGATCTGCATTTACGACCTGCTGCACTATGTCTCTGTAATCAAATCATTTTTTCATCAATATAAAGTATTACGATATATTAAAAGTTCAGCCAAATCGTTAATTAAAAATGAATAACCGTGGTTTGTTTATTATCGAATTTTTTCCAAATGTAAACAACATTCGGTCTGCGCGACTCGCTCGCGTGTTTACTTTATATGTTTCTCGTAAGACTTTGTTGCGTGTCGTATACATAAAATTATACACAGTAAACAATCCTCAATGCAATCCACAATCCCGAACATTCCCACGATACCGTTCAATCTGATGCAAGTCTTATTATAAAATTTCGCAAAAATTATACACAATTGTTCGCTAGAAATAATATTCGAAGGCAACTGCCGAAAGTAACCGACAGCCCAAGTGAAAAAAATTTTTCTTGGAAATGTATGTTTTTATAAAACGGGTTTAACGGAGATAAATTGCATGCTCGGACTTGAATTTTACTTCTAACGTTCGTGCAATATCAAGATTAAACTACTCTTACCTTTTTTTACGTGTCAGCGACGGGTTTGCAGGCCAAAAAAACATAAATTCAGTCCACAAAATTGCACACGAGTTCTAGAGCGTCACTTCCAATTCACTTGTCAATTATTTTTTTATCCCCGGCGTCGGTTCTGGCACAAGATAATAACTTTCTTCTTTTTATTGGGCTTTTGACGGAGAATAACGCACGGAACCACACGCGACGCTCCGACCTGCTACAATCACTACCCGATGCAGACTGCAGAGTGCAGACTGACAGACAAGCTCGAGCCTGCGCGTCACCCTTCTCGCATGTGCGAGCCGCCATGTTGAAAGTCCGTATGACGTCACAGTTTAAATTCTAGCGGGGCAGCTATTCTAAATTATAAATTATCTACGCGACAATTTTTCCGCATATCATATTCAATGGTATCTCTGTCTTTTAGTTTAATTAAAATCTAGGATTCAGGTTTGAGCTTCGAGGAGCTCGATGGGTTTGCGAGTTGCGTATAATAAGACGTACTCATTTTTGCGGCAAATGTAATTTATCAATTCAAACGTGGGATGGCGATAACATATTATGTAGGGAATTGACAAACTATTCTTGCTCAAACAGTGAGCGGCAATCAATATGAATATTATTTATGAATATTATTTATTACTGAAAATCATTTATACTGATTGGCAAAGATGAAAAATTTCAAACTCATCGCAGTGCCTGCCCATATTACTTTCAGAATATATACTTCCTTCATTCAATTTCCTTCATTTCAAGATCTGAAAAATTATAAATAATGAGCATTGTACGAGGTGTTAGAAGGTCAGGAAATTAAAATGGATCAACTTTCAGATAATTCAGCATTTATATGACCATGTTACTTATATAAAAAGATAGTGATTGACATAGTCTGATTAGGTACAAAAAAACATAAATTTTTTTTTTTTATTATGGTCCATGATATCAGGTATAGCAGTTACACTTAGCATAGAAAAGATCTTTAATTTTATATTAAGATACAATTTCACGAGCTCAAGGGTATAGAAACAGTTTAAAAATCAACATAGATAAATTTATCATTATAAATCGTCTCAATATTTTGTATAATAATAAACCCTCTAGCTTTATATAGTTAAATTTCGAATTCTGAAACGATATACGAAAAACAAAAAAAATAGACCGAAATTACTTCATGATAAATTCTCGCGTGATGAAAGAAGTTTGCGTGGGTAACTATCAGCCTGATTTATTCTATAAGATATGTCGTTGAAACTAACATTGACACACTGGACGGACTAAGCACTCTTAGAGTATAAACAGTTACGTAAAGTAACGGCGATATAATATAACACTGACATGCAGTAAATACATATCATAGTTTAATGATTAATATAATGAAAATGATAAAAAAAATACTAGATGTATTTACATAACAAGTCTTCGATAATAGAAGAAGCGTATAATTATAATATATTACAATAAAGGCTATAGTTTGCGTAATCTCAGATTAAAAAATTTTTTTTATTCAAATCGTATTGCAAACACGCACTTGAATTCAATTAGCCAAGTATAAAAAAAAACAAAAGAAAAAAAAACTCAGTACTTAAATTGAACGCATTTCAATAAAATAGATCAATTAATTCTTTATCAAAGTATAAATTTCCAGACTTATGATCGGGAGGCGTATACTCTTTTTTTTCTTTTTTATCCAATCTTTTCACAGGTGATCAATTAGAGCTATCACCTATCACCTATCAACAAAAAAAAAAATGAAGAAACAATAATAATTATAATTCGGATTCTCAATCATAATTACATAAGTACAAGTCTGTACCGAGGATTATCGATTTATCACAGATGTTAAATTCGATACTAATCACAAACGGAATTTGAAAAGTAATAAAATATAAATTTTACTTGGAAAAAATTCACGATTAGAGACACCCGATAGATATGCAAAAAAAAAAACAGAAAAAATATAGTAATAATAATCTTATCATATCTCGTATTTTGAAATCGTAGAAAATAGTTTTTTAATCGTTAATTGTATTAGGTATTGCATATATGTATATAGTATTTATAAACGGCCAGTCTATATCACAGTAGTGGCATTATTTTCCGTTTGATCCACAGTCTTTTTATCATCTTTATCATCATCTTCAAAGACTAGAGACTCATCTTTAGGAAGAACCAAAGAATCCTGACCAATCGGTGCAGCAGCTTCGACCAAATTTTCTATCGAAATTGCAGCTGTTGGTTCATTACTAGCAAAATTTCTACTCAAAGATTGCTGATTTCGAGAAGTTCCCCTCCTAATACTACTCCTCAATAAATTAGCCACATCAGCAGCTGTTAAATTAGAACTACCATTATTTGTGTTCGCTCTCCGATTCCTATCCATAGTAGAATAACTACGTTCAGTAGCGCTTCTATCTATTGTACTTATCCGCATTGTTCTATCGATCGTATTTGGTCTACGCCTTTCAAGACTGTCCCTCCTTTCATCTACGATGTCAGTTACATCAGGTCCAGCCTCTGTAACTATTATAGAAATATCTCTCGACGGTATTCCCTGGTTCATTTCAACTAAAATCGTCGCATAGTCTGGTGGTGGTGGTTGGAGTGCTGGTCTAGGCCTGGGAGTGCTACCTTCTCCTAAAACGTTGGCTATTCTTCTCACACTTCTTCTAAAACTTTGACGTAACATTTTAGCTATTCTGGCACCACTTGCAGTCGTGTAACTTGGTGGCGGCGTATATTTTGGTGGTGGATCTTCAAATGGTACGTCTGTTGTTGATGGTAGAATTCCATTACCGTGAAGGCTTGTTGTTGTGTCGTTTCCTAGCTGGGTTTGAGGATCAACTGCATCTTCTGGCTCTAACGAAGGTCTATACAGCAACTGAATTCTCTGTAATAATTTAGGAATATTCTTTAGTGTTTGTTTAAAAGCTTGAATAAATGTTAATGATCCTAAACTCCAGCATGCACTACATTCGATGACTTACACTTACTCCGTTGCATTGAGCGCAGTGACTTACGTTAACTTCCACCTGTTCGTTCTATTGTTTGCATGAGAAAGAAGAAATAGTCTGAATATATTTGGTTTAAAATTTTGAATCTAGTTTTTCGTTTGAATAATTTCACCTCTGTTTAGAGGAAGCATCTCTAAAGTTAGGTTCATTTCTAATAAAAATAATAAACCGAATGTGTAATTAATAAAACAAAACTGTTTGGACAAAAAATTTGTACATTATGGAACGAAAGTAAAAGCCTCACAACTATCAACGCAACTAAACTCACTCGAACCCTTACATCGAATATGTCTGGAGGTCCGCTGTTCAGATAACGACAAGTCTGAATAATAGCAACGACTGGAATCATCAGAATAGGTACAAGTTGTATTGCTGCACCAAGTTGTCTAGCCCAAACTGACCAATATTCTCTGTTGGATCTACGGTAGGTGTACAAGTCCCAAAATCCACTACCTTTGAATATCATTATGCTCAGGACCTGAAAAGAAGATTATACAGTGTTTTAAGAAAACTCCAAAAAGATAAATTCTTGTATATATTATTCTATCCAAGGATTTACTCATATTTTATTACAACAGATCATTCAAAATACCATAAGTGCAACTGGAAGTACAACGTTCCATGTAAAAGAAAGCAGGGGTCCAGCCCAATGACGTAGACATCTTCCAGTAGGTGGAAAAAGTTCTGCAACTACAGCTTCTCCTGTATGTGGACGACCCCTAACTGCAAATACAGCTCCAACTTCGACCAAATAGAGAACAATTATCCACCAAGAACCACCCACTGTGTAATCCAGATAGTAAACGACATAGATACCAAACTGCAAGAAATTGTAAAACTTTGATTAACATCAATCAGATTATGATATTCGATTTACGTATTGTGATGTTTACCTAAACTATTCAATAGTTGTTCAATTTTTAAGTTTTGAAATTTTACCGTGAAAAAATTATTTTTTCATTTCTATTTTTGTTTGTATTATCTTTAAAGTACTAGATTATTTAATAATTTAATTTCAAGAAGATAGAGAGGATTAATTTGTAAAAAGATAATCTATGATAGCAGAGAAGCCATTGAGCCACCGATCTTGAAGTCTTTAACTTGAATATCTAAAAACATGATATTATTCTTAGTAAATCCATCATGTCTGGTTAATTTAGTGTGCGGTATGAACATATAAATTCCAGATTCTTTGTCAAGTTTATTGGGATCATCAACAGCGTCTTTTCTCTTAACTTTTAAAATTTTCTTCACATTATTAGCCGGATTTTCTTGGTCTCTTAAAACTACGTTTGCTTGAAGAATGCACGGCCAATCTAACAAAGCATCCCATTTTCCTTCCATAACTTTTAAGCAACCAATTATGTGTCTATCTTTCCACTGTCCTTTACCATTTAAAAATAATTCAACTCTTAAAGTGTATCCATACTCCTTGTTATGAAATATCGGACTACAAAGTAATGCGTCGTTCTCTTTAGCGTCTGTCATTTTTTCTTTATATCTATCAATTCTCCACAATAAACGACCATTCGTTGGTATTGGTTGAAAATATTCTTCTTTGAGGCATCGACAGCTTAAATTCTCAGCTAAATTCTGATTCGATATCTCTTTCACCATGTCTTCAATATAGCTCATGTTTTCTTTCAACTGAAATTTCAACGCTTTTATTTCCGCTAATTGATTTGCTATCGCCTCTGAATGGTTCCTCGTCTCTGTGACAAGTATATCTATTTTCTCTGCTAAAATATTGTGAGTGTTGACCAATTTTTTAGAATCCTTACATCTCATTTCTAATTCAAGTTTCATATCGTGAATTCGTTTGAGTTGTTCGTGCCAAACAGCACTTATCATCACATTCTCATTTTCTAAAAATGTCCTAAATCCTTCGATCTCCTTTTGCCATTCGTCAGTTTTTATTTTTCGCGAAATTTCCTCCTCATTTAACTTACTTTGAAATAACTCGAGCTGATCATAAGCTTGTTTAAAATTTAAACTCATTTGTTCGTCAATATTAGTAAAGGCTTGCTCTAATCTACTTATACGATAATCTACATCGTCGTTAGATTGAAGAAGAGCACCGTTATTTGCTTTCAATAACTCAATTCTCAATGCCTCGAAGGCTGATTCTTTAGATTGCAAGCTTTCCAAACTCTGTAAGAATTTCTCTTCCAATTCCTTTTGCTCTTTTTTCCCATCCGAAATAGCAGTCCGTAATAAATTCAATATCGACATAACTCTTTCCTTCCATAATGAATCATTGTTCCACTCGGAAGTCTTAATTTCATCCGTTGACTTACTCATTCTTTTACTTTTTCTAAAACCACATTGCGAGCGATGAGCTTTTAGATTATTCCTAGGTACATAAGCCCCACATTTATTTGGACATTCCTCTAATACAGAACCACAGAGTTTAACATGTTCGGGCAAATATCTTTCATCAATAAGTTCGCTACAAAAATAACACGGCACACTTCTCCGAGCGACGTAATTCATATTATTACTCATATTTTTTATTTCTTTTCATTTAAAACACCAAGCAGACACAAAAACTCCGAGCACTATGATGCTCGGCACGTCGTTGCTGTGTCATATAAACGATAATGATAACACGTGATAAGACTAATCTTGATCAAACGTTAGATTACGTAAGTACTGGGTAAACATAGTATTTCAATTGCAATCAGAATATTTGGAACTCTGACTCAACTTCCCGTCTGATTCCTTGACAAGGTATCGGGGGTATTAGGCAATTATATGCATCAAATTACCAGGGACTATTAAAGCTCTATGAATGGTTCCAGGTAAAGTTCGAAATTAGATTCAAGCTTGTTACAAGCTTAATACTTAATTTGAGTATTTAGATTTCGATGATTGTTTGATATTTGAAGTACAGTAAAGAAATAATTTACCTCTGTAGCCATCGGAAGTCCTAAAATATAACCACAAGCGCAGCTGAAGAAAGTTATTGTAGTTTCCCACAGTTTCATCATCTTTGTATTGATGGCCATTATTCCAGTTATTACACAATGCCATATAGCTAGCTGTAAATTAGATAAGAACTGTAATAAGTATTACCAAACACAAGTGTATGTAGCGTAAGACTGAATGAAATTTTCTAATTGCCAGATGTTTTGTAGTGCAGGTCAACCACATCAATTCAAACATTAAAAAAAAATATATATACCTATTTATTGCACGGTTTAAAAGTAACTCAAAAATCCATTCTAGTTACTCCAAACAAGCAATAAAAATGAATAAGTAGTAGTTTTCGTTTGGTTTAATTACCTGTTGAGCTATCCCGAACAAAATTAGAATAAAGTAGAACAAGACGGCCCAAAATGGAGAGACTTGTTCAGATCCTAGTGTGGCTAAAGTAGCAGGTACTAATTCCGTAGCAAGTCTCAATACTTGATATCCAGATTCAGTGCTAAGATTTGCTCCAGGTCTGACGACACGTTGACCAGCAAGAAATGATGCGTGATTCATGAGTCTGTCTGGCAAACTACTCTGGCCTGAATGTATTGGCTGATTAACAAGATGCATGAAAGTGTAGCATGATATTTTTTCTGCAATAAAAATAATAAAGGATTATATTCAGATGGTTACTTCAATATCTTATATCATTCGTTTATAATATATTTACATACCAAATGAACTAGTTGTATAAACGTAGCCATGATGCCTGAGAATTTGGACGCAAGTATTTGCCAAAAATGCTGATAAAAGAAGAACAACGAATGTCAAAACTACCACGAGACTTGTATCCCGTTGAAGAAGATGTTTGTGTTTATTGTGAGCAGCGATCTATAATTGTAAAAAAAAAAATTTAATATTCTGGAGAAGATATTCTCGTTTATTATTCAGATAATAAAGAAAGAAATTGATCCATATTGTTGATTTAAAGTAGGATATTTAATCATATACCTGCATCGCCGCAGCGCCGAACAATCCCCAAGTAAGAAATACCTCCGTAGAAGCAGCCATCCAAGATTTTCCATTGGTAAAAAACTCGCTCCAAACAGTAGCCGGAAAAAGTTGATTAATCGAACCGGTCGGAGTCAGACCTAACAGCTTTGCGCAAAGAACTAACGTCCCGAATACTGGTAGCAGAGTAAATACATACACGACTTTACCATAGGACCTTAAACCTGAGGAAAAAATAAATGATAAGACACTTTAATTTTCTGGTATACAACAAATACGTACAATTACTGTATATGTACAGAAATCTGAACAAGAAGTGTCATAAAAAATTAATATTTAATATTTAGATTTTACCTTTGCTGAGTGAAACGAATACTATCATCCAGACAACAGCAAGATTAAATGCGACTTGAAATTTGAGGGTAACAAAGGCAGTTTCTGGTTCGTTAATATGATGCCTTTGAAGTACAGCTCCGCTAAAATAGTCAGGAACAGTTTCTTGAAGTTTGTAAGAAGTTCCATTGTTCATTGGTTTAGTGTCGTCTCGATACAATAGGAAGGGTTCAGCCCATCTGTATTTGTCTTGCTTAGTGATAAATGAATCTCTGAAAGTAATAAACATACACAATTACAGGTATATATTTGTCTATTGAATAATTGAGATGATGTTTTGCCATCTAATAACTCAATATTGAATAAAGCCAATTACCTGAAATAAACAAACATCCAAGAAACACCGACTATGCTGTATATACCAATGAATGCCTGTGCTGTAAGCAAGGCTATTCCAACGCCCTGAAATAGTGGTGAAATCCTCCACATATCCACCGCACCCGCCGCCAATCTTTGACCCAAACATACTTGCAAAGTGAATATTGGTATTCCAAGTAATAACGAAAGAACCAAAAACTGGACGATGAAGTTTGCTAAAAAATTAAGAACCCAATGAATCAGCTGCTGATTTTGAATCTTTTAGACAGTTTCTTCAAACACTACGATAAATATGCGATCCTGAAAGTGTTATGAGTATTTAAATTATCTTACCACCAAACTGTATGCTTAGAATGGCGAAACGACTGATATTAAAAAGACCAAGAGTACAGCCCAAGCAAGCAAGAGCTGGACTCAACGCATGTGGCCATCTACCGAGTGGATTTTCATCCTCATCGTCATCTTCACCTCTCTCATCTTCTCGGTCTGCTCCTCTCTGTCTTTCGCAGACTCTGAAAAATTAAAAGAGAAAAGGTGAACAATTAATGAAATAAGTAGATAAGCTCATTTCGTTCTCTCCATATACGATATTGAGCAAGGATGAAAGTGAGCGCAGCATTGAGAGTCTGATTATATCTATCTGTACATCTCTCACTATACTATTGTTATTCACGTGTCAAAAAGTTGACCTAGATTGAATAGAGTCTCAAGAGTTTTTGGGGTGGCATTACCACGCTTCTAATCAATCTACGATTAGAATCTGAAGATATATAGCGGGTGTATAATTTAGCAATAACTTTAGCTACAATGAATTAACCAAGTAATAATTAATCGAGATAAAAATCTCTGTATGGATATACATAGTCTCTCTCTCTTCTCTGATCAGGTAGAAATAATATTAAGAAAAATAATAAATACTTTATAGTTAGATATATTTGACACACGATTCAACGTATTATAAATTGAGTAACAATATCAGTTATTACAGATCTTGAATTGAGCCAATAATCCAGGCCAATATGAGTTAAATAATGACGAAGAATAAATTCTAGAAGTTTTAAGCACGCTATAAATAAATCGAAAATGGGCCCTTATTTATCGACTCAATATTCTAGATCATTGGGACAATTACAGCCTGCATTTAAAATAGGTTTTAAAGATAAGTAAATGATATACATATACAATTTCCATAAAGCAGCTGATCTTCATACACTGCAGTGTATCCAGAATGTTATTATATAGCTATACGTAGATTATATAGGGGCACCCGCATTAATAAACTGTTACAGCTGTATATATAATGGATGCAATAGTTTAAAAAGGATAAAAATAAGTTAAAAAAAAAAAATAGAAGGAAAAGGGACGTAGTTGTGTAATTATAGTTATAGAGTGATGATTAACTGATTCAAGTTTAAGAAATCGAAATCTATATTAATGTTACAGACAAAAAAAAAATGATATACTAATATGGTGTACGTATATTGCGAAAACTAGGCCAAATATGTAGTATATAAGTAGACGTTATTTTAAAATCATGGTCATTTTCTAGCTTGGCATTGATACAGTATGTCACCTACTCATATATAACATCGATACGTAATACTTATAAGGTATAATTACAATAGGAAATCGCGAATGGTTGGGTATATTATAAAGATTTATAATGAGTATAATACACAATTGAGCTTCTACTATTACAAAAAATTACATATTATTATTTTATAATATTTCATCTACTATAGAAATAAGGTACGATGATAAATCAATAAATATAGACTATTTTCATTAGTAGAGAATGAATTCAAAAAAAGAAAAAATTAGTCACGTGTCGCCACTAAACTAGAACCGATTTTTATTCGATAACTCGTTGAAGAAAATAAAAAATAAAAAAATATCAAAAGAGATAATTTAAGTTCTGTAATTTCATTTAACTGGCGGTAGGAGAGGGGGGGGGGGGGGGGGGGGAAACTCCACGAATAATTTGTAGATCGAGGAAAATTCACCTTTTTAAAATTTTTTACCTGATCCCATTATATATTGATATACTCCCGGATACTGTTTTGATCTATGTAGAATTATATTTCGACGTGTTTGACTAATTACGATCGATAAAGGATATATAATATTAAAACGCAAGTCACGATTGTGCATTGTGTATATATATGTATATATCTATTTAAACTTACTGAAGCAGGAAATCTACGATAAAATATATCGAACTCTGTTACAGCCTTGATTAATATAAGTATATGTGTATATATATATATATATATATATATATATATATATATATATATATATATATATATATATATATATATATATATATATATATATATATATATATATAAGATATATATATATATATATATATATATAGGTATGTATAACTATTATACATCAGAAACTTGCACCTTTGCAAATTCTCTGTCACGGTCATTGCTGACAGAAACAGAGCAAATAATAAATAAAATTCTGCATAAGGCGTAAGATCTATAAATATGAAGATATATGGTATATGTATAATAATAGGTCTGTGCATAATGTACTTATGTATATTGTTTAACGAGTAAAAAACAAAAAAAAACAGTAAATAAAAAGAAAAAAACCGAACGGAATATCGTCTTTGCAATAAATTATTATAAAATTGATATGTCTGTATAATGTATAGGTGTATTTCGGATTATTTTTAATGGAAAATTCGAAACTAACATAACTGAGAAATCTAGGTAGGTATAGTATTGATTATTCCATAGAACTCGCCACTCTGACCATACTGACCACTAATACTTCATGTTCCTACGACCTTTACTATACATTCTGATTAAATATATGCATGTATATGTATATATGTATACATAGGTATGTAGGAACTGGCACGCGATCGAGCAATCAATATTGCGAATTAATTATCTTTATTAACAATCGCGATAAAAATTAAGATTAAGTCTATGACCTAATATATGTTATATAAAATGAAAAGATATTTTTGGACAAAATAATAAACCTGGATATTATAAAAAGAGACGAAAGTCTTTACTCTGCAGCGGGGGTTTGTTATAGACATAATGCAAGCACGACTCATTAAGAGCAATGTCAAACTTATATAAAAGCCCTACTCAACCACTTGTTCGTAATTTAGATAACGGTTTTAATTCTCTTTAATTATATTTGGAAATAGTAGATATATATATATATATATATATATATATATATATATATATATATATATATATATATATATATATATATATATATATATATATATATATATATATATATATATATATATATATATATATATATATATATATATATATATATATATATATATATATATATATATATATATATATATATATATATATATATAAAAATACTTATATGAATAAAAATTTTCAAGAATTAATTATAATCACGTATAGAACCGAATTTCTTATATTTCTTTTCCTTCATTATATAGCAGCTAACTTGAATAATAATGAATGATGAGAAAAGAACCGGAAAAGATAGCTCCGTCACTATAATTGTCACACGTAATACAATGTGAATCATTATTTCGAGTAGAACCTAAGCTGGTAGCCCATCTGCTCATAGAATATAATAATAATGATTATTATTATTATTATTATAAGAAAACAAGTTTAAAAATTATTAATTTTTATATTCTTGTAAAATTTATTAGTAAAAGAATAAACATATAAAAAATTTTTTTTAAAAATCCAAACAATAAATAATAAAGTCGAATAAAATAAAAATTAAAGGTAATAAAAAAAAAAAAAAAAAAACAAGAATAAATAAAACGTATAATAAAACTATAAGTCAAACATTTTATTAAACGGCTTCTTATGAATTATAGTGATACTAACCTTAATAAATTAAATAATTTTTCTGTTAGCTATCAAGTATACTATAAACATTGTATATACTGCGAATAATTATATTTAATATACTCATTGTCAGATGTCATAAACGTAGGTATGTAACGAATGTTAGTTTATATTACAGCATTCTATACCTATAATTACACTAATCGCAGTAATATGCGAAAAATATATTTTTCTCCGTATAAATTGTTATTTCCTTACGTCAGACATTCTCATTCTCAGTCTCAGTCTCAGTAAACATATACTTGTAAACACTGTTCGTATTATTTCTGTTGAAATTTTTCATATACAACATAATATGAACTCTAATGTATGTAAATGTATAAATAATTGATTTGTTAATAAAGAAAGAAGGTTAAACCCCTCCGATTGACTAGTGATGTTTATTCAAAGTAGAAGGTGATACGAGTCAGGTATATATACATATATGTATGTATGTATGTACAGGCGAGCTGCTGCAGATTACCGAATAGCTTAAATAAATAAAATTGCGAGTTTTTCGAAATATTAAATATAATTATATAAATATATGTATATATATATACATATATATATACATACAACGGCTAAGTGCAGTAATATATGCGTACATATGTATGTATGTACGTAACATACCTATATATGTATTTAAATAAATGTATAGAAATTGTTACGTAAAGAGAGAAAAAAATTAACGGGTATCTGGATATATTATAACCAATTGGGACCTAAACATGTTTGACGCAGTGTTCAAAGTAACTTTGCGTACTTTGGGCATCTAGGCAATAAGAAAAAAGTAAACAAAAAAAAATAAAAAATTAGCTAAAAAAACTAACGATTACAATATCTACACCTACATAAGTTTACATGCATAGGTATATAACAGCCTTGATCTGCATTCACGAGTGACCGCGAATCGATCGACAATTACGTCACGGTCGCGGCGTATTATCGCGCTGACGAAAACAAGGGATAAAGTAAGAAAAGAAAGAATAAAAAAAAAAAAGAGTAAAAATAAAAAAATTTACCTATATATACTAGATACTATATATAGACATTATACCTATATGTGGAGAAAAAAAATCTTTCTAAGAAAAAGAGATAATAATTATGTATTATAGTTATACATACATGGATGTATAAAGACATACATAAATTATGAAATAAATGTTCATATGAAATATTATTACAAGATTTTATAAATTTATCATATGTATGTATGTATGTAACGATTTTTGTATACGAAGCGCAATAATTCTTCAAAAAAAAAAAAAAATTTTTTTTTTTCTTCTTTTTTTTTTTCACTTCATAACTTAATTTTAATTTTACTCTCTCGTATAGATAGTCAAATAATTATTTATATTTATTACAATATATCATTCGGTCGTTAAATGTCAAGACTTTTTTGTCTGTACTGAACCATGATGATCATCCGTTTTATACAACAATATATTGCACACCTATACTAATATTACAATATCTATATCTACTCTCGTCATTATCAAAGTTTTCTTATAAAAATGAATATAATATATGTATAATACATATTCAGTTTTTTTTGTTTTTGGTATATACTTGAATATATGTATACATGTATAAGTAATATATTAATTCGAAAAACCAAAATTTTTTTCTTCACTCTCGCCTCTTTTTCTTTTATTATTATTATTACTTTTATTTTATTTTTTTCTTTCTTGGCCCTCGTTAACAATCACGATCATCATATCCGTATATACATACGTTCAATATGTATAGTTACAGACATGCATATGTTCGGATACATGTCATCGAAAATCTCAATTATAAAATTGATTATATCCTCAACGTACATATAATTAATGAAATTTCAATCCTTTGCAGTTAGGTTAGTGTATATTATTGTAGACAAAAAATTGCGTATTCAAAAGTTATAAATTAATATAGCTATGTATAGGTATGTATAACTATATATTCAAGGTCGAAATAAATCCAGAGAAGAAACATAAAACATCCATATGTATAATATTATATACACATACGTTATAGCTTTAATTAAAAAAAACTATATAGTATTTTAGTTGTTTCTTTTTTTCTTTCACTTTTTGTTTATTTTTTATTTTTATTTTTTATAAAAAAAATAGAAAAATTAATAAAAAAATTTTCATCTATTTGCAAAATCTAATACCTGATACGCTGTCGTCGTTGACTGTGATAGAAATAACGGTTACAAGATTCCTGATGTTGATCCTGGTTCATCCTGGTTGCATTTCGTATATATGTATATGTATGTATACATATAACGATTAATTAATTAAATAATTCATAACAATAATTCGTCTGTTTGTTAAAAATCCTCAACCTCCACATAATTTTCACTAATTTATATTCAAATTTCCTCAGAAACATTCGATTATAATATGTTTAATAAATATATTCACTAAAATCACTTTCAAATTGTTTACAAAAAATTAAATGTTATATAAGAAAAAAAAAAAAAAAAAAAGTAAAAAACGAAAAACAAAAAAGAACTATAATTCTATAATTATCTAAAGTTGCGATTAAATTTGTAAAATTTATTATACTTTTTGTTTCGCGCACACGTGTCTATACCATACCCAACTATATGGTATGTATAGCTATATAAATCATGCGTATATTAATTGTATATAGGTAAACTATATTTTTGCCGTTAAAAATTAAACTCGCGAATGAATGTGTACCTACTATACGTATACCTGTAGGTATGTATACATATATAGTAACGGGAATTCTTAATCTTCGATATATTTAAGGTGAACTGGTGTTATACAATAATTTTCTTTCTATATGTATAAATATACATAATATGTATATATTAAATATTTAAAAAATTATATCATAACTATATGAGGTATACGTATGTATGTACATATGTACACTCTTTCCCGTACCGAATGAACTAAACGACTGAAATGATCTAACAACCGCGACTATAACTGATCGTCGTACACCTACCTACCTACCTACCTGCCTGCCTACCTGCCTGCCTACCTACCTAGTCATATACTCGTATGAGAGACGTGCGAACGGATCTGTGTTCCCCACCGTATTGCGTTAATACATACATATACGTAATCGGTTTGCGCGGGACCATACGATGTGTCCAGTACAGTAGCAGGTATACATCTAGTCAGTAACGACAAGTAACGCGAGATGTGCGAATCAACTTTGAAATAAATATATTCACCGTGAGGTGCTCTTTGGATTAAGAAAAATAAGAAAATACGAAGAATTTCCTTACGTAAAGTAAGGAATATATATAATTAACACATCTTAGTCTACAAGTTTGAAGATATAGCGGAAAACAGCTAAGACCAAAGAGGTTTTATTATCCTGTTAATAAATTATTCCTAATTTAACTGAAAAAATAAAAAATTAAAAAATCTAATTAATTAATCGTTTTTTTTTTTTTTGCGTTGGCTGTTGTGCGAATACTCGTCGTTAAATTTTGACCAAAATTCTCAATTTCGTTATCGAAAAGTTATAGCTATAGTGGGGGAGGGAGGGATGACTACAGCTGGAACTGCAACGATGCAGTTTGCGGGAGTTGCACAGCTCTACTGGGAGCGCAGAAGCGGCAAGAGGTCTTCACCGATGCACTTGATGCACCCGACTACATACTATATATATGTATAAATGCCGTAGCAGACTAAAGACTGACTGCAGCGCATATTGTATACCTATATACATATTCTATACTCTATACCAGATATACATAGTATACGTGCGTACATATAGAATATAACCATATACTGTATGTACTCGATTGCAATTCACCCAGAAGTTCAAGCTACGGTACTATTCTTATACTCATTTAGAAACACCCAGAACGACAAAAAAACAAAGAAAAAAAAAAAAAAACAACAACAATTTAAAATATATATTAGAAATATATTATTTATGTGTATATTTTTTCGTCTTTTATCTTGCTTATTTGATAAAATAGGTCAAATCATTTTTTTTAAATTCACTTTTTTTTTTGGGTTCGTTTTTATAGTTTTTTTTTTCTCATCACTAGATATTTAAAATCATCGTAATAATTGTAGACGGGTTTTTTTTTCTTCGTCTAAGTATTTTGAAGAAAACTTTTTTGTTTTTAACGGAAAAAAAATCCCACAAAAATTGGGTTTAATCTCCAAGTTTGAGATTTTGATCCCTGTTAATTATTATTATTATTATTATTATTATTGTTATTATGATAATTAGTATATTATTTTAACACGTCTACCTGCCATAGCAATATGAAATATACGTGAATAAGGATCGATAAGATCTATAGGTTAGTAGAAAGTCGGCTGGGTTCAAAACCGCGCATGAGGTCATGCGTATATCTATGTATATATATATATATATATAGACTAGACTTTATAAATGTATTAGTATGTATGTTTACATATATGTATAGGGAGTTGAGCTGTACCGTATAAATGTTTCACTGAAAACTGTTAAGAATAAAGGCTCTTTTGCCCTCGTCTTTAATCTCGCGTCTCTGCCTGCAGCCTTTTGCTGCTGCTGCTGCTGCTGCTGCACTACTGCACCGATGAACAGTTATATATACTGTATACATACATACACCAATGAATATGGTAGACTATAGAGTTTGACAGTTTCAAGGTACGTGCTATAATAAATGACGCATAGTCATACATACATATATGGAGAAAATTTACTCAGTAAGTATGATCAACAAAAAAATCATTTTAATGAGATAGAAAAGGTATTTTTTTTTTTTTATTATTATTCAAATCTTGTTTGAATCTACTTTTATCATTTTCTTTTTTCAGTTTTCAAATTTTTGTTATTTTATCGAAACTTAAAATACGATTTCAATATTATTATTTTTTGGGTTTATTTCTGGTAGGAAACGAATTTTACAAAATTCGTATTAATTTGTATTAATTTGGAAGAAAAAATACAAAATAAATAAATAAATAATCGAATTTAAGAAGTTTCCGGGCTAGCCGGTTTATTTTAACCTTTCCTTATATCCTTCGATCTAATATCTTTCATCGTTAATAATATAATATTTACTTTAGATATCGTTATATGAGCTTAAGTTTAAAAGAACAGTCACACCTGTATTTGCTAAATTTTTAAACACGCGAAATGATATAAACTGCGGTAATTGAAAAGAGATATAAGTATAATGATAACTACATAAAATAAAAAAAAAATAAAAAGTATATGAGCTCATCCGATACTTTAAAATTAAAAACAGAGCTCACGAATGTCACCAATTTTTTTTTCCTGAAAGTACAGAACAAAAAAAAAAAGGCCAAAAATAGTTAGATTTGAAAAATTCAAACAATTATAAATCGGTCAAAACAGGTGCTACGAGACTGAAATTTTGGAAAAGACTTTCTATCCTTATAAAAAAAAATCAGCGGCCAAATCGATGCCGTGTCCTGTTTATTAATTTTTTTTATTACTTTTCATCACCTACTCGGGATGAAATGAACTATATAAAAATGTTGTTTGTTAATATATGTATACAGGGCGTTCCTTACCAATGACATAAGAAAATGTTGTAAATATACCCAGGTCGAATTAGGATAAAATGCACTATATAAAATCATTGTTTGTCAATATATAGGACATTTTTTTTTTTTGGTAAAATTTTTCATTTGAATATATATTTGTTTTTTTAGTTTTTCATTACTTTTTTATACTTTTTCTTTCCCTGACAACTCTACACCTGTTTTTTATTTTAGTACTTGATGAGCTCATATAAATACCTATACACACATATATGTAATTATTTTGATCACGTTTATATGTATACATATACTTATGTATATAATATACATAATATGATGATTTGTTTCTCAATAGGTACTACAATAGTAGATTATAAGTGTATAAAATAATATTTAAAATGTGAAAATACAATATGGGAGTTTTAATTCCGATGTGTGTGTTGTCAAATGTACAATATAGTCCCTCAGCTGGTATGTATGTATGTAAATACGTACATACGTGTATACATGAAATAATACGTTCTTTGTATGTAAACTGAAAATAACACATAGCGTTAAAGAGTTTACATATTAATAAGACAAGACGTCGTTTTCGGTTCTTCGAGCAACTCTTTCAAAATGCGATTTGAATTGATAATGACAAATGCCAAATATATAAGATAGCTATGCGGAAGCTCATTTTATCAAGGATAAAATACTACACAAACTATTTCCACATACTAACATACATACATATACATACGTAATCAAATGCGTAGGATGTATCTATTTGACCGTGATACTAAATACCTGTAGAACAAATTTTTAACAGACAACTACCACGCATCTATAGACGTGCCCACGAATTTATAATACAGGAAATTATGAATAAGGATTCAAATTATGACGAGAAATTTAATTTTGTAAGCGGAAAAAAAAATTTTTAAAAACAAAAGAAAAAAATTTGAATATTAACAGAAATCGAATCGCTGCAACTGTCTATATGCATGCAGGAAAAGAAACTATCAATTTATATATTACGGTCACATACATATCAAAGCTATAGTTATTTTATTTAATAATTAATCGCTTTAACGCATATAAAGAGTCAAGAATTTATTTATTTATTTATTTATTTATTTATTCCGGTCATATACCTTATAAGTACGAGTTACATATTACCAAATCTCGATATATATCTGCGACAGTAATTGCTTTTATTATATTGCAATAACCGCAATTTCAAATACCGTGAGAAACTTTCAATTAATAAATTCAAGTCCACCTTAATAAGTTTCCATCTTAATATTACTCGAAAACTAGAAAAGATTTCTGAACGTGGTTTCTGGGAGTTTGAAATATATGGGGAGGGGGAAAGAACATGGTCCAGCATAATTTTTGGTAAGTGGAGACGTCAAGGCCGGGGAAAAGGTCAAGTTTGTTTTTTATAAATGGAAACCTATATTTTTGAAGTAAAACTTCTTTTGGTAGGGTACCGAAAATTCACTCTTTCCCCCTCGAAAATCTTTTCTGGTTTTCGATATATTTATAAGGTGGAAACGTTACAATTAAACACCCTGTATATAAAATCGATAGTGATTTTTTTTGGAAAGATTAAAATACTTGTTTAAAAATAATATCGCTTATTATATTGTTATAGATATATTAAACGAAGTTATATGTTATAACCGGAACTGAGGTATATGTACATACATAAATGTATGTATGTACAACCTACGCATATACATCGATAAACTTGATCGTTAGACCCGTGAGTATAAGAAATTCAATGGTTTCCCTGGATATAAAATTTCAACGACTTTACACTATAGAGTTTCACATTTTTTGTTTCTCTCTTTTTCCCTATTTTTAATTTTTAATTTTTAATTTTTCAGATTTCATTTGTTTTTTTTTTTTTTTCTTTAATTTTAAATTCAATTTCATATGGACGATAATCCTCGGGAATTCAACATTTTGATTATGAATCAAGAACTAAAACGCGAAATTTGGTGAACTGTACGAATATTGTAGATTTTTTTATATATTTTTTTCTCATTTTTTATGAATAAAAAAATTAAAAAAAAAAAAAAATAAAAAAACTGCTTTTTCCAAGGGAAGTGAGTTTCGCGAGGGCTTTGATGCGTTACTGCAGATTGTTTATACGTATATTGTATAAGATTACATTATCTTTTATTCTGACGTCCGCCGGCGCTAGTCTCTTCAGAAGTTCAGTAAAGTCGAGTGTCAAATAACGACAAAGAATCCCTTCTTCACTTATATTCTCTCTAATTAAACTTCTCTACATATTTATATATCATATTGCGATTTCGTGCGGTATAAAGTCCATTTGAATTTCACACGAAACTCCAACTACACAACCCTACAATTTATTCTACTTTGAAATAAATAAAAAAAATTATAGTCTCAAAATTATCATCATCAGAAAATTTCATACAAAATCAAAAAATAAATAAATAAAAAATAGTCAATTATATTTTTTTTTTAAAGACAAATAATAATCAAATATTTTCGCGGTATGTATACGCGGTAAATACGGTCAGTTTAATGTGAGTCCAAGCTTAACCCGACTTCGTGACAAAAACTAATCAATAAAAAGTGTCTCGTTTAAGAACGACGTGTGTATGTATGTACTTAGGTAGGTATATAGGTAGTTATACATATTATACATATACAGCGGTCGTAAATATATATAAAAATATTATACAGTAGCTATAACAAACAGAATTGTGATATGAAATAAATCAATGCCAATGTTGGACAAAAAGAAGAAAAAAAAAAAAAAAATTAAAGATAAGCAAAGAAAAATAAACTAAAAACGCGATTTATTTATTTCGCAAATTTTTATTTCACATTTTTGATTTCTGATAGAATAAAATGTTTAAATAAATTCAAAATCGTTCTAAATAAAGATTATAATTTTTCCAAAATTCGATATGTATACAAATCGGGATTAAACAAAGAATATAAAGAAAAATGTCACTGCGCAGCGTCCGGGTCCAACTTTAACAATAAGACTATCTTAACCGCACATCTGTAATCTGTCTCAGTCTCTTTGGCCTTAGTTTTTTTTTCTTCGTCCTATTATTGTTACAGTCTTCCTCGTTTCAGGTGAACGACTAGGTAATAAAAAATAATAAAAAAAAATCTTAACCGACTACCGCAGACGGCCACACCTTATAAAGAGAAGCGAACTGCTTTCCCAGTCTAAGGATAACTTTTTTTTGAAACCAGGTTCTGGCTAGGTAGGTATATTATGTACAATATATAGGATGTTCGAATTTTCCCGTGGTCTGTATTAAAATCTTTAGGCAATAAAAATGGAAAAAAAAAAAATACAACAAAAAACAAAAAACAGTTTCTACTCTTTCTTATTTTTTTGGTTTTTATTGAACCCCCTCCGCAGGGAGTTTTCATGCCCATGACTCTGCTGTGTTCTATTGCCTATAAGGTACGTGATTTTTGTCGTCCAGTTTTTATTCACGTCCGTTGAATCCGGTGCTACGTTCAAAGTGTAGAATAAGAAAAGAAAAAGATAATTACCACCTAACCCTGTTCTTAGACCATAGCTACTGATTGGCTGGGAATTTCTCGATCTAAAAGTGTCAAGGTTCACTTACTCCAACAATTTGTCTAACCATTTCTCCTAGATTAATGCTACGTGACTCACTAAATAATTTCAAAATATTCAAAACCTGAGTCAGACGGATCTTCGAACACCCGAATAACATACAGAAAAAAAAAAGTTTCACTTGTAAGATCACTTGACAATTACCTTTACAGTTTTTTGATTTATATCTCTCGAAGGATTTATCTGGCAAAAAAAATCTATTAAGAAAAAAATTGCAGCTAATCAAGTACTACAATTTATATTCAGGGTAATTTTCTGATAAGTTTAAGATTTCGGAGATAATTAGGTACAGAAAAGATAAGATAAAAAATTCTTCAACAGCGTTTAGTTTTTTTTTTTTTTTTTTCTATCGCCCGAGGATTCATTTGGTGAAAAAATTATGTTAACAAAAAAGTTGCAGCTAATCGAGTACTACAATTTATGTTCAGGGTATTTTTCTGTCAAGTTTAAATTTCCGGATATAATTAGACAAAACTATAATTCTTATCAAATTGTTAAAATATACATATGGTAGAGCTTATACGGCGTGCGTAGGTGTATTATTCAACGTGTATATATGACTCTTCATGGTTCTGATACCCTTTACATAATAGACTATACTCTACTACCCATAATTACGATTTACGGTACACCCTGTACCTAAACTCTACAGATCCCAAGCCTAGTCTCGGGTTGGGCTGTTTTACTGGCGTTTAAGTCACTGACCTCAACTCGTCAGCGACAGCGTGTATTACGTAGGTATGTGATGTGATGTGAACGTCGATCTAAGATTCTAGTTGAAAGAATTTCGCATAGAAATAACATCAAGTATCATTTTTCTCTTTTCTTTTTTTTTCTTTCATTTTTTTTTTCTACAAAATTTAAAATGATAAAATCATAATTGTACGTCTTTTATTATACATTCATGGATGAAATTTTCATTTTTCGTTAAAAAAAAAAAATAAATAAAAAATTTATTACAAGAAACTAAATTAGTTAACGATCTATAGGAAAAATATTCTCATAAGTTATTACAAATAAAAAAGAGGCAAAATTTGAGTCAAAAATTAATGTCTATTCTTTAAATTGACTTTCTTTTGACATAGTTGGACCAATTATACGTTGAAAAATAAAAATAAAAAAACCAGAAAGAAATTATTTGGGAATGAAATAGTTGATATAATTAATTATCGTCGATTAAAAAAAAAAAAATATCGAAATAGATTGTAATAGATCCTGGTTGAATGTCTTTCGCAAACCTTTGATACATATATTATATAGCTATTATATAGATATGTATAGTTTATACATAGGTCTAATACACGAGTTTGGCAATCCTGTTCAACGAGTGTATCAAGCAACTTGCGTAAAATGAGAGTTATGGTTCGGTACAGCAGCTTCTCCTGAGTGTATATCTACTACAGTTATATGTATGTATAGAAACGTCAATCGTTAGTTTTTTAACGACCTTTTCTTCCTGTCCAGCAAAAGTTGCAACTTGAATAACACGGTTAAGTAACAATTGGATAATTTCTCATCGATGCTTTCTTTTTCATTTTATTTGATTTTTTTTTCACAAACGTTGCATAGTTTTTTTTTTTTTTTTTTGATGTTTGTTTCCAAACCGCAGAAGAAAAAAAAACCTCCCAAAAATATGGAAAAACGTGAATTTTGATAAGAACTTTTTTTTTTTTTTTGTTATTCGAAAAAGTATGTTATTATTACATACATAAAAAACTGAATAAGAATAGAATACTTCTTTTCTTATGTGTACATTCGGTGTCCACTAGGCTCTTGTTCGACCTCGATGTATGTCGATGTCTGACGCTACACGTGTCGCCGTGCCGTAGTGCCGCACAGCACATTTATATATCGTAACTACGATCAAACTATACACGCATGTGCGTACATATACATACGTATGTATGTATGTATGTATGTACAGGACAGGTAGATATTATTGTACATGTATATCACGAAGTACAAAAGAAGAATGAAATCATTTCCTTAATTATTCATATATACCTATGTACAATATGTACATATATGTGTACGCGTTAAAGAAGATAAAGAATACAGAGTATATAGTAAATATTAGAGATTATAATAAAAAGACAGCGATAGAGATAGAGGAAAAATATTTAAGAATTTGCGGACTAATTAACCCAATTACTTGACACACTGGAGGTGGATTACACCCCGGCGATAAAAATTGTTATAATGAATAAACTTTTCAATACTTTAACTTGCCAATTTTTTTTAGAAATTCTTAAGAGCTCTTACTTTTTAAAGTTATGTAGCTGTTACATAGCCAAAGATTAAAATTAAGTATGATAAAAAAGAAAATTGAAATATTCAACAAAATTAAAAGAGTGACAACTTTTACAAAAAAGTCTACGGTGGTTTTCACCCCAGTGTGTCAAGTAAGGGTTAATGCAACCGATTATTATACCTATTTATTATATCTACATATATCCAGGGTTTCAGACTCGCTAAAAAAAAACTGTTTTTTTTTTTTTTGTTTTTCCGAAGAATTTTATGTAATAAATAAAAATTTACTCACCTTCTCCCAGCAGCAGTAGCAGCAGCATGTTGCGGTGTGGCACTCGGGCTAGAATTAGGACTAGTACCAGTTGAATTTCCGGAAGAAGTAGAGCAGGATGTTGTATCACTAAGAGTAGTCCTAGACTGAACACTGCTTCGTCTACTAGACTCTTGATTTCTACCTCTTGATCTACCCCCTGTGAGTCTACCTCTACCAGGTGATGTAGCAGCAGTAGCACCAAAAACTCTTGTCGTACTAGCCGGCGCACTTGACGGTCTCAAACCAACCCCACCAATTCCACTATTACCATTACCATTGTTATCATTGTTAATTGAATTTCCGTTAGTTTGTGCTGCTAATATTTCAGGCGCTATAAGCGCTATTTCTGGCAATGAATTTCTACCTGTTATTGTTACGTTAACAGGATTTTGTTGTAAAAAATCGTTAGATGATGATCCAGCTGATGTTGCTCCAGTTAATGGAGATTCACGATTTCCTGATTCATCGGCTTCCGGTAAACGAAGATGACGTAAACGTCTCATAGACGCTCTCACCCACGATGTATTATTGTTATTGTTGTTGTTTTGTTGATTTTGATTTGGATTAGGGGTGATTATTTGATTGGGAGGACCGGGGCAACCTGGGACAGGTAAAGACTTAGCGGTTGGTACACCGCCAGCAGACATGACGATACTGTCAGTTGAATTTGAGGCCGTATTACACGGTTGACGCATGCGCTTTGTGATATTACTGTTGTTTACTGAATTTGTGGAGGGGATTTCTTCGTCGTTCTCCTTCTTCTTTTCCGACGCCTCCACCTCCGCCTCCAACTTTTCTAACGTCGATGATGTCGACGCCAACGCCATCCCTTCTTTCGATGATGATGATGATGATGATGATGATTCTTCTTCTTCTTCTCGTTTTTCTTCTTGTTCTTGTTCTTGTATTTCTTCCACTTCTTCTTGTACTATTCCGGTAGAACTACGTTTCTGCAACTGATTCTCCTCTTGAATGATTACCGCTTTCACTCGGGATGATTCCACTTCCTCAACCCATGACCAATCCACATCCGATGCGGATGATGATGACGATAATGTCTCAGTTGAATCATCGTCATCTAGTTCCGTTCTGGAGAATGAGATTATAATTGTATTATTTATTTATTTTTTGTTTTTTTTTGTTTTTTATTCGTCAAAATGCATATATGTGTATAAGTGAAAATAAAATTAATCTTTTTTTAGGCAATATTTCTAATAGATATATAGTTTCAAATTTAGAAAAAAAAACAAAAACATTTTATTTTTCTATTTTATGTTGAAGAAATTTTTGATTTTTTTTTTTTTTTTGTTTTTTTGAACCGCTGTATGCAGTTTATTTACGGTGAATGAAGTTTAGTAAACAATTATTTTTCAATCAATACAGAAACAATGAACATAAGGTTAACGTTTGGTGGATTGAAAAATGAGTTTTCATTTTTTTCTAAAACTTGTAGGTTTATTATAGAAGTTGATAATTTTCTTATTATTACGTAAAAGCATGGAAAATTGGGATATTTTTTCTCTTCTCTCTCCTTCTCTGTCTAAATATCTAAAAATTTGTACTTCTGAATGATAAACTTTGATAGAATTATGAAAAGGCATGACGTTTTATCCTCGCCTATATGATATACCTAAAACTAGATCGCAGAATCTGAACGATATACCGAGCGATATACCAAAATAAAAATAAATAAAAAAAAATAGATTTTTCTATCGCCTTTTCATTTTTCCTTTTTTTCTTCATAATCTCTTTTCGATTTGTTCCATTTGATTTAATACTTTTTGAAGATTTTAAAGATTCTATACAAAAACACTAGAAAAAAAAAAAACAAAAAAAAAATACTAGTCCGATACAGAGAAACTAGACCAGATTTTTTTTTCTTCTAACAAATTTGTCGATACTCTTAAAAAATCTAGTAAATCGGGTAAAAAATCTTTCCCCGGTCTCCACTACACATCTTTTTTATTTTCCAGATTGTTTTTTTTTTTTTTACTTAATCATTTCAGTAACTTACTAATTTTTTTATTCAACTTTTATTTTTCCATACTTATAATCTATACATATATATGTATACCTATAATACAATTCGGATCTACAAATATGCCTATAAAATATTTTGAATTCGACAGCAAGATATAATGTATGTATCTGGGTGAGAATATACCGTGAGATTAAGAGGAACCCATCCACTACAAGATGCAGGCAACCCAACAGTCAAATCCCAAAGATTTCTGAAGACATTGTATTTCGAGAGTTTTCTAACGCAACCTCGTAACTCGATTTAACGTTAATTTCGTGTCTCAGAAATGAACTAAAAAACTAAACTTGAAAGATTTTCTATGTTATAATTATCATTTACATCTATAAAAAAACGATAAAACTTTCGAATTGGCAACAAATAATTAAAAGTTTCCGATATGGTTTTCTAATAAAATGTTTTCTGTTTCTCCTGTCAAACCAGTGTTTTTTGAGATACGATGTTGCGTTAGAAAACCCTCGATTTGTCATTACAACCACTTGGTGGGGGTTCCTGTCCCATACTTAGTTTATGACGAATACATTGACTTCGAACGTCTTCGAGATTTGACTGTTGGGTTGCCTGCATCTAGAGAATGAGTTCCTCGTAATCTCACGGTATATGTAGTATGTATACATATAACGTATAAGTTATACGAGAATAATTTTCGAGGAAAAAGTGACTTGAATGCCGTTTATACGGAACAAGAAACTATACATAAATGGTTTCTTTCTTTTTTCAGATTTACTCTTATTTTTATCCATCTTGTAATTTAATTCGATTTAATTTAGTATATATATATATATATATATATATATATATATATATATATATATATATATATTAGACCGATTCAAAAAAATCAACTATTTTAATTTTCAAATAGTAAGTCAAAAATATTGTTCCAAATGACGAAAAAAAAAGGCTGTCAAAGTTTGAGCTCTTAATATTAATATTAAGAGGTGCCGCATAGCGATTTTCTATTTCCCATCTAAATAACATAGGAATTTTTTTTTTTTAACTTTGGAATTTTATAACTCGGCAACGCATCAGTGTACTGATAAGACCAGAACATATTTTTGTAGCGAATTGAACGTTCTACAAAAAAGGTCTCTTGGTCTTTTTCGATGAATCCAACTGTTTCCAAGTTAGTCATGATTAATTATCATCAATAACCAATACACCAACTTGGAAATAGCTAGATTTATCGAAAAAGAGCAAGAGACCTTTTTTGTAGAACGTTCAATTCGCTACAAAAATATGTTCTGGTCTTATCAGTACACTGATGCGTTGCCGAGTTATAAAATTCCAAAGTTTAAAAAAAAAAATTCCTATGTTATTTAGATGGGAAATAGAAAATCGCTATGCGGCACCTCTTAATATTAATATTAAGAGCTCAAACTTTGACAGCCTTTTTTTTTCGTCATTTGGAACAATATTTTTGACTTACTATTTGAAAATTAAAATAGTTGATTTTTTTGAATCGGTCTAATATATATATATATATATATATATATATATATATATATATATATATATATATATATATATATATATATATATATATATATATATATATATATATTTGTTTTTAATTTTTTATTTTGTCTTAAAATTATTTTTTTAATTTGTTTTTGTTTTTTTTCCTTTGTTTTTCAATTACTTATTATTAACGAAATGGATTATTCCTACCCAATCATCAAAATTTTCATTATTATAATCTAATATGTATGTAATAAAATAGCTATACGCGTATGTATCGCATGTTATATGTATATACCTACTAACGCGAAAGTGTTCTAGTTTTCTCGTGCGGTTCGGTTCACAGTAGGTATATATGCTATATCGCCGTTTCACGCGCCCGCAAGTATAAATACATACATTTTTATTAACTATGGTATATCTATATGTAGGTATGTATGTACAATATATTATACTTGTGTGTGTGTGTGTATATATATATACAGCTATGCATGTATGTATATTTTACCTATATATAGGTACAATCAATTGAATATATGTATAAAGCAAATGGTATGTATTGCCTTATATATTCGTGTTATCTCTCAAAGCTGTATAATATGTGCACGGTTACAATATCATATCTCTCTACGATCTACCTATTTACTTATAAATGCAGCGTATTGGTATACCTACGTTAATCAAATAATAATAATTAGCTTTATTAATATTGAAGAAAAATAGCAAGCGCGCGATATATGTATACCTATACATAATTAATTTAATCCTTTTCTTTAATTGTGCTATATTATTCCTTAGTCTAAACATATAGGTATATACCATACAATATATGTATATAAAATATACATACACTTCATACACGTGCCGTGTTAAATTACGCGTAACAAAACGCGGACTAGTACCTACTCTAGTGTACAAGGTATGATGGTTAAAACGTGTTGCATTAAGGGTACCTACTCGACGTATATCTAAACAATTATACCTATAATACATTCGCTGCAGCTTGCTAGTTGCACGCACCCTGAACACCCTTTTCTGAACTTCCTGTTGTATCCGAACAAACTGATTATTTATGTATTATATACCTATGTATAAGTACATATAATTGCAAAAAAATTATATTATATTCTAAAATTGACACATTTTTATACATATATCTGTATGAATTTTCAACGTTGTTTATTATTATTATTATTTTTTTTTGTTCTTTTTTTGTCAAATCTATAATCGATAATCTTTTGTTTTATAATTGATTATAAATTGTATCAAATAAAAATACCTATGATATATTTTATATTAAATTTGATTGATAAAAGCGATTTTCAAAATTGAGTAAATATTATATATATACTAGAAGTATATAGCTTAAATCAAAAGAAGCAAACAGATTTACTTAATCAATTATTGTAAATACCACACCTGTCTGTATATATATATATATACATTATTCTCTTTGCAGAGGAATGTTTCTATATATTGTATATAGTACCTACACATATTATGTATACGAGACTTAGGCATAGTAAAAAAAAAAAGGAAAAAAAAGAGTGAAATTAGGGTAAGGATATACTGTACTGATATTATAATGATCTATGTATGTACCACGTGCTACGAAATAATTCCTATATACGTGGTTTTGAAACGCAACTGTTCATCGCCCGCACCCATATATACATAAATAAGGTATATACATATATATAAATGTATGTATATATCCAGCTGTTGTATATTTTCGTTACACTTTGTGAATTGCACGGTCTATGGGGGCCCTTTATATACTTATATATATATACCACCTATAATGTACGAGTTTTATTATGTAGATAGAAACAAGTATAATATGTAAATTTTGTCAAGAAAAATATCAAAGGGAGTAACAAAAAAAAAAATCATTTTTAATAACTAATGTTTCCAAAATCCGCTCCTCCAAAATTAATAATGATACAAAAAAAGAGAAAGAGAGATAGAGAAAATGATCGTACACAATATTCTCACGGGTAAAATCTGCGAAAAAATAAACTAAGAAAGAAGAAAAACATTTTTTCGAAGTCTGTTTCCAAAAAATAAAATAAATTAATTAAAAAAAATAGAGAGAGAAAGAGACAAAAATATCGTGCGTGATATTCTTGACAGAGAATGACTATCATTTTAGATACTATTGTTATAAATTTTACTGTAGGAAAGAAAATCAGTTGAAACAAAAAAAAAAAAAATTTGAAAATTGATAAATTTTTCAAAAATAAAAAATTTCAATTACTTACCTAACCGAAACCTCGGATTGTTGTGAAGCCCTGTTGCCGTTTGAAGTAGATGGTTTTTGATTGGAATCGTCATTGTTATCGAGACAATTGTATTCATCAAATTTGATATTAGGTCTATAAAATCCTTGGGGTTTAATACCTTCGGTAAATGATTTTCTTTCAGATTTAATCTGTAAAGATCTTCTGAGTTTACCATTTGCGAATATAATCTGTTTAACCTCATCGTCATCATCGTCGTCTTCATAATCATCGTCGTCGTCGTCGTCGTCGTAATCGTTATAGTCGTTAGATTTTTTCGACTTTTTAATCGACCCTCTCAACGAATTGGATTTGAAAAACAACAATTTAGGATTATGATTACGATTTGATAATGACGACGATGATGATACACCGTTAAGAACTGAATAATCGATGGAAAGAGGCCTAGTCATTTTATTCTGTAAATTTTTCGGCGTTATTTTTGACCCCAACGAACCACCAGCTACATCAACAAATTCCAAATTTTTATCATCTGCAATAGTTTGAAAATCTTCATTCCTATCGTATTTTTCAGTCTCAAATATTATCGGTGAATATTTTTCCTGCATTAATGGACCGTCTGATGATATAGAGCCGTTAATTCCATCCAAATCCTCTTCGTCTTCATCTTCATTATCATTATCATTATCATTATCATCATTTTCATAGTAATCATCGTCGAGTTCGGTCAAAAAATTAAACGCGTTGTTTATCTCTTGAGTTTCGAAAGTTTCCATTGAAAAATTCCCTCCACTTTCATTATCATCGATAATAACCTTAGTTGTATCGGAAACATATTGCGGTGAGTCTACCGCGTCTCGACTATATATTGAAATATCATTAATTTGATTATCGGAATAATTATTGTCTTCATTTTGTAACGAGGATGTTAATTTTTTATCTATAACAATTTCCAAATTTTTTGTTATATCTTTAACCCGTTTTATTGTATCGGACGATACCACGTCGATCCTTTTTATCGGTGTTACCTTATCGTGACCCAATGTTACCAATAGAACATCAGAAGAATTATATCCATCGGTATAATTTTCTACTGTAGTAGGATCTGAATTTTTATCAATATTATAATCGTCTAAAGTATTAATAACACCCACTTCTTTATTATTATCGTCATTATTAATAATATCTCCTGCACGTTTATTTTCATCATCTAAAGATAATGATAATTTTTCTTCAAGTTTTGGCGGACATACGTCCAACAAATGTTCTTGTTCTTCGTAAGTTAACGGTGAAGATAATGAACGAGTGCAACAACCATTCGATGTGGTCCCACTGCAGCATATGCTGTTACTTGTGTACTGCAGCACACCGTTATTCAAGTCGATCAAATCACATTCGTCTATTTCACTTGATGCAGCCATTTTGTAACCGTGACGTTTAGTTCCTTTATTAAACAAACAAACAAACAAATTTAAAAAAATAAAGATAAAATAAAATTAATTAGTGTTTAAAAATAATTATCGATTTTGTATTGATTAAAAAAAAAAAAATAAAAAGGAAATGAAATATATTATCTACGTATCTATCTACTCAATATTGATAAATTCATATTGTTATTCGTCAAATTCCTCGACTTTATTATACATATATACACATTCAAGTCTAAAAACACGACGTCAGAATTCGAAACATGAATAAGACACAAAAAAAAAAAAATAGAATTGATAGGAAAGAAGAACAGATTGATTAGTCAGAAAAATTAAATTAAAATTGTGAAAACTGCATATATACAATCCTTAGTTTGAATTTTTTAATTGAAAAATAAAACGTAGAAAAACGCGCTCACCAAGTAGAAAAATATTTTCTAAAAATTCTCGAATATTTTTCACAATGGATGACATATTTTTTTTTTTTTATCTTTAATTATTAATTATATTAAAAATAATAATAATGATATTAATAATGATAATAATTTAAGAATTAGGATAATATTGTTATTATTATTATTTAATTGAGTTAAAACTGTATTAAAAATATCACGATTTTGAGATATATATGTTATAGGTATTCTATACACGTGCGTAAATTACTGTATAAAATACATAAGATATGTACTATAAAGTTAAATAAAAATATGTGTATATATCATATGGGTATAGGTATGTGAGTATGACGTTCGAAGTTTGAGATGCAACTAAACTACGACTAGAAATATAACCTGACAAAATAACTGAAAATAAGAGTGCTGCAGTCGCAGTAGTAGGTAGAGGTAAGTATATATATGTATGTATATATATATAATATACCTATATAGGCTCGAAAAGCAACGAAGCAACTTATTCGTCTAGTATAAATGCGTCAGCTCATTTAGTGGTAATTAACATCAAAATGATAACTCGAGGGCAGAGCTATAACACAGACATTTTATATTCATATATTTATATATATATATGTATGTAGTACATACGTTGTTATACCCACGTGTATGTGTATAGATATAATATGCATGCGTAGGAACGAAAATAGATTAGATATCAATTTTTTATTATCACTTGACAAAAATAAAAAATTAAAAAGTAGAGAAAAAGAGAGAATCAGAGAAAGAGGAAAGTAATACAATTTTATTTTATCTGTTTCGATATCTTTGTAATTTTTTCGGGTTTTCCTTATTTTTTTTTTATTTTTATACGTTTATTAAAAAATTGTAAATTCAAATCCTAATTCAAAATCGAGAGCTTTGTTAGGCAATAATAAAAATGAACCTTTTTTTTTTTTTAATCGAACTAAAAGTACGCCTCGGCCGCAAATATTACGTCCTCTAATTGCATATATCTGGTATAATAAAATAATTTTATCACTTAATTAGCTGTCGTTGAGCGGTTTTTTAATAATTAAATAAACGTTGTACTGCTATTTATTTTCACATATGTATATATACATATATCTATATACATATATACAATTAGCAAATGCACCCGGAAGTTAATATGATGATTTTATTATCAATTACTGATCTACGTATCTCATACTTAACTGACACTAATATAGTACATATTACATACTTATACTATATTATACGCATAGGTATATTTCACTCTTTGATTATTTGACACTTGAAACACAGTTGACAAACACATAAACTAAATAACCAACACGTGCGACAGAACTGAACTAAGCTAAACTAAACTAAACTAAACTGAACTAAACTAAAGTTAACTGAACTGAACTAAACTGTGAGATAGAACCGGACACCTACTCAGCTAAATTTAAAGATCTAGACTAGCACTTAAATTAAGACCATCGAATACGTGTATATATATATTGTTTTTATTTATTTATATTTTTTTTTCCAAACTGTATAGTTGTAAAAATTTTCCACATTAAAAGTAACTGCCAAGCGGAAAATTCTTCGATCGATAAATAGCTACAGGTACATATATATATATATATATATATATATATATATATATATATATATATATATATTAGTGTAGGACGTATTAAAAAATCTTAATACATATACAATTAATCGAGTGATCATTTTTTACTTTATTTTTATTTATTTATTTTTGTCTAATAATAAAATTATCAATTTCAAAAAATCTTCAGTATTGTAGTATCGAATTTGCGTGACAAAAATCAAAAAAAAAAAAAATCCAAAATTATAACGTTAAAATTAATTTTATAAAATAAATCTTCAGTAAACTTTTGATCTGCAATAATGTATTTTTATCAATTTTCTACTGGTCGTAAATAAAAAAGACCATAATATTATGTGTGTAATATTATAATATAAATGAAGAATTATATAGCGAACAATACATTATATACTATGTGAGTATATTATTCGTCAGGTTGGTAACTCCGCGAGTTCATAGAGTTCAAAGTGTGTAATAACTACGTCAGCAACTACCTCGAAATGAATCATCCATTAACCAATTTATTTCTCTATCCATTCTCTCTCCTTTTTTTCTCTTCTTTTCACTCGACTCATATTATTATCTCTATAATTACTATATATGTATATGTAAAACGAGGCTTCTAACATCTCCCAAGTTTTTAATCCAAAACTGTCGCATGTATTTCGTATAAAATTATTATATACATGAACCATATAGGAAATTTTTTTATATTATTTTTCCTCAAGTTTTCCGTAAAATTTTCAAAACTTTTAACACGATTATTTTTATTCATTCCTTGAGAAAACAAATATTTCAATAAAAACGATGAATTAAATCGAATTTTTGTTTATTTTTCTTCTTCTCATTTTTAGTTTCGTAAAAAAAAAAAAAAAAATTGAACAATTATACGAAAAATAAGATGAAAGAACCGCGTTTATATTGGCTCGTTTCTCAATCATATTAATGTATAGAGCTATAGATAGGATTTTGTTATTTTTTTTTTTTTTTTCCTTTTTTGTTAATAGAAGGTCGTGGCTTCATCAATTTCGTATCTCTACACATGAACACCCCTATTCTATTCCGTATACGTATAGATATATACATTCAACTAGTTATTGTATATTTTCTAGTACGTCTAACGCAATACATAATTGTCTTTCAGTTAGGTATAATAATAGCCTGTATACACGTAACTTGTTAGTGAAACTATACTTGTTCTTATATATCTATAAGAAAAAAAAGGGTATGTACAACATTATTCACAGACTTCTATATATATATAGATATATATATATATATATATATATATATATATATATATATATATATATATATATATATATATACCTACCTAGTATACAAAGAACAAAAAAAAAAATGTCTCACGTCTATCACCACGATTCTCAATTACTGTATATTTGCTATTAGCTATTACAATTTTATATTAAATAGAACTAAGATAAACCAGGAAAAAAAAGTTTAATTAAAAAATTAATAAAACAAAAATGGAATGAAGGTATTTTTCGGGTTATATAGTTAGTTGGGTATTATTTGACAAAAAAAATTTCAGTCGTCAACTATATGTATATATATTACGCAATTTTAAGCAAACTTGTGTTAGATAACAGTAAAAATCAACTGGCATGAGGAATTTATCGCTAATATTATACGTATACGTGTATATATCTATATTGGTATGTAAGTAGTGAATGAAACTGTAACCTGTAGGTTGTTTACATTTTATAACATAAAATGAACCACAGGTGTATAAGGTGAGTATATGATAATGTACTGTCAAAATCAGCTGTTCATATATTAAATTCATAATACAAATAGCTATATATGTATGTGTATATATATATATATATATATATATATATATATATATATATATATATATATATATATATATATATATATATATATATATATATATATATATATATATATATATATATATATATATATATATATATATATATATATATATATATATATATATATATATATATATATATATATATATATATATATATATATATATATATATATATATATATATATATATATATATATATATATATATATATATATATATATATATATATATATATATATATATATATATATATATATATATATATATATATATATATATATATATATATATATATATATATAGATATATATATACAGCTATATATATATATATATAGCTGTAATTATTTTATTTGGCTACCAGGAAGTGCGTAGTTACGATATGTATGTTATCATAAATATTCAAGGAAAATATAACTTAATGCTTTACATAATATTATATCAAAAGAATTTAAATATTGTTATAAATTGTGATTGAAAAATTTGGAATTTGAAATATTTTTAAAAAATGAAAAGAAATTTTCTATACATACGTATATACGTTTTGATATTATTTTTTTAGAGATATCATTTCTTTATGACTAATATAACCGGATATAGCTCATAAGTATAAACAAATCTCAAATCGGATATCCTGCGTGACTGAATATGAGTTCGATTCCATGGAAAAGAAAAAAAAAAAAGAAAAACAGAAAGAAATGAATCAATGAATGAAATGAATGAATCGGTTTGGTTTGGTTTAGTTTGCCCTGGCGTGGAATTTCTGCCCGCAAAATATATACACATGACTATGACATATATACATACATCACATACATATATACTATACATACAAACGAAGATTCTGACGTCATGTGTGATAAATAATCAACGCATATTATGTATTTCAATGGAATATAAATTTTGTAAACGAAAGAATAGTCGGGTGTTTTTATTTTTTGTTTTTCTCTGTTTTGAATTATTTTCTTTGTTTTTTCATTTTTATTATTATTATTATTTCGTTGTAATTTTTTAGTCCTCGGAAATGGTGCTGCCGAACTTTCTCTAAACGGACAAACCCGAAAGCTTTATGAAAACAGCTGTTGGTCAATTCTACGTCATTGCATGCTGTTCAAAACTGGTTATAAAGAAGTTGACTACTACCGACCGCGACGTGGTTGAAAAAATTGCGATTTGTCAATCCCGATTGAGCAATCTTAATTCAAATCGCCAAGACAACTAACGATTATATTTATTCTATGTAGGTATAGTATAACCGCGCGTATGATTTTATCAAGACTTTCTATTAAGACGATAAAGAATAAAATATAAAAATTAAATAAACTATAAATTTGTAGTCTGAGAGACAAAAACATACTCTGAAAATTATCTTCTATGTCTGAAATAATAAAATTCAAACATAAGAGTCTATTAAAATCAATAAACAAAATATAAAAACAATAGAAAATCAATTGAATCGCGGTAATAATGGCGGACCTGAAGTTAGCCGCGTACAAGTTGCGACTTGATGCACTATACCATAACTAATCGAAAACCTTTCTTTCGCTATCAGCTCATTGAATAATAATAATAAGCATATCAAGAATCAAAATATTTGTATACGAGGCACATTTTGGCTAAATTAACTTTCCACACACTTAATAAACACACATCCGACTACTATACGGATAGCAGAGAAAAACAAATGAAATTCAATACAGTTATAAGAGATAAACATGCGGTTAAATATACCTATAAGTACATATGTCTGCGTAAGCGCACTTGTCAACTACCTGCTGCACGTTGCAGTGTGTAGAATCGGACATGTTACAATGCATCGGACGTTCGCCCCATCGCCGATAGTCGTTTCACGACCTTCAATTGTTTGTATATTTATTTATTTTATTTACTAAAAAAACAAAAATTTGATAAAGGTTGTTCCTTTGTTTTCGTAAATCACACGTTTTTATGACACCCACATGAACTAATATAAATAAAAGAAAAAAATATATCGCGGTGAAATATTGGTCTATTATTTAACAGCGAAAAGCGACGATAATGAATAACTTATTACTGATTAATAATATACTCACACATTTGCTCGTATAGATTAATTTACATCCAGGTTATATCCATCCGCGACAACAACCACTGTTTACACTTTTTTTTCGTCAATTATCATATAACACAGTCACTCGATAGGCGACACGTGGGACCGAGCCACGCAGTCCAATACTCTGATTGAAAATAAAGAAAGAACGAAAAAGAAATCATCAAGTTTAAAACAAAAGAAAAGAAAAACGCAAATCAAAATCGCAATTATTAAATAGAAGAACGCGGAGACATCAACCGCGGACGCCGCTAACGCAGCACTAAAGAATGAGAGGCGACCGTCTCCAGACTCGCGCGACTTGTCGTCTCGCTTTCTTTCTCTCTTTCTCTCTCTCTCTTTTACCCTATCTGTGTGCTGTTACACTTTGAATGTGTCAGGTGTCTCCTCTCCGCCTCTCGCCTCGCGCTTCAACCCCACGCCGCCAATTCTCTACCATTCGTGCAAGTAAACTTTAAGTCGGTGAGTTTGAAAGTCGTAAGGACTAAATTGCCTCGTCGAAACGGCTCTTCGGGATATGATAGCCGACCTTATGCATACATACTATACATGTATTATACTATACGAACAGACGAACGAAACGACGGTCGGAGACCTGCTGAAACTAAACAGTGGCGTCACAACGGGGGGCCCTGAGACTCAAGGAATTTAAAATCAAACGATATACGATATGATTATGTGATATGATCGATGACTGAAATAAATATGATTAGTTCTAACGAGATTTTGATTGTTTGTAATTTTTGTTTATCATTGTTTGCTGTATCTCTGAGAAGGGTAAAGACTTAATGAATTGAATAAATGACGAATAATGAATAGCGTATAAAAAAAAATAATTTGTACTTTTTATCAATTTTCCCTAAATTGAAATGAAGATTTTCCTCCGAAATATTTCGCGTTTTATTTTCATTATACAGTTTCGGTAATAAGTATCTCGATATTTAAGTTAGACAATACGGAACGACGTGCATGTATGTACAGTAAATTATAACGGTTCTTGCGAAACTGTGTATAGAGCAAGTAAAAATTTGAGATATATACACATTATGTATAGATATAAGTATAGTCGTCATCATTATCCAACGGAATTTAGTTTTCAGGAAATAAATACCTACTTTAGATATATATCTTACAATTAGTATAGTCTACAAGTAAATTTGTGAAATTTTTCCCATTACTTACTTTGCACTGCAAAATCTCTCGAGATCATTATTATGGGTATACGTATATTTTTACCGAAATATAACGGGAAAGAAAGAAAGAAATAAAACAATCAACGCTTAATCTCTCAAAAAACTTTACTCAACGTAATGATATAAAATTCGTACATACATAGTCATAGATCGACTGATTATTATGTTAACGATAATATAAATACTGTGATATCTTAAATAATATAATAATAAAAACAATATTATACATGTAACTGTTTCGTAATAAAATGATCACCTCTAGCTGTACAAAAGAATATGAATGGCGGGAAAAGGCGAGTTTGAATGATTGGCGGGATTTTAGGTAACTTTCGAAATTATGAAACTTAATAAATGAATTTTTTTTTTTTTTTCAACTCGTTTCGAATATTTTCAATTTTTTTTCTAAAAGATCTGAGTCCAAACGATGTTTGCAAAGGTATTGACCCTCTAAAAAAAGCACCGGTATTTCATAACGATACAAATTATTATAATTTTTATTTCCATTAGCAGTGATGTCGATTATTTCTAACTGATAACGCCCAGCAAATTGATTGTTCAATTCTTCTTTTAATATATCACATAATGGGCATGGATCCTTTGTGAATAAAGTTAATTTTGGCGGCGATGAAATTCTGTGAGACCTATAGACCAAGATTATGTAAATGATTTCCCACACTTATATGAAATAAGAAACGAAGGCACAAAAATTCAGAAAAAAAATATTTGAAAAATATTACACATAGTTAAGGTCGATTAGATAGGATTTGTTGTTCAGTAAATTACAAAAATCACAGCTTTTATAGTTTACGAATAAAAAATATTTAATCTTTATATAATATAATAACAACATTGTAGAAAACATGAAAAATATATGATATAGGTATATAAATGCAATTAACAATTGGTCGATTAAACATTATAATTACTAGATAATTATAATGAGTAACAAATTCAATTTTTGGATAAACATTATTAAAAATATATTTTAATTGCATCTAAAACTTTGAGTATAATATTTAAATTGCATTCAGACTTAATTTACTTATATATTTGTTACATTATGGCATTGAGTAAATACGTTTTGAGCTTCAGTTGTTAACGAAGGTAGATAAATGCTATTTAAATTCAAACTGATTTGAGCCAAAATCGGTACAAAGAGACTTACAATTTTTCAATTAAAATTGAAGATGCGCCACCCCCTCCGTTACAGATTGAAGCAACTCCTTTTTCTCCGGATTTTAATGCGTGCGCCAAATGGACAACTAGTCTAGCTCCAGACATACTAGAATTTGATTAATCGACGATTTGTAGAAAGATATTTCACAATATTAAATACAGAGAATTGAATAACAAATCTTACCCAATCGGATGACCAAGGGAAACAGCTCCTCCATGAATATTAACTTTGCTTGGATCAAGATCGAGGATTTTTTCGTTTGCAAGAACGACGAGGCTGAATGCTTCGTTGATTTCCCACATTGCAATATCGTTTTTATTTACTCCAGCCCGCTCCAGCAGCTATAAAAGTTTAAAGAGAGTATAAAAACCAAATTTACCATCACAAAAAATCCAGAAATGATAATTCACCGAAAGTTTTTGCCAACACAGAAGTAAAAATTTTAAAATAAACGCTTTTCACATGATGATGTAGATTCACCTTAGGAACAGCTAAGGCTGGTGCGATAGGAAAGTCTATAGGGTCAGTCTCAGCATCCTGAAAAGCCACTACTCTCGCCAAAGGTTTTAAGTTCAATCTTTCTGCATTATCGGAAGTAGTCAATACCAACGCTGCAGCTCCGTCATTTAGCGTAGAAGCATTTCCAGCTGTTACGGTCCCATTTTCTTTCTTAAATTCATGGATTTAGACAAATACAAAGAAATATTCACCCTTTTGTTATCAAAAATCAAATAAATCGAAGTAAATTTATTTGATTCAATGAAAAACGAAGTTATTCAGAACAGTTTAATAAACGTTGATATATCTAATGAATTATGGAACTAAAAGCCAATTGAATTTGACGGTCTTTTTACCTGGAATACGGTATTAAGTTTAGAGAACTTATCAAAGTTCACTCTTTTGTATTCCTCATCTTCTGAAAAGACGAGATCTGGCTGTCCCTTTTTCTGTGGTACATTGACTGAAACGAGTTCATCTTTGAAAACATTTTGTTCATAAGCAGCTGCGCTACGCTTGTAACTATTCATGGCAAATTCATCCTGTTGCTGACGAGTTATCCCCAACTTTGAAGCAGTATTTTCAGCACAATTTCCCATGTGAAATTTGTGGTAAACGTCGGTAAGACCGTCCAAGACGATTCCATCCTGTAAAATAATTCATCGAAAATGAATTTTAGCTCTTAGCATACAACGGCACAAAAAAACAATTTGCTAAAAATCTAATCTGCCGTCTCTAGAAAAAAAACAAGTCGGCTTTTGCACAGAAAAATACTTTTGAAAGTACTAAGTCGTGATAAAGTATACAAAAATATTGGACATTCAACTTTTTGTTGACAATCAGTAATATCTAAGTGCCGCAGTGTTCTGTTTGCATGTGTTCTTATCTCTATGATAAAAGATAATGATTCTTTTACGCATAGTGTTATTTTTATACCTCTATCTTCACACCGCCGTAAGTAGCTTCTCCCCTTTTCATATAAAATGGCACATTAGACATAGACTCCATTCCTCCAGCCAAGACAATATCTTGATGACCGCATTGGAGTGCTTGAGAGGCGAGCATAACGCTTTTCATACCGCTTGAACATACTTTATTTACAGTTGTACAAATCGTTGACTTTGGAAGACCTAATACAAAGGAAAAGTAAATATATATTTAAGCATTTTTCATAGCGTCAGAAAATAAATACATCTCGTTTTAAAGATCCGAAAATAAACTAGACCTGCAAAAATTACAGCCTGTCTAGCCGGTGCTTGACCCTGACCACCTTGGCACACGTTACCCATGTATACCTCAGAGATCTGATCTTTAGAAAGACCAGAGCGCTCAATAGCTGCCTATAAATCAAATAAGTAATCAAATAAACTTAGTGAGAGATTACTGTTCAGGAATTTCTATATCATTAGCTAAATTCTGAGTCATGATTTTTTTTTACTTGGACACCATATCTGTCCTTATGTAAAAGCGGTTTTAGTCAAATCTCATAAAAATGGAGTATGTTGCAATTAAAACCATGCGGATTAAAAGTCTCGCGGGGCCAAACCCCCTAAAGTTAACAGTTTCCAAGATATTTAAGTATAAAGTTCAAAAATTGTAGCTGACAAGGGCAGCATGTTTTCACCACGCATATAATGTACATATATATGTATTAGGGTGAGCCAAATAAGCCGCAAATTTTTTTTTTCAAAAGTTACTCTCAAAAACTTGTTTAGGATCAAATATCGACCCTGAAGAAAACTTAGCTCTTGATATTAATATTCAGGAGTCACTCATTGCTATTTTTTATTTTCCATTTAAAATATATGGGAAATGTTCTGGTGGCAACTTTCGATTTGTATATCTCAAGAATTAATCTATTTAGACAGATTCTGCATAGCTACTTTTGTTCAAAATTGAAAGCTCTACACAAAAGGTCTCTTGGTCTTTTTCCATGAATTCAAATATTTCCGTTATTTCATGCTTATTAACCAAGTTATTTGAACTTTGTACTTAAATATCTTGGAAACCCTCAACTTTAGGGAGTTTGGCCCATGAAGACTTTTAATCAACATGGCTTTAAATGCAACATACTCCAGTTTCATGGAATTTGACTAAAACCGCTTTTACATAAGGACAGTTACGGAGTTCTTTTAAGATGTTTCATAACATTCTTTACAAAATATTTTAATAAAATTTTCAGTGTTTAATTGCAGAAATATTAACGAACTCTAGGAAAAATTTCTCAGGAATGGAAACAAGGAATTTTTTTGACGAGAATAATGAAAAAAATGCAAAAAAATAAATAAATAAATTTAATAAAAAAAAAACAGAAATTAAGGTGAAATTTGGGTAATTTTTGAGACATATTTGTAACATTTAAACTATTCATTTATTTTACCTGTATAGCGACTGCCCCAAGTTTTCCTGCTGATAGAGAAGATAAAGATCCTCGAAATGATCCCATCGGAGTTCGAGCTGCGCTAACGATAACAACATCGTTTAGATTTACCTTAGAACTAAAGGCTCGTGAATTTGATATTAATACCTGTGAAAAAAAAAGAGAGAAATTATTGCGAATTTAAATTAAAGTTACATTCAAACAAATGATTACGAAATAGTTTTAAAAATCGAATGTCAGAGTTCGAATCAACATGACGATAAGTAGAAGAGCTAAAAAGTTTACGTAACAATAATTACGTGAACATTTTTTATCAAACCTATTTATTATCTACGTGTCAAGGAATAACAGCTACATATTTCTTATCTTAAATAGACTGAAAACGTTTGCGATTATTATACCTTGGCTATTTGCAACATTTTGACGAATTGACCGGTTTTAATTATTATATGTAAACTGTAAAACCCTTTCGTCAGTCGTTCGAACCGTTACTGAATTAATTCAAAAATCAACTAAATATGTGTCTGAGTATTTTTCATTTGTTATCTTAAAGGTCAACAGACCTGACACAGCTGATATTCAAGTTGAACTATAGTTAATTCCAGTGGTTACCGAAAGATGCGTACGTGTACATTGTATGTACAAGCATATCGATAAGAACGCATGCGCCTTGCAATTCTCTACAAGGCACTGAGTATACCGTTGAGTGTAGATAGGCTTCTACACTCAACGAGTATACATACATTGAGCAATATTTACTCAATGATATATATACATACCTATGTATTATTAGTGCTACAAGGGAATTTTTTTTCCGACTTAACCCTAACCTAACCCGACCCTAACCTAACCTGATTTCTTTGTTTTTAATGGTTGTATGGAATTTAAATAAAATGACGGCATGATATGCAATCGGATGATATACATTATGGAACGATGACGACGAATCATAATTACTATCTCATTAATTATTCATTTGTTTATCAAATATAAAACTAGATATACCCATGAATCAGCAATAAGTTAATATTTAATAATAGATATAAGTTAATATTTAATAATAGATATACACGAGTAGTGCAAATATCTATCAAAATATATAAATTACAAATAGTAAAGGAAACAAAAAATTTGTTAGTCAACTGAATCAATTATCTTCACAAGGTTATACCTATCCCCTCTTAATTAAACACGGAAACAAAATACGTACAAATTTCAGTCTGAATTTTTAATTAAAACGGACGAAATAATAAATTTGAATATCGACATTTCTATCGCAAGTGTTCGCCATTTAAAAATCTAGCAGTAGCTTTTTGAGTTTTTGTCAAAAAGTTTCATATTTGATTTGAATTCGAATCGAAAAGTATCTTGTTTTCGAACATCGTATACTTGAACTATCAATTTTTGTTCCCAATCTCGTAATTTTTATTCCTAAAGACATTATTTATTCATAGGTTATGTTCTTCGATCGAGGTACACCCACCGAGTATAGATAAGCCATACAGCCCCTGACGATTAACGTGTGTGTGTGCGTGTTATGCTATCCCGAAATGTCAATAAATGAAAATTATTAAATTAAGTGCTTATTGTTTAATGTCATGTTAAAAATTTTCATCCAATTTTATTCTGACTCAATTACTCGCCCAAATAATATTTAGTGTAAAATAATCCGTCGATTAGTTTTCAAAACAAGTGTTATAAAAAAAAAATAAAAAATACTATGAACGTCGAGGAGAATAGGTTAAGAACGTTTTCAGATTGGCCAGGAAACGCGGCCGTAGATTATTGCCGTATAGCTAGAGCCGGGTTTTATTACACCGGTCGTAGTTTAGAAGTTCAGTGTTTTTTATGCGGTGGGAAAATATCGGAATGGAATTACGGTGATCAAGTAATGGCCCGCCATCGTCAGTTAGATCCAAATTGTCCGTTTGTTTTAAATCCGTCAAACACTTGCAACGTACCGTTGGTTCCATCTCCCAATATAATATCATCTATAGTTTCACCATCCTCATCCTCCTCCTCATCCCCACAAAATATTCCAAACGAAACTCCATCCGCTTCGACAAGGACACATCAACCTATCATTGAATACAGAACAGAAGCTCAGAGATTAAGATCCTTCGCTAATTGGCCTGTGCCTATGATCGTTTCTCCAGAAAGCCTCGCCAAGGCAGGATTTTATTATTTACAAGAAGGGGATATGGTAAACACAATTCTACTCCTTTTTAAGATTCCATTTCTACTTTGCAATATTTTCAATCAGCTTTTTCTAACTCATTACTTTTCCTTTCCTGAATGTACATTTTTGAGGAATTGCATTCAAACGTTACAAAAGAAATGATCAATAACAAGTTTATCAATAACATGAAACAGTACCACAATATTATTCAAATCAAAGAATTAGATGATACTTTTCCTGATTTGATCATTTTTTCATCTCTAAATTCGAGTTTCTTTCAATATGTAATATTTCGATATTATGTTAATTCTGGGATCAGATTGATGCTCGCTGATCGCAAAATCTATCAGAGTAGCAGAGTTTTCCATAAAATAAATTTAAAAGAGATAAAAATTAAGTTGATTACCTTATATGCATTCTATCTTTGCTTAGGTGGAGTGCGCCTTTTGTCGAGGAGTAGTTATAAAGTGGGAACTAGGTGACGATCCGGACAGAGAGCACAGAATCCACTTTCCAACATGCGATTTTTACTTACATCGAGACAACGACGAATGTATGAAGATATTACCGAGTATTAAAAGCTGTAATATTGTATCTTTGAAGATATATCTAGTAAGCGATAAATAATATCGTTTGAAAAAAATTTAACAACACGTTATATGTTATGCTAGAACCGTGGCACTGAAATTAACATCTACGTAACATTTAGTATCATGTAGCAATAGCAGAGTTAATTATAACTGTTCTGGCAATGTCACCAAGGTGGAGACATTAGCTGACAAACATTGAATCTTGTTATTATTGTTTTCTTTTTTTTCTACAAATAATTCTGCAGATGGGTCAAGGTAACTTGATTGATCGAATTTAATTCCGAATTTAGTTGATTTTAATAAATAAAAAGACTTCGAAAGTTGAAGAGGATGAAATTCTGTTTGAAAATGAAACCCAGAAGGCACAGCAAACAATCCAGAGCTAATTTAAATCTTGTGATTCTTTTTTGCTTTTCTACATAGCAGTGTCTGCTGAGAAGGTGGAGCTGGGTAATGTTAAACTAGCCCCAGGCGCTGCTTCCGATCTCTCGGGACTCGGTATTCAAGCCCACACTGCACCACGACAACCAAAACAAGCGACTTACGAAGGTAGATTAAGAACATATCAAGGATGGCCAGAAAGCTTACGACAAACTCCTCAAATGCTGGCTGATGCTGGTTTTTATTATGTCGGTAAGTTTGTCTTGGAAAGTTTGCTTATTCAGCGGAGCTGATTAAGTACTAGGATGATAATTAATGTGCAATCATTATTTGAACAGGAGTCGAAGATCAAGTTAGGTGTTTCTACTGTGACGGAGGATTACGTAATTGGGAAGCAACGGATGATGCATGGACCGAACACGCTAGATGGTTTCCAAAATGCGGATTTGTTTCTTTAGTTAGAGGACAGGAATTCATTAAACATTGTATCGACAATCGACCGCCATTGGATCCATCGGTATTGAATAATTGAACGATTTGCTGCGATTTGGAATTAAGCCGAATCACACAAAGAGACAAGGGCTGTTTTTATGTTATATATATTGACTGCATTTTTATTTACAGATATTTATCGGAATACCAGACAACGGCTCTGGTGATGTAATAGAAACTCCTCTACCTTCGCTATCAACCGCGGCTCCGCCAATTGTAAGAAATGTCACAGATGCTGAAATCGAAGAGCTACTTAACGCAGCTCCTGCGCTGGTAATAATATGAAAATAATAATAAAAAAACTGCAACAAAGCATAGTTTTAACTAATAATAATTAAAAGTAATCATCATGTTACGCGAAATGATGTAATGCGGAAACTGGATAAAAATATAAACTGGAATTTCAGTAAACGCTGATACCATGTCATTATCTCTTACTCGAACTTGCAGCATCAAATACCGAGAATAAATAGAAATATGACGCAAATTCAGACTCATATTTGGTTAAAACATGTTTAAACATGAAATATACACAATCTTCAGTATATAGCCAGCTTAGAAGTTATTTTGTAGAATTATTAATAACAAAAAAAAGTCAAATAAATTGTTTTTCTTTCTTTGAAATTTCAGGCAGCTCTGGAAATAGGATTACATGTTGGCAGAGTTAGAATAGCACTGAGGCAACGAATGGAGCAAACCGGCATTCCATATACAAATGCTGATCAGCTTATTGAAGATGCTTTACATGTACAATTTAGAGAAGATGAGAGCAGGTGAACTACAGATTGAAGAATAAAATTTTTCTTCATTAAGAAATTTGTGGGAAAACATGATCGACTGCGATTTATAACATTTTCTATTTGTTTATAGATCTGATATTCATACCCCTGAATCACCGTCGGCAGAATTGACAAATCTATTAAATCGAGTCATAGCTACGAGAACAATCACTGATTCAGATAGCCAAAGCGAACAATTAAATGGCGATCAAAGAGTACAGGAAAATAATTTACAAAGTATTGATCGAAACTGCGATACTATTATAAATTCTAAATCCAACGAAGTAGTGGAAAAGAGTGAAAGAAGGAAAAATACAATGACTGATGATTCCTCGGGTAATTTATAAACTATTTTTTAGTATTTAATGACCGAAGTTGAATAAGAAATTTAATTCATTATTATTATTTTTTTTTCACAGTTTCATTGGAAGAAGAGAATAGAAGACTAAAAGAAGCTCGATTGTGTAAAATTTGTATGGATAGAGAAGTGGCGGTGGTTTTTCTACCCTGCGGACATTTGTCAACCTGCGTACGCTGTGCTCCATCTTTAAAACACTGTCCAATGTGTAGACAAGAAATACGAGCAACAGTTCGTACCTTTTTAGCATAATTTAATTTAAAGAATAGATTGATATTCCCACCGAAATTATACACCTTTTGTAGTCTTTCATTTATTTATTTTTTCTTTGCTGACTATTTTACAGCACCTACGGATTTACTTGAGAAAAACAAAGTTGTGTAAATTTTTTTTTGTTTTCGTATGGCGTTTCTGAAATCTTATACATACTTAATTTTTATTTATATTGTTTTTTTCAGCAATTGATGAATTTTATTTTCTATTTATTCAGAGCTTTATATTTTGCGCGATATTATAAAAGAAAAAAAAACCTCAAGAGCAGATTATCATATCTTTCTGAGAATGCGGTTTTTTAAACGATTGACTTGCAGAAATACAAGTAATTAGATCCTAGTCACCAGTTCATTGGTATATACAAGTTCTATATCTCGCAGATAATCAGGATCGTGGATATTTAATCTTTGAGCAATTGATTCCACCATTTATTAATACCTAAACATTTAGGAATAAAATCGACTAATCTGTAAACTTTAAACTGTGTAAAGTTGAGAAAAAAAAAAAGAAAATCTAAATCTGTTCCATAGTTTTAAGAATAATAATAACTGTTAACTATACCTACTAACATATGATACATAATCAAAAATTGATATGCACTATTTATTTTTTCTGATATATAATATATATACTTATTTATTTTGTTGAATAGATAACTATATTTAATAATATTATTAAATGTTAAATACGCTGGGAGCTAAATAAATCATGTACATTAATTCAGAGTGACTATTCATTCCAGAATTCCCGTTCTGATTAGTTTTCATATTAACGATTATGGCCTTAGAATTTTAGGTCGTAAGTATGTCTTTCTTCGAATTTTCTTGTATTCAAGGTTTCCATTCAGCGATCGCTTATCTTGAGGATTTAATGATTATAGATAAGATTGGTAAAAGGGAAGTGGACAGAGTGAAATACACATAGCTAGTTGCTATTTTACCATCAAAAGTTCATGAATTCATTCATCGATGATAAACATTCAAATACCACGAAGTATTCAGAAATTGTTCAAAATTTTCTTTGAATATAATAATTAATTGTAAACAACTGTTAAATCAAATCATAATCTTATGTTGTAATATCAAGATCTTATTATAATAGGTGTATAAAAACAAAAGCAGAAGATGAAAAATAATACTAAATACTGAAGATTGTTGATTTTATTATCCATAGAAAATAGCATTTTTGGTTTTTACATTTCTCCCTTTGTTAACGATAACAACACGCTATAAACAATTTTCTGAAATGTTGGCTTTATACGTATTTTCAAAGATATGTACTGATAAAAGCGATAAGAGATATATAATGTGGCGTCAACTGGCTTATCATGAGTAGTTTCACTCCGGCTGTGGAAGCATATTGAACTTGATTCATTGCAGTTCAAAAACGTTGTGGTTGTTTTATGTAACAACCAGGTCGTTTTTTATCGCGCAGTAATCGGTAAGTTCAATTATCTATTTCTCTAATTATAGTTCTAAGATTAATTGATATTAGAGTTGCTAAGAAAATAAAATCTATTCGTGATATTTGGTATTTTATAGGATGGGAAAGCAGTTCGTAAAAGATTAGATGGAATAGTAACAATAAGAATCATATTAATATTAATTTTGATAAATTGAATGATTTTTCTAATAATTAAATTTCGTGGTGATAATATTCAGAATTAATCCATATTAAATAAGACTTAAGGACCTTTTGATCCTTAAAATCCTTCACTTCATAGAAAGCGATGTGTTTATAATAATAAAAAATGATCTATAATGAAACAAATTCAAGATATTTTGAACAGCCTTGAATATTTTTGAAAATGAGTTTAAAATCTTCCAGAATTTGGAAATCAAAAGTGCATTAAAAACTGTTAGATGTATCTATAAAGAATTATGGTGTTCTCATTATGATGTCATAAAAAAATTTCTTACGAAGTTTATACATTCTAACGTTGACTGACGTATATATCTTCGGTCAACGATTCTAATTTGGATTTAAATTTATTCAAATTTTCGCGCCTACTCTGTAAATACTAACGTAGTAGCTGTGGTATTTATGAATGAGTATATATTTAGCAGATGATTAAATTAAGATTTTCAACTGTATTATAGAATGATACGTGATGATAATGATCGGAAATAATTAAAGCTTAGTACATCTGCGAGAAAATGCTGTAACAATGAAATAATATGATATAAATATACGTACGTTGCCTTAAGAAAAGTGGAAATCCCCACAGCTACTTCCGTGAAGCTATGCGCATGCGCAGTTGAGCAAAGTCAAAAGCATTATTAGTTCATAAAATTCGTAATTCGTATTAGCGCCAGGCAGTTACAATAGAAAACTTGCGATTGTAACATGATAGCGATATTAACGATAAGCGCGATAACGATAACGAACTTTACTTTCGGTGTTATAATATAGACGAAAATATGAAACCCACTCTTATCTTTTTTGAAGCTAATTACCAGGCGTCAACGCCCTGTGATAACCCATCTGTGTTTCGTTCAAAAATTTATCCTCATGATGATTGATTACACGTTTCCTTATATGCATGTATATATGTATACAGATCTCGTCACGAGATATAATTCTTTTTTTTGTTCCAACGATTAAGCGACTCGCAATATTCTAGTAGCTCGTTTTGTATTAGGGAACAAAATCTATTCCCTTGACGTCGTATCGAACCAACGTTCCATTGCCCAATTCAACTTTCATAATAACATCATTTCAACATACTTATAATAGTCAAGGACGATAGCTTCATTCGCAAAATTAGCTCACCATCATCTCTAGAAAATTGATAATACACATACGAATACACTGTGCTTTTTTATTTTATTTTACAAATACAATCATTATAATAATCATACGTTTAATACGCAATTTTCGTCTACACTATTGTATCCTAGATTTTCAACAGAAATATTGTAACTATCCGCGGATATTGTTGATGATTAATCATATTACGACTGTAACGATGATGCCTCTGTTCAAAGTCAATGAAATTCAAGTTGCCTTTGTTATTGTGGGAATTAACCGTCGACTCCCTGCGATTTCCTAACTGACTGGCGTTGAAATGCAGCCACAGTTAAACTCGGGCTGTCCCGTGGTGTGTGTCTCACGTTTTTGAAGGCTGATACTCTTACTGGTTTTCTTTTTCAAACGAGGTACAGTTTTTTTTTTTTTTTATAAATATACCTGAATAAATTAACAACCATAAATAAAAAGTAGATAGGCGTGTACGCATACGACCACATAACCTCACATAATCATTCTAATTAGTGAAATCGCAATATTTTACATCCGGTATACAATACAGCTGTTGAATAACAATTCTACTGCGCTGTAAAAACCTGTCTTCCAGAATTTTACCCTCGATTGTCCATATGTACGTGCTTTCTAATTTTAGTCGAAAGGTTATCTCTTTTCGAACCGCAGGGCAGCGCGTATTGCGACTAAAATTCGCTTGTTATAAATTTTGCGACTAAAACCTTGAGCTGTAGTATACTCCGCAGTTAACAATCGAAAACATCATTATGTTCATCATTATCCTTAGAATCAATGATTAGGATTAATTAGGATAACACGGTATCTATACAAGTTTTTGATATCAGATTATCATTATTAATTATCATTATTATTATTATCGAAAACACTTGAACGGTCTTAATTTCAAATTTATCTGGCTTAAGTTGAAAATCAGTCCCATATGTTTTTGTTTTCGAATTTCTCAGAACTGCAATTACTGAATTACAGACCTTATTAAGCCGACGGCGTCGGCATTCTTGTCACGAAGCTTTTGTACTCGCTTATGTACTTATCAGAATTGTATGCGAGCATGTGTGTGTGTGTCTGTGACTCAACAACGATACGTTGTTAATGTAAATAGCTGAGCAACGGATCATATCACTAAAAAAAGGCACTCATACTTGTATGTACACGGAGAGCTTATATACAGATATTACCAATACATTGATAAATTCCCGACAAGGCTGATGCATACGTCATGCTACATCCATATGGTCATACTTTGATCACATGAAACTTACTTCAATATCTCCTGCACAGTCCGTAGTGCGAGAGCTGATAATAAGTTCGAATAAATATACGTACAAGTATAAAGTATTCTTATCATTATGATTATTTCATTTTTTGATATTTTACCAGGAGATTCACTCCCTCAAATGTATAATGACGAATCATTCAATGTTCATATTAGGTCTCATTTTTCTCAGGATTTAATATCCTTACAAAGAAACCCCATGGACGGGATTCGGTACGCGCAGGAAATTACACCGACGTGTTTCAACACCAACACAACGTAGATATATGTATACGTAACATCCTGTTCTATGTATAGATAGGGCATTCCAGACTCAACTCAACCAGCAGCTTGGGTCCGGTTTTTCTTAGAAAATACTATACGTAGTACTACGAGGAAGAGAGCGAATTTTTGTTAATTTCGAAGCCCTTAGTGCCTTCTAACTTAGGTCGAAAAATATACGACTTTTATAGATTAGAAACTTCCAAATTTATGTAATATCGAAAGGTACAGGTGAATGTTTTGTTCATTTTTCTTCCTGTTTATTTATTTTGCGACAGAGACACTGTTGCCGGTCTGAAGATATCAAATGTTGGAAATAAATTCAAATTTGTAATTTATATAAAGCCATAAAAATTCACGGTAATAGTTTCTTCTTCTAAAAAGACAAGAAAATTTCAAATACGGATGTAATAAAATAAAAGAGAATAGAATTTATTGTATAATAGAAAATTCTATTATTTCGTTTTGCATTAAAAGAAAATACCTAAAGAGCGAAAGACAGAGAGAGATGGGAGTAAAGAATTTGGAAATAAACGAATACTGCCATGATGAATGTAATGCCGCGGGAGTGGAGTATAACCTGGCAACGTCGCAGAATAGTCACAGATCGAAAGCTGCTAGCCGCCTGCACTGCCGCCTGCCGCGCGTTCATTCTGTTTTCTGTTACGCCAGGGTCGTGTGAATGTATGTGTACTAGCGCTAATACTTCTCTCCACTGAGAATGTATTCACCTACACTATAATAATAAACAGCCTGAAGCGAAGCCAAGCGGCAAGTCGCCTCTCCCTCGACTCTCGGCCAGTTGGCCTGCTGTATACGAACTCTGCGCCGCTTTAGGGGCCTCAGTATTCAGAGACTCAGAGACATAGAGACCCAACATGGCAGTTCTCGAAACTTTGTGACTTTGTACTGTGTTTGTAAAGCGCATACTTTGGTTATCGTGTAAAAATCTTCCACCGAGATATATATACACACTCTATCATCGTTTATAAGCCTCAATATTTTCCGTGAGTTATTGTGTTGATCATTACCGTTAATCCACGATTTTAATACTTTTATCTTAATTGCACACTCTCGTATTACCAAGCGAGACTCATGCCTCAGTAAAATGTCCGTTCTTTCTTGCGTTCGTTCGTGTGGTGGCCTTGTTCAGTTGTTGCGGTGCTGGTTTCACCCAACCCGAGAATTGACGCAGTACAAACAGATACATACATACACACATGGATACATACGTGTTGGAATATTCCTTACAGGGACAAAAAAAATACCACTTAACGTCGCTCTAAACTCTTCTAATCTTTTATTCTAATCACAAACTTCCTTCTCTGTGGCCACCTACAGTCTCGCTCGTTTGTTTATTAAAGAAATGGTATAGTAGGGCATTGAGAATTATGATTTTGATTATATCTCGTAAGCAGCTTGCGCCGAGCTTATACGGTTTATAGATCCGATAAGATATTCAACATAACTAATGTAGAATAATAAAATGTTATTTTATATATATATTTGGTAAATAAACCGATATCATTATCCATTTTCTTGTTATAAACCGACTTTTTTTTTTTATTTCTCAATTCAATTTTTTAATTTTTAGTATTATTTTTTTTTTTTTTGTTTTTATTTGCTTTCCATTTTTCGGTATGAAAAATAAAATTTTAACATCAAATCAGCACGCGTTCGTCTGTTTATTTTTATCTAATGATAACAACAACAACAGAAATAATAATTTATTTATTTACTTTTTTTCAGGTCTCAAATCCACGGCTTTAACGAAGAAAAAACCTAAGCAAAAACCAAAACTAATACTGCAACAAGATATAAATTTGTTGAAAATTTGCTTAGCAACAAAAAAATTACCAATGACGACTGATCTATGTTCACCTCGCTACCAAGCTCATCATCAACAGAATTTACCGCCCTACAGAGAGTACAACCCCCGGCATCCGGCCCCACGACATCATCAGCATCATGATGAAACGGATGACAGAAATCAATACCGTTTTGAAATAGCAAGAAAAAACAGCTTTGCGCAATGGCCTGTGAGCTTTATAGATCCAGCAAAATTAGCCGAAGCTGGATTCTATTACACAAATGAGGGTGACAAGGTGAGATGTTTTGAATGCAGAGTCGAAATTTGCAAATGGGTTGAGGGAGACGATCCTAAATTTGAACACCAAAGATGGTCAGAGAGGTGTAGATTCGTTCGTAAAATACCTTGTGGTAATGTGCCTATCGGAGCTGATCCAGCTGAAATTCCACCACCTGTACCAAGAGCAAGAGACGTATGTGGACCGTATGGAATAGACATAGTCAGACCTGAGATGACCAATGGATGTTGTTCGTCTTCTCCTAGTTTCCAAAATCTTAGTACGGCGCAACTAGGAAGTTGGGGTATCGGTCTTCCTAAAGAACCACAACACCCCCAATTTGCTAGCAGAGATACTAGGCTTAGAACTTTTGAATTTTGGCCAAAATCGATGAAGCAAACTAAGGAAGAATTGGCTGACGCTGGTTTCTTTTATACTGGCAAAGGAGATCAGACACTTTGTTATCACTGCGGAGGTGGTCTTAAAGATTGGGAACCGATAGACAATCCTTGGGAACAACATGCGTTATGGTTTTCCAAATGTTATTATCTTCTTACCGTCAAAGGACAGGCATACGTTGACCAGGTCAAGGGGCTAACTAGACCGCAGCCAACAACAGAGGTAATTGTATAATTTATTTCTTTTCTCTTTACTATCTTTCATACAGTTCATATATATTACTCGACACGAATTGAGGGGGGGGGGGGGGGGGGGTGTTAAAAATCGCCAAAAATAGCATTACGTGAGATACCAATGGACAAGACTTATTAATTAAATAATTAATTGTTTCTTCGTTTTTTGTTATAGGAAACGAAAAACCTAGTACTACCAAACTACATAAAGAAAGTTGAACAGCCTATGGAAGTTGAGACAAGTACTAGTAGTGAGGCACCGTTAGTTGCGGCGAGACGTAAGAGCATTGATAGCGCATACGGTAGTCAGGAACCGGAAGATAAACGTATGGACGATGGAAGATTATGCAAAATATGTTACACTGAAGAATTGGGCGTTGTTTTTTTGCCCTGTGGTCATATGGTAGCGTGTGTTAAATGCGCACCTAGTCTGACCACTTGCGCTGTGTGCCGAGAGCCGTTTAAAATGACTGTTAGAGCGTTCATTTCATAGTTCTTAAGAGTAATGTTCTTGCTAAATATATTGATCAGAAGACATGACTCTTCTGATCACATCAGTCAGGAGGCACTGCTGATTATGGTTTGACAAATGTTTTTAAAATAATACAATTTTCAAATCATTTTCACATTGAAATTTTTTCACTTGTCTATTGCCTCCTTGATAAGAAGAAATCGCTTGACTGCAATTTTATTTCATTTTTTCTTTTGTTTCGTTTGTCATTGTATTTTGTAATCTTCTGACATACGTCTACTGATTTTTTTTTTGGTTTTTCTTTATCGATTTGTTTTTAAACTTCACGAAATTTGAATGTTAATTCGGCGCAATAACCGAATATAATATAAGACTCTTTTGCTCATTGTACATAGTCCCATATCAACATATTAATTATAAAGTATCATTTTTAATAAAGAAATAGTATACAGGTGCCGTTGTACCAATTTCTCATATACTAGTATTTTCTTGTGTGATAGAACTCCTTTGTGCCCCTGGCTGATGAGTTATGCTAAAATCTACAAACTAATCTATCTATATGATCCTTGTAATATACCTGCAAATGTTTAGTAACAAACACTAATAGGAATTATAAAAAAATTACAAATTCAATAAAACAAACTATTAATATTTTTTAGCTATTTAGAAAAATATAATAATAATAATAAATAAGGAATAAGAAGTAAGAAATAAAGATTATTCTCAAATAGAAATAGAAGCAAGTTTTGCATTGCTTTATTTTTGGTTTTTTGATTTGTTCTATTTATTTATTTTTTTTTTTTGTAATCTTATTCCTTATTTTATGCATTGTGTGAAAATGCTGTAAAATAAAACATAGGGTTTAACATCATTTTTATTTTTAATTAAATAACTAATGATTAGTAAGTTTCAATTCTGATAAATAAATGAACGAATAATTTTTCTTTATATATTATACCTGTATCAAAACAACCTGATATTTATTTAGAACCGTATTATTTTTTTATTTATATATTTTTTTTTTGTTTTGTTGAAACTAGCGAATTTTTCCAAGTCTAAAGAATAGAATTATCATTTTTATTTTTATTATCACTAAACTTACTTAACTCAGTCTGAAACAGTATTATTCATTTGGTGTGTATGTAATGTACTAATCATGAAATTTTCGTCAAATAAGAAAAATTTAAATTAAATTCTCAGTTATTCTTAGCTCATTGTATCTAGTTACCCAAAACTACCGTTTTATTTTCATTTTTTGTATAGATGGATTATAATACAAATTTATATCCTGTATGTTAAAAAAAATATATAATAATCTTTTAAAATTGGTATAATATATAGATTTAAAATAAATAATGAAATTAGATTGATATATCTGTATATCTTTTAATTTATTTTTCTTCTTTTTTAATTCAAGCTTCTATATCCTTTCGTACAATAGTTCATTTTCAACTATCGTAAAGAAAAAAAACATAATAATAATTCACTTCAATTTTAACACAGCGTTGAAACTACCATGAATAGGAAAGGCAGGAAAAAACTTGCGGTTCTATATCGCGCATACCCGGATGATCTGTATCTTTTAACGGAAAAGGCGGAAAAACCCACGTATAACATAAATATAATATCACGTTATGGTGAATGGAGAATGTTTCACTCCAAAGACCTTTAGCATTCCAATGACTATTTTTTTTTTTCTGTTTGTTACTTATTTTTTTCTTTTTTTTTATTATTTTTTTTTTTAGGGCAGAAAAACTTATCTGACCAAACCAGTATGCAGCATCATAACTGGTTTGGTCGGCCCTTACAGGCTGCATTCCATTCCCACGAAGGGCGTAGGCTTCCCACAGAGAAATTTAACCCGTGATCTCATCGGGTACAAGGAATTCATTCACAGTAACAGAAAATTACATACATAGATATATGTATACATACATATAGCTTATTTTTGTACCCTGATTCGTTTCATTATTTACGTTATTAATATATTAATATACTAAACTCGTTTCATTTAATGTAATTTTAGTTTATTTATTTGTTTCGTTAATGTTAGTGTAATTGAATAATCGAAAATATAGATTTTTCAAACCTTTTGAGTCTTCTTTCATAATCATAAATTAAATATATCAAAGAGTAGGTAATTATCACGTGCTGTTAGTAACAAGAGTTCAAGGTCCTATTATAACAAACGATTTTGATTGCTGATACTTGTGACTAATTATAATAACTCAGTAAAATAAACAGAGCAATTTAGTCAATAAAAAGCAATTTAACAGACACAATGTATTTTATTTTCCATGCATTTACGATGTTATTTCGGTTCTAATAAACGGGACACTCAAATATTTTTTTTTTTTTAATTTTTCAGATCTGTTATGTTTATTTTATTATAAAAAAATAAAAATAATATCTTATCAAATTTATAAACACAGAATCACATTTCTTTTCCTCAATTATCATACAGTAATTAAAAAAAAAAAAGTATAATATTGTGACTTGGAATGTTTAATCTTGAGCAGCTAGTCACGTACTTCATTATTGCTATTTAAATTAGTAAAAAGCATATAAATAATACAACGAGGATAATGCAAAGTAAAAAAAGCAAGATAGTAGCTGTACATACGTACTCATTTTACGTCAATGGTTTCATGGAACTGATAACAAAGCCTTTATGTAAGGGTTGTTGTGCGATAGAACTTCTTCTTTGTACATTTTTATTTTGCTTTCTATTTCTGACTCTGATAACGATAAATCGAGTGCTTTACATTTAGCTGAAAAATTTTCGATCAGGTTTTCTCCGTCCTGAAATAGAATAGAATAATTTTATCTTTATAAACTAGGTATCACCTAGGATTTATAGATTGTATCTTATCACTTAGCAAGACTCATAGTGTTTGCTGATCCTATTTCTTATATCACTTATGTTATGCTTACTGTTATTATCTTTCTTTTCTTCTCTTGATCTTCGGACCCTTCGAAATTCACTTTCTGACAATCTTCTAATTGAGCCAGTTTCTTTTCAGCGACCTACAAGAACATTTTTTTTAAATAAGAATAATAATGAATTCTGGTTTAGTTTTAAATATTGTTTCTTCAATCAAAATATAGAAGTAAATGAAACTTTAAAAAAAATTACAAAGTTTATGTCTTTTTTAGGTCTTGCCATTACCTGAACAACGTCGTCTGGAAAATTTGCCATTTTAGCAACATGAATACCAAAACTTTGATCGCAAACTCCCGGCTTAACACGATAAAGTAAAGTGAGTTTATTGTCTCCAACAACTGCTGTTACATGGAGATTTTTAACTGTCGATACTTCTTCGGCTAATCTTGTTATCTCATGGAAATGAGTAGCGAAAAGACAGTAAGGCTTCAGTTCCCTCGCCAAATGACTGTAAAGATTTACAAATCATTATACTATGTATTCAAGATACAGGGTGGATTTTTTTCAAAATCTGCACTAAAAAATAGGAGTTCCCATTTAAAAAACCAAAAGTTACTTCATAAAAACCCCATAAATTCCTATAAAAATTCAAAACTCATAACATCATCAAATGTCCCTCTAAGAACAATACAAATCTTGTCTGAAGTATTTTTCTGTATCTTGCTTAGTTTCGAAAATATTAGTCTCAATCGATTAGAAAAACAAAACCATCTTGTGTATCTCCTTCAGACATTAGAAAGTCAAAAATCTGATTGGTCAATGTTAATAAATGTGCAATGATCAAAATTACGAATAAAATGATAACGTAAACTAAAGTTACCCACTCTGCTATAGACCAAGCTATTCCGCAACCCTCGTAAGTCGAAGTTCCTCTACCAAGTTCGTCTATTATAACAAGAGAGTTGCAAGTTGCGGTCTGAAAGTTGTAATCATTGCGTTACAAAAAGTTGGGAGATTGTATCCACATGGTTGTTGAAATCTTATCTAAGATGTATCAATAAATAAGTATTAATATAAAGATCAGGATTTTTGAGTATGTACCCTCAAAATAGCTGCTGTTTCGATCATTTCAGTCATGAAAGTAGAAAGTCCTTTAGTCTGTGAATCATCAGCTCCAACTCTTGCCAAAATGCAATCTAGTATTGATATAGTTGCTTTTTCGCAAGGCACGAAACACCCGATATGGGCTAGCAAAGCCACAACCCCTGTAGTTCTTATGTATGTACTTTTTCCACCCATATTAGGCCCAGTAATAATGTGGAAAGTGCATTCATCTGTGAATATAATAAAACAAAATTTCATAATTCTATTTCTAAGTATATTATATTATCTAAAATCGACTAAGTAACTAAATAAAGCCGCATTATTTCTCTGATGTCCTACCTCTTTTAAAGCTGACATCATTCGCTATGAAATCAACTCCTTCTTGGAGTTCTAGGCAGGGATGTCTTGCCTGAGTAAGAGTCAACTCGCCAATGTCACTTGTACACATTTTTGGACGAATGTAAGCCCTCGGAGCATTGGCCGAAGCCAAAGCAAACGCAGTGAGTACGTCAAGACGTGCCGTTACGGATCCAATGGAATGAACTGCTGCGGTATATCCAGCTGTGTATAAATTAAATTTTTTTTTAGATATAAGTGATGTAAAGTTTTTGATTTTTGATAACAAGAATAAACAAAATTATATTATTGATGTTATTTCTTGTCTTAAATATCTAGTTCATCTCTACAAACCGGCAATATTTATAATTTCAGAAACGACGGATTTTTGCTGTTGAAAATACTGGTCTCTGATGCTTATAAAGTCGTCGTTAAGAGACGTGAGCTTTTGATTTGTAAAGCGAACACCGCTTTTGTTTGAGTCTATAGTTGTGTAGCCTTTCTTATTCCTTATTGTCTTTTCTTCTTTCAAAGTTACTCGGAAGTAGTAGCCAAATTGTTGATTAGATTCTAATTTGAGAATTTTTCCAGCGTCTAGAGACAAGTCCTTGGAAACTTTGTTCATTTGGCCTTGTATCTCTTCCTCTAGTTCGTCCATTTTCAGTTTTAACTCTAGAAGAATAAGAGAAAAGTATTTCAAGTACAGATTTTCCCTGTGCCGCTGTTAAATTTTACTGAAAAACTCAATCGCACCTTGTAAATCGTTGTCAAATTCAGGTTTCACCATGTAATCACCCTTCTCCGCTGCATCCAAGTCGATAGTTTGCTCTACCATTTGCTGATATTTATCCATATCAGAAACAAGCTCTCTCAATGGATCTATTATCATCGCGTTCATCGCTGCACAACACTTTGCGTTTGATAATTGCTCTGTAAGTACTGGCAAATGAGAGACACAGGAATAAATCCTGAAACAAATTAATACAGATTAAAAACTTCGAAGCTTCTTATATTTTACACATACGTAGTTTGAGAAGTTCATAGTCTATTTTATAAAAAATAATTTTCATATTATCAGAAACAAATAACTAAGCTTCTAAAAAATAATATTCAAGTAAATTGCTTTTTCTTTCTTTCTTACCGGCAACAATCTTGTAAAGTGGCTTTTTTCTTAGCCAACTTTTTTGCAAGTTGTTGAAGGTCCGGTATACGTCTTAAATGATCCTCCATCAAAGACGATCTAAGTTCGTTATCTTTAACTAATGTTTCTACAATATCATGACGTTCTTTAATCAGAGCAAAATCTCTCAACGGTTGTCTGATCCATTGTGCTATTAATCTGTGCCCTTGAGGTGTCCTACAACGATCTAACAGATTCAAAATACTGTTAGGAGCGCCTGTGTTTGGTCCAGATGGGGCATCGATTTTTGGTTCGATGCTGAGTGCTCGTACTGCTGCCGCATCTAATCTAACGTAACGAGACTGTTCTAATTGTTTTATTTGAAACTGATTAATGTTCCCTTCGTCAGACGTTAGCTAAAAATTAAGGAAGGGTTCAGTTACTGATTAGTTAAACAAAATGATAAATTCTTCAAGTTTTTTTTGAGTAATAAAATCAATACACACTTCAAGGTATTTGATTATCGCAGCTGTACCAGCCATTGCAACTTTCAAATTCATTTCCACAAGCGTCTGAGCATTTCTTTGCTGACCCTTTTTAAAGTGCAAAAGCGTATTCATATCTTGAACTATTGAATCGGTTGAAAAATCGCTTTTCTTTCTTAGTGTTACCATAATGTTGCTTCTTTCCATCAACTACAATCATTGTAACATGTTTCATAATTTCAGATTGATTTTTTAATTTGTTTTTTCTTTTTTAACATGAATATCAGACATTCTTTTACCTGTTTCAAAGTTTGAAACTCGTGACTTCCTTCCCCTTGGATTAGTAAGCATTCTTTTGGTCCAAAGGAAATCACGAGCGCTTCTAAATTTGAGAATAAATCATCGTCAGCAAATTCACAAACACATATTAATCTTTCAACAGCATCTACGCAGCTTACGCCAACTATCTGAAACGATTGATGAAAATATTTATTCATTTGTATCAAGGCTTATTAGTTTTATATTCTATAATGTATAAAAATTCACCTGCAACAATATAATCACGTATAATTACAATTAGTTTTGACATTCTTATTTTATGTTTCATTATTCGATTGTGGTTTTTCTGGTAAGAATTATTTCCAAACTGAAAATTCTTACTCTGTTTTTTGTCTCTCCGCTGAGTTTTACAGCAATTACCGAAGTGCTAACGGCAATGTCGTTATTGTTGAATAAAATATCCTCAAATTGAGTCAAGTTTCCTGGAGAGCCTTTAAACTCTGCAATCCAATCTTGATTTTTAGCTGATCCTTGGTTTACGAATACTTCGACTCTGTACTGTTTGATTAACAATAAATCTCGAATAAAGGATTCAAAGTTAGATTTGCTCAAAATTAATCCTTCCGTTTTATATGGCTCTGAAAAGTAAATTAGTCAGCGTTATCAAATGTTAAATAAGGAAAATCAACGGGAGAAAATTTTCTAATCTATTTCACAATTTGAGTGAACTAACATAAGGCATTTTCATCAGTTTTGATAAAATACTGCTGAGTAATATTGGATAGAAAATTTTTTCTCACCAGCGCCGAGCATCTTGCAAACTGCTGTACTTTTAAAGATCTCTTTGGCAGCGAATAAAGCGTCGCTTCCATGCACTGTGTAATAATCTGTCCTGTTGAAAAATCGAATTGTACTGGATGGTTTCTGAAAGAAGAATAATAGAAAAATTCCATAATCATATTTCATCAATTTAACAATTTTTTCATAAATTTAAAGCCTAGTTAAAAATTGTATTTATATATAGTGTATTTATTTATATATGACCTAGGCAGCATTTGTCCAGGAATTGTTTTGAGACTAAAAATTCACCTTGACAGCATTTGATAATACATGAAACACATTAGCAGATTTAAAATGTAAAGGCTACTGAATATGACGATAAGAAATTATGTACTGCTTTCTTGGAAAATGAACCTTGACACATATCTGTAGGCTAGCATTTATCAGTGGGTCGCAAAGGTGATAGGTCAGATCGTCGTGGTGTTTAGTTTGAAAAATATATTCACGGGAATTTCAGCAGCGATATGCGCATGGCATATGCCCACAAAATGCACAAAGTCAAATTTTTCAAAAACTATCAGCATGGGGAGTCCCCAAAGAGAATATATTGATCATAACAGTATAAATAATATTATTTATTATAAAAGCGCAATATGTTAATGGTACTGTATGTGCATATAACAGAATATCAGTACATTACTCATCATTAATGTATTAATTTTAATCCGTGGTACAATTTATGAGGATGCAAGATACTTGAAGCGAGTTAATTGCGTTTTTCATCAATATTTAACACATTGAGAAAGTGAGACATGGAATATTGTCGTATACAAAAAAGTAAATTAATTCAGTTAGCATATGAATAGGATTATATGAGGAAATTTTTTGCATATTTCAGGACCTACGGACTCTTGATAATAACAAGAATTAAACGTATATGAGAATTGATACTTATAGACGTTTGAGTAAATATGAGTGGTAAACTAAAATTTGATATACTAATAAGGATATTAAAGTGTGAAGTAAAATAAGGCTAAAAAAGATCAAGGTGAAGTGGTGGCTTTTCTCAGGAAGAACTGACACATCAATCCATATATGAAAGGTAGTATAGTGCATTAATAATCTGGCCGTTAATATTGATGTCTGATTCCGTAAGCAGGGAATGCATGTACTGAGAATAAAGAATTTAAGTATCATGTTTTATTTATAAAAATGAGCAATAGAATAAACGTTAAGTATAACTATATAGGTATACTTTTTTTTGTGATCATCGTAACATCTCAATGAAATTCAAAAATGCATCCTACTACGTCTTGTTTCAAGGTCGAAATATGACTCAATAAACAGGCCATGCTTTTCCCTTGAGTCAAATTAAGGAGGATGGTTAGACTGATGCTTGTGGTAATCATTATTCTGAGAATGCTTATAATTCTTAAAGACCTTGACAGTTAATGTAATCAAAAAGAAAGCCGGTTAATGGGACTGTTCCTAATTTTAGGAAGTACTCATATGATTGAACTTTCCGTGAATTTGTTGATGAGCAGTTCCCCTTGAATTAATATTCAAATTATTGAAAACTATTTCATAAACAACGTCATTTGATCACTACTAAGGAGATAACGCCAAGTAAACAAGGGGATAAAGGGAGATGTCTGAGAATCGAAAATCTTATCGTCTATAATAACGGCAGAGCATCTTCCGAGAGTCCAAGTTTCAAAGAGGGGGAAATACGCATATAGGCAATTGCCAGTGAGTGGTACAGCCAATAATCCGCTAATTGTTTGAGTGTTAACATCTATTGCAAATTAATAAAACAAGTGTCGAGAAGGAAGAACTTTGGGCTTTTCTAATAAGGTATTTAAATTTTAATAATACTTTTAATGATACTGTCTTCCATTTATTTTCTTATGTAAATTTTATTATGATTTAGAATTTTTTATTTTACAATACTTCATTGAGTTCTATGATTATTTTTCATCAATGAATAATTTTTTTGTTTCGTACTCAATATCTTAAACATTTCAATACGAATTAATACACCAAGCAGCGTCGCTGCTTTTTGAATTATGCAAATATATTAAATCATTCACATGTGATTCATTCATATGATGGTGGGATACTACACTACTGATTCAGCTGATTTTCTTTCATTGCATATTGTCAGCACATTTCTGACTACGGGTATATATCCTTAAAGGAATTGGAGATGAAAATCCTAATAAACAACTATCGATATACAATTATAACGAGGAAAAAACTACTTAAATGCATGATACCGAAATTTTTGATGCAGACTCAATCTACCCATCTATCTCTGTCTTTCTTGTAAAAATGCCAAGTGAACTTGCAACATACAATGATGAAGAATCATCATTCATAATGTAATCGTTAATTATAACGATTCCTAAAATATCTAATCTACTGTCATTTCATTTCAAGAGTTCATCGACGTTGTAATCATTTTCTGAATTATGATCAAATTATTATTATTTCAGAGGTCAAAGTTCATAATCATGGCTCCCGCGGCGGTGGCAATATTTTTAATCTCTCTATTCGTGGAAGGATTATCAGCTCCAAGTTGGTGCGGAGATTGTCAAACATGGGAATCGCACAGAGGCTCTCAAACTCATAGAGGATTTGGCAGGGAAATAAATCAAGAAAATTTGTCTCAACGGTCAGAAAATTTGGAAGATTTAACACAACAAGCGGAAACCGAGTTCAACAGATCTCCCAATCAATTTAATTTTGATAATACGAGGCCTGGAAATTGGACTGATGTTAATCATTACAGAACATCTGATGGTCATGGAAGAGTATACGAAGAACAAGGCCAGCGTGTAGATGGATCAAGTCGAATTAGATTCTCTAAAAGAAATTTCACTTCCAGCTATAGTAGTGGAAACTTAGGTTCCTTTGGAGAAACTAATCTAGGACGTATATATCCTAACATAAGACAAGATGAGAGCCAGTTATTGAACCGTGAATCTTTAGATCAGTCACAAAATTCAGCTTATGATCGATTCGCCACTGGACGAAATTCTCATACTACACAGGACTCTTTACATTCTACCGAACGGGTGAACAGCCATAACGATGCATCCAGATATTATGAAAATCTTGGCAATAGTCAGATAAGCAAAATTACTTCTGGTCAATCAGTGCAGCAAGGAATTAATGCATTGGATCAAACAAGACCAGCAAATTGGAGCACGGTTAATACGTTTAGAACCAATGATGGTAATGGCAGGGTTTACGAAGAACGAGGGCAGTTTGTAACCGGGCCGAAGCGGGTTCATTTTTATGTAAGAAATTACACTTCAAGTTATGCCTCTGACGGAGGTATTCCGACTCTTGATTTAGGGGGTGAAGATACAAGGAATGTCGAAAGCAGCATACGGCAGCAGCAGAGACTATTCGATAGTTACGGAAGAGAGCTTCATCAAAGTAATGAGGGTTCAACAAATGGTGGTTACACTCAGCATTATCCTGGACATTATACATCACCCAGTCAAACGACGAGACAAACAAACTACAGATATGTATCGAGACCTGGTAGCTACGAATTACAAAATCAGAATGCTTTAGATTCAAATTCTCACCAAACTTACCAGCACACATCTAACTCAGGAAATCAGCATGTGTCTCAGTCTAGCAGTAGTTCTTTTGATGGATTGGGACAAGTTAATGGAAGAAATCCAAATTCTGCATATTCAACAGGCAGTTATACCAGTAATAGCAGATACAATCATCTGGGAACTGTGGAAATACCTTCTTCGGGACACACTGGACACAGGATTCCATATTACAATCAATTTCAAACCACCTCTGATTCCTCCTCTGCTGCAATATCTCATCCTGACACCGATTTAAGAACTATTCAATCTGGTAGCGATCAAGAAACACAGCGTACGCTTAATTCACACAACAGCTTTGATCAAACTACTAAGAATAATCAAAAGAGGATTTATAGGGTACAGAATGGGCAACTAGTTACACAGGGAATTGATTTGGGACAAATAGCACAAGCTCCTGATTGTGCAGAAGGTACAAATGGATATAGCTCATATGAACAGTCCTACCGTAGGGTCTATAGAGGGGCTCCCGAATCTCATGATTTTTCGCAACAAGTGCAAGATCTTACCCAGCAAACAGAGGATCTTACCCAGCAAACGGAAGATCTCACCCAGCAAACGGAAGATCTCACCCAGCAAACGGAAGATCTTACCCAGCAGACGCAGGATCTTACACAACAAACAGAAGATCTAACACAACAAAATCAAGATTTTGGACAGCAATCTTTTTGGAGACCAGGTAAATTGGAAGTTGGTAGTCAACAGGTTGAAGATCTCACTCAGCAAACAGAGGATCTTACTCAACAAACGGAAGATCTTGCCCAGCAGACAGAAGGTCTTACTCAGCAATCAGAGGATCTTACCCAACAAACGGAAGGGCTAACCCAGCAAACGGAAGATCTTACACAACAAAATCAGGATTTCGGACAGCAATCTTATTGGAGACCAGGTAAATTGGAAGTTGGTAGTCAGCAGGTTGAAGATCTGACTCAGCAAACAGAGGATCTTACTCAACAAACAGAAGATCTTACTCAGCAAACAGAAGATCTTACTCAGCAATCAGAGGATCTTACCCAACAAACGGAAGGGCTCACCCAGCAAACGGAAGATCTTACTCAGCAGACGGAAGATCTTACACAACAAACAGAAGATCTTACACAACAAAATCAGGATTTCGGACAGCAATCTTATTGGAGACCAGGTAAATTGGAAGTTGGTAGTCAGCAGGTTGAAGATCTGACTCAGCAAACAGAGGATCTTACTCAACAAACCGAAGATCTTACTCAACAAACAGAAGACCTTACTCAGCAAACAGAGGATCTTACCCAACAAACGGAAGGGCTCACCCAGCAAACGGAAGATCTTACCCAGCAGACAGAAGATCTTACACAACAGAATCAGGATTTCGAACAGCAATCTTCTTGGAGACCAGGTAAATTGGAAGTTGGTAGTCAGCAGGTTGAAGATCTTACTCAGCAAACAGAGGATCTTACTCAGCAAACAGAAGATCTTACCCAACAAACGGAAGGGCTCACCCAGCAAACGGAAGATCTTACCCAGCAGACGGAAGATCTTACACAACAAACAGAAGATCTTACACAACAAAATCAGGATTTCGGACAGCAATCTTATTGGAGACCAGGTAAATTGGAAGTTGGTAGTCAGCAGGTTGAAGATCTGACTCAGCAAACAGAGGATCTTACTCAACAAACAGAAGATCTTACTCAGCAAACAGAAGACCTTACTCAGCAAACAGAGGATCTTACCCAACAAACGGAAGGGCTCACCCAGCAAACAGAAGATCTTACCCAGCAGACAGAAGATCTTACACAACAGAATGAGGATTTCGTACAACAATCTTCTTGGAGACCAGGTAAATTGGAAGTTGGTAGTCAGCAGGTTGAAGATCTGACTCAGCAAACAGAGGATCTTACTCAACAAACAGAAGATCTTACTCAGCAATCAGAGGATCTTACCCAACAAACGGAGGGGCTCACCCAGCAAACAGAAGATCTCACCCAGCAGACGGAAGATCTTTCACAACAAACAGAAGATCTTACACAACAAAATCAGGATTTCGGACAGCAATCTTATTGGAGACCAGGTAAATTGGAAGTTGGTAGTCAGCAGGTTGAAGATCTGACTCAGCAAACAGAGGATCTTACTCAACAAACAGAAGATCTTACTCAGCAATCAGAGGATCTCACCCAACAAACGGAGGGGCTCACCCAGCAAACAGAAGATCTCACCCAGCAGACGGAAGATCTTTCACAACAAACAGAAGATCTTACACAACAAAATCAGCATTTCGGACAGCAATCTTATTGGAGACCAGGTAAATTGGAAGTTGGTAGTCAGCAGGTTGAAGATCTTACGCAGCAAACAGAGGATCTTACTCAACAAACAGAAGATCTTACTCAGCAAACAGAAGATCTTACTCAGCAATCAGAGGATGTTACCCAACAAACGGAAGGGCTCACCCAGCAAACAGAAGATCTGACCCAGCAGACGGAAGATCTTACACAACAAACAGAAGATCTTACACAACAAAATCAGGATTTCGGGCAGCAATCTTATTGGAGACCAGGTAAATTGGAAGTTGGTGGTCAGCAGGTTGAAGATCTGACTCAGCAAACAGAGGATCTTACTCACCAAACGGAAGATCTTACCCAACAAACGGAAGGGCTCACCCAGCAAACGGAAGATCTTACACAACAAACAGAAGATCTCACTCAGCAAACAGAGGATCTTACCCAACAAACGGAAGATCTTACACAACAAAATCAGGATTTCGGACAGCAATCTTATTGGAGACCAGGTAAATTGGAAGTTGGTAGTCAGCAGGTTGAAGATCTGACTCAGCAAACAGAGGATCTTACTCAACAAACAGAAGATCTTAGTCAACAAACACAGGATCTTACTCAGCAAACTGAAGATTTTGGTCAACAAACACAGGATCTTACTCAACAAACTGAAGATCTTGGTCAACAAATTGATGATTTTGGTCAACAAACACAGGATCTTACTCAGCAAACTGAAGATTTTGGTCAACAAACACAGGATCTTACTCAACAAACTGAAGATCTTGGTCAACAAATTGAAAATCTTGGTCAACAAACCGAAGATTTTGGTCAACAAACACAGGATCTTACTCAACAAACTGAAGATCTTGGTCAACAAATTGAAAATCTTGGTCAACAAACCGAAGATTTTGGTCAACAAACACAGGATCTTGGTCAACAAACTGAAGATCTTAATCAGCAGACGTTAGGTATTTTCCAAGAAACTGATGGCCAATCACAGCAACCTGAAAATTTCAATAGTTGGGGGGAACAGATACCAAGTAGCCCAGGATTTGGACGGGAGTCTTCTTGGAACTCTGACAATCTGGAAATTGGGGGTCAACAAACTGAAAATTTCAATCAAGAAAATCAATTTGGTGACCAACAAACAATCATCCATCCCGAACAATCGAACAGACCAGCACCAAAGCCTGCACCTAAACCAAGACGTCAAAGACCTGGGAATTTCCATCATACTCAACAGATTAATATAGAGATTGAAGAACCAACTGTATCTAATGCACATAGTCATACAGCGCAACATAACAATCAGCAAAATAGTGAAAAATGGGTATCAACGGGTGTTCCTCCCATTCCACAAAGAGGTGATCAAGGTATCAACGTAAACTCTAACGAACCTGAAGAAGCAGATATTAATATTGAATCAGATGTACCGAAGATACCAGAACATCAAATTCAATATGTATCCACGTACCCAGACTCAACCAGCCAGCAAACTACAAGTGGGAATCAATTCAGACAAACTCAACCTACTAAAACTAAGACAAGTCGCCGAAGAGGGAATGACCGTGCTCAATACCAAGGTCCACAAGGATGGCATTCTCGTGATTTGTCGATTAGTCAAGATCCATTGATGAGACTTGTTGATAGACGTATGAACTCAGATGATTCAAACTTGCCCCAATCAGCAAATACTGGGCAAGTTAGACAAGATTTTCAACAACATTTGACTAATCCTAATGAAACTGAACAGCTCGAATCTAGGCAAACAGTTCAACCTCTTGGTGCGGCTATAGAATCAAGACAACGGAGCAGTGATCAATCAGATAGAATTGTCTTTCCCGACTCTTCAGAAGCCTCTTTCAGCCCTAGAATTTTAGAGGCATTTGGGGCGAATGGACCATACGGCGAACATGATTTAGGTATATTTGATTCTGCCAAAAAGTATCCTGACACTACAACAGTTTTAACACCCCCTGAAAATGGAAATGATTGGGATATTCGTGAAGTTGATCGGACAGTTACAACCACAACTGAGGCTCCAACTCCTCTACCAACAACTACTACAACAACACCAGCTCCGCCTCCAACTCCGGCTCCTGGATTTTGGAAAAAACTGGGTAACACCTTCAGTACTACGCTAGAAAAAGCCAAGGAGAAGGCGAGCGGCTGGTTTGGCTAATTACTGCAATATAGTTTCTTCATTAATTCATAATAGTTGAATACTCACATAGTCATATTAAGTTTCCAGGCAATTTGCCAACATTATGTAAGACGTCTAATCAAAAGACCAAAGAATCCGTATAGTCATCAGTTATTACAAAATGTCTATTAGTGAGTTCTTATTTGTTAAGAAATTGCCAAAGAAACATGTTATGATAAATCTTCTTTCGCTCTTAATCATCCCCAAAATATATTTTCAGCAGCTAATTAGTAAAAATAATATTTGATGCATAAATGTTTGTAATAACTGATTCAGTTAATTAAACGAAGTTTTAATATAGTAGTCTATTTTGTCTGCGATATCATCACTGGGTACATATCTATGTTGTAAAAATAATTTGATACTCTGTGAATTTTATGTCTGTATATGTGCAAGTAAATAAATCTATTTATACAAGTGACACACTATTAAAGGGTGGCTAATTTTAATAAAACCAGGCTAATATTTTCGAACCTAAACAAGATATAGGAAAATATTTCCGGCAAAAGTTGTATGGTTCCTAGGGAGACATTTGATAATGGTATTGGTTTTGAATTTTTATAGAGTTTTATGAGGTTTTTATAAGGTAAGTTTTGTTTTTTAAATAGAAACCTCTATTTTTTTAGTACAGGTTCGTGATCTACAGAAAAAAAATACATTATTTTTGTAGGAAACTCTTTTTTCTAGAAGATCGTGAATCACGAAAAAAACAGAATAATAAAATAAAAAACCAATCAAAGAAATAATCTGAGATTATAAAAATAAACTCGATTTACTTACTTCGGGAAGGTTTTTGAAAAACCTGACAAAACTCTGCTGTGTCGCATTATCTGAAAGTTAAAATATTCTGGTAATCATAAAGCCGATCGTTACATATTACCATTTATTGGTTATATTATTTGAACTACGAACCCATGCTGAATTGTTGATTAGGTTGTACAGCCATTTTGTTGCTTGTTTTACGGAAAATACGTTAACAAGCAACAAGTAAATAACAATTAAACACTTCACTGATTATTAGTGGACTTTATATGAAATGAACAATCTATACGAGATACACGATCTCTTTACCTATCACAGGACGTGATGAGTGATCACCGTCACGTTTTCGCGGGAGATGAAACACCTAACCTAAAATTTTTCTTTAATTATCTCAGTTGATAAATCAAATTTACCATTTTTTTAACGGAATCCTTCGGCCCTTTGAACGGATAAATTAAAAATAAATATAAACATCACGATTCTGGACGTTGATTTGTAGTTTAAAAGCTTTTTTTGATATTTTTAAACACTATCTTGAGCGATTCTCCGTTTGGCGGGAAGCGTTGATAAATTCAAATAGAAAAAAAATGTTAACATTGTAGAAGAAATTTGAAACCAGGTTTGAATAACTTTAATACAAAATGTTTGTTATAAATGATAAATATCAATATTTTAGATAAAATTATTTTATTTTCTATACCTATATCTATTTACAAGACATGTGATGTGATGGTGTGATTTGAAGTTAAAGAATAGCCGATAAATTAGGCGGCGAGTAATCCCAATGTTTGTAGACATATTTGTGCCGCCTCTGCTTTAGCTTGTTTTTTATTTGGACTAGCAACGCTTGGTTTATATTCTATTCCGTTCACTTTTACCTGTAATAATATAAAATAATGTGTAAATAAATATTTCTGATAACAATAATAAACAACAAATTAATTTATCAAGCTCCGTTTACCTTGAATAGAAAATTTTTTCTATGATCAGGTCCACACTCGAAACACAATTCATAAACCGGAGCCCCAAACTTCCTTTTCGAACAATATTCACCCAACAAAGAAACTGGATGTTTTCCTATAAGCACAAAAACTCTTTGTATACAAATGTCCATTAATAAGTGTAATATTTATTTCCTTTTCTGTTCATTTATCTACTCTTATATCCACCTTCGAGAGTCTTAATTGTTGGCATGACTGCCTTTGCTGTTTTTCCAACTCTTTTTCCAATATCTTGATCCGAGATGAGACCTCTTTTGTCTAGCTTCACTTCTAGTTGCAACGGCACCAAAGTGCCTTCCTTGTTTTTTCCTAAACCTTCCCCTGGTCGCCATCCCATTTTTTGTAGCAAAGCCATTCCCATTCCACCGGATACAGGTTGCGCAGTAAGTAATTGATCCTAAGTAATGATTATAATTGGATTGTAAGTAGTGGAAAAAATCATTCAGGCTTTGATAATTAAAAATTTTTATTATGTGATGAGGAATTTGGATGTTAAGCAGGACTCGCTTTGATTCTAGGGAGGTGTTAGGCGTTTATAGATGATTTGAAAAGTACCTTAGTTAGTAACAATTGAAATTGATAACGCAGTTTTATTCTTAAATATCTAGTAGAACTTTGGAAACAATTTTGTATAATTATATCCCAAGTATATTCAACGATGAATTTTTGTTTTTTAAAGCATAGAAAAATAATCTTTCATATTGATTGAAGAATTTCAATTTTTGTTTGTCAATGAATTTCTTTTGTGATAACAATACTTACCAAAAAAAAGATCAACGATCATCAGGCAGCCGTGGTTGTTTCTTCTTCAATGTAGCTAAGTGCCTGTAACAAACCCTCAGGTGGATATAGACTATTGCTAATTAGTCCCAGCTCGTCATCCTTTTATTTCAAATAAAATTATGTCAGTAATATTTTGTACTTTAATTTTTCTTTCTGAAATTCGAAGATGCGTAGCTGAAGATTAATTAGCAATAATCTCACAGGAACAAGTTGCCATTATTATATATATTATTTTCTCTTAATGTGAAATATCATTAATAAAATGAATCACAATTAGTTTTAACAAATCTAATGAGATTTTAAACCAAAAGTAATCAATAATTATTGGCAACGTCGCTCTTGTGTCCGTGCAGACACAGAGTCCACCTCTACGCGAGAAGTGGTCTGTGCCTGCAACACAGTCTCCGTTAAACCAAAAACATTTATTATAGATGGTCTGGACTGAGACTGTACCTGAAAACTTGCTATAGGCAATTTGAGTAACTTATAGCACTCGATACTATCAAACAGCGAGCCAAAACAGCAATATAACAAGTCGATAACATTTTATAGATTAAAGAACTCGCAACTTTGAAGATATGATCAGGGAAGTAATCAATAAGCGTTCAAATTTGATGATTATATTACAATTTTGGCTCCCCACGATAGCAAGTTTGTTTCTACAAACAAACACATACTAATACGTTTACATATACACTTGAATTAATACTCGGCTGCAAATAAATTATTTGGAAATGTTGAAAGAATTTGATATTTTTGATCGAAAGATAAAGAGAATTTAATTGAAAGCAAAAATGAATGTAAAAATTCTATGATTGCATAGTGTTGTGTAGATGTAAACTGCAGAGCGATATTTTTCTGTCTTGAACAAAATCTTTGTATATAATATATAATTTTTTCATTTTTTTTTTTTCATCATAATCTAGAACTTGAAAAAGAGCAATAAAGAGTCAAGAAAGAACCAAAGATAATGGATGATTTTACCTTGCGGGCCCAGGCCTGATAGCCTGCAGCTAATTCAGACGCTGAGAGCACTTTGACTCCAGTGCTACCAGTGAACTGACCCGGCATCTGTTTACTCTCAGCCCAAGTTTTCATCTGTAAATTAAATCTTTTTACTTATATATATGTTTTTTTTTTAATTTCTCTAACTATACGGATTAAATATTGATATACTTTTACCCCGCTTTGAGCTCTGTACATTTCGGTCAACGCTTGTACATCGTTTGGATTTTCCCTAAGTTTTCTCATAGCTGCTAATCTCTGTGATACTATACAACCTATGTCAACATTCTGGAATATAAATTGTATTAAATAATTGTTAAAATTCGATGTTTTTGGTGTTAAATCGTTATATTTATTATTACCAACCTCTAATGCAGATGCTTGCGAAAATACAGGTGGTTGAGACATGGGTACAGGCACAGGCACAGGTGCCGGCACCGGTGCAGGCATTATGGCAAGAGGTTCGGACGGAGTTATGGATGGAATTATCACCTTCTTTGGTTCAGGTTTCTTTGGACTAACTGGCACCCATTCATTTTCTACGAATAATAAACAGACAAAATATTAGATAGTTCTTATTGTACAATTTATAAACGGGATTAAGGAAGTATGGAAAGACAAAGAATCATGAAAAATTATGACATTAGATTTCAATTAATTAATTATCTCACCAGTTTTTCTATGATGTTGTCCGCTAGAAACTGGAAATTGTAATCTCAATTGGGTCGACGATTCGGCTGTCTTTTCTTGGAATGTTTTTGTCGGTAGTTGTTTTGCATCCTAGAATAACAATGGAAATAATAAAAATAAACTTCATAAAGTAAAGTTGTTCGCTCTACTCTATCTCTATTCATTTGAATATCTTGTATGTAATGAAAATTTCATGTCATTAACAAGGCAGTTTCTTTTTATTTCATACATTTTATACATACCCGTATATTCATAATTATAGAGTTTGGCCTATCCTTGACAAGAAATGGGTGATGAAAGCCTTTTTCAGAATTGCTACCATCGTCGTCAGACGAAATACTGGACAATTCTCCCAAGGCTTCAGATTTGGAAAGAGATTTACAGAAATCTGAAGAAAAGAAAAATCGAGATTGATAAAATGTTTTTCTGCAAAGTTAATTGAATATTACAAAGCAAGAAATCGATTATTACCTGTAAGTTCATCAACACTCTTTCCTCCAGCTTGTATAGCAGCGATTGCTTTGTCTTGTTGAGCCAGTGGAAGCGTACCTTGCTGAATCATATTTATAGCATTCTTCCTTGCGATTTCAAGAAGCTTCTTTTTGTCGATTTCTATTCTTTCTCTGGGAATTTTATTCAGAAATAAATAAATTGTGATCGTAGTTACAACATGCTGTAGCGAAAGAGGTGAAATAATTTTTTTTAGAATAATTCAAAAACTAAAAGTTTTCATACTTAAATAAAAATAACAGTTTGAAAAACTATTTAGAACTTGTGAAGCAAATTTTAGCTTCTGTGTTCTTTCTCGGCAAATTTGACACAGTATTTTGTCAAATACGATCAGTTACAAAATTCCGCAAGAAATTAGGCGAGACAGTTATTTTACAGGGAGTTAAAATCTAGAACTCGAATTATTCGGTTAAGAATTAGTCTTTTAAAGCATTTGCGATTTTTAAAATGAATAATACTATCCAGAAATTTTCTAGGACAATATTACTAACTTTCTTTCTCTGCTCCTAGTTCTCCCACGATTATTTCGTCTATCTCTACTCCTATCTCGACTTCTGCTCCTGTATCTATCCTTATCTCCATCTCTGCTAGCCCTTCGTTGTTCTCTACTGTGTTCCCTCTCCCATCTATCTTTGCTTTTCTCTCTATCTCTTCTGTCTCTACTTTTTTCTCTAGACTTTTCATTTCCGTTACTTCTACTGCGTTGAGATCTGGAATGTGTTTTAGACTTTGATCTATTTCCATCGCGAGATCCACTTCTTCGATTATATCTATCTCCATAATCTTTGTCATTTAAATCTTTACGGGTTTGTTCTTTGTGCGTTTTATCCTCTCTACGATCTTTGCCGTTTTTAAACTTCGAATTATTTATCTCTTCTAGCCTCTTTCTTTCTTTCTTTTTCAATATCATTCGCAGATCATCTCTAGGTACTTTTTCCAAATGTTGAAGTCTTAATATCGGACTAGGTGTCCTAAGAGTGGATCTATTCGATTCTGGGCTCAGTGAAGGCGTCCCAAGTCTGTCATTATGAGATGGACTTGGACTAAGAGTTGGAGTTCTGTTATTTCCACTGCTATCAGACAACTCTCCATCTTCCATACGCGCAGCCTTTTCTCTCGCCTTATTTTCAACTTCTTTTACAACTTCGCTGTACACTAAACTGTTCTTTAAATCCTTTATTTGAATTTTTCCTGGGGCCACAGGTTTCGTTGTTTCTGAAAGATAAAAGAAAACAAAAAATAGCTGGGTGAAAATTATGTAAATAAAACTTATACTCATGTTTTTGTATTGAAAAATATTCAGAATTGCTAAATCTTGTATAATTTTTGGTATTAATAATTAAAAAAGTTAGCTATTTATTAAAAAAATGCTAATATTTTTATAAAAACAGTTTTAGTGGTAAAAACACTTTAGATTAATTACAATTTCAATGTTTTACACTAATAAATGTATTAAATAAGTGCAAAAATTCCTGAATCAAGTACAGTTTCTGATGTTATTACTAATCAGAAAGTGGAGGTCGTTAAATATTTTCAGAGCGTGATGAAAATGTTAAAAAGAACTGTCCTCTAACTATCTCAATCCATAAAATGAACAATTTTGACTATGGCATCGAGTTTTTGAGCAAAAATTGAAGTTTTCTATTGTGAAGTGAATCAACTGGTAAAAAATTATTAATAACAATAAACATAAACAGTAACAGGAAGTGTAATCTTGATACCCACCACGTAATCTTGGTATAATATCATCCTCCAAGATATTTTCAGCAATTTTATTATCAATAAAAGGTAATTTTAAATTGGGGGATTCTGCGGTAAATATTTTTTTCTTTACGGTCGTTAATTCTTCAGGTTTCTCGCCCGGTTCTAATTTGACAATCATATTTTCCTCGAAGCTAGAAACCACTTTTTCCGCATTGCTTCTATCAGCTATATCAAATTCATCCCCAATCTCTTTTTCTAAAATATTTGAACCCCCGTCTGTATCCAATTTTTGTAGTTTTGATTTTTGCTCGTCCGATTCAGACGATTTACTAGAAGTAGATCCTCGCCTACGCTTAGACTTCTTCTTGTGCTTCTTTCGCTTCTTACTACCTGGCATTTCAATGATAAAGAAAAGAAAGTAAAAGTATAGAAAAAAAAAAGGTTTTTAATGTCAAGTATTTTTTGCTCTTAGTAAATTGTGAAAATATATTTTTCGTATCTTACCATCTTCAGCTTCGCTCTCACTGTCGGATGAATTTTTCTTAGTTTTTTTCTTGTGTTTTTTCTCTTTATGTTTGTGTTTTTTTTTACTTTTTTTTCGTTTATTAAATTTATCTGATTTTTCACTCTTTATTTTATATTCAGTTGATATTTCATCACCAGTTTCAGGCGACACTATACCCTCGTCAGCATCAAACGTGCTGAAAAGTTCGGTTAGAATTTCATTCGATGATTTTTCTGGTAGTCCTGGCTCAGGTTTTATTTTAACAGCGTCTACACCCACCGTTGTTATCAAATTAGCAATGTCAAATAAATCTGCCATCGATTAACTTAAATCTATTTTTTATTTCAACTTTCAACTGACAAAAGCATGTATATTTTTTTTCTTTTTTCATCGAAAACATCAGTTCTAAAATGAAATAAAAAACAAGATATTAGAAACATCAGTAATGCCAACAACACGATGTCTCTTTTCATCGAAGAAAAAAACCCTAGATTTAAAACGAGCACACAAAAAGGTTGATAAATTGTCATCAGAGAACATTTTTGCCATTTTAACTTTCAAACAGAGTTTTAATCGATGTATTTGTATATTTTTTTCATCACTAAATGCAGATTTTGCAGATGCAGATTGAAAAATTTCCAAAATCGAATTGTTCACGGTAAAAATTTTTTATTAACTTGGCAGATTTGACGACAAATATTACTAGAAATGATATTTTACGGTATATTGATAAAATTGGGCAAGGCTTTGACTCGGTTAATAGTATCCTTGAACTTGACTAGCGTATTTATTTTCTTAGGGAGTGTCTGGAATATATTCACCATCGAGTAACTGTCAAACCTAATATTTTATATAGAATAAAATAAATATAATTTAGTGATCATGGATCCGGCGGTATTCCCTGAGGAAATATGGATAAAAATCCTCCTATACTGTGACGTGCCTGACATAATTGCCTTCGGGAGCACCTGTAAATACCTCAGAAAAACATCAGACACCGATTACTTGTGGTGAGTGTTTATAGGTTACGTTACTTTACCGAAAAAAAAGAATTCTTGTAAAGCAGAAAATAAAAAAATTAAATTACATTAAAAAAATATAATTTAATTTGCAGGAAAATCAAGTGGCTGCAGCTAATATCAAAAGTACAATTTAAATTCCCAGATATGAAATGCCTCCAATTATTAAGCGTTAGTTTCAAGGCGATGTGTTACCGCCTTCACATGGTAGTTACATTGGGTGAAAGTGCGCCATTTCCAAAATGTTGTCACTGCAGTGGTTATACTTGTCAAAGAAATTGCGTTGAAGGATCTAGTTCTAAGGTCGTTATTGAGATTGGTAATAAATACACGTGGGTAATAACTCCTCACTTTGGTTTAAGGCGGCATTTCTCAATGTTTGGTATACCAAAGTACAATACGACAAATGCCGAGGTACAAATACAGGCTCAAAGTATAGCTAGCGGTAGTAGCAGGATAAAAACTGATGCAAAATCAATAGCCAAGAAGCTTAAACTCCTAAGGTTATCAGAATTGGCAACGGCAAAGATCCCAAGACCTAGCGGTCCTTTTTGCGTATTTTGTAATCCTGTTAAATTATATAGAGAGAAAAAACGACTCGCTTCGCACCCTAATGACGTACAAAAATACTCAAGTACAAATCCTATTTATCAAAAATTATTGAACGGATATTGCACGGACACTGTTGAAGTTCTTGGCATACCTAATGTCGACGTTGTTAGTCCTGCCGAAGCTCTGCTTAGCGACGGTACTTTTCCTGTGCTCAAAACATTCGTCGATCATTTATTTCACCAAATGGGATTGACAGCTACATTAAGAAAACCAAACGCGGTACTTATGTTCTGCGAACCACTTGCTATGCATCCTTTGCTCAGGAAACAACTGCTGCATTATTTATTTCAGGAGGTCAAAGTCGCTAGGTAATTAAACGTCATGTTTATACAATTTTTTCAATAGAGGGGTATAAACACCTTCGATTTTATCTATTTGGGTAAATTTACATTTATTTAAACTATTCAATGAGAAATCATTCTCAAACGGCTTTAGTTTTCTAAAAACTTTATTATCTACGTTGTAATTCCCCCTAAACAAATTTTACGAATTAATTTGGGATGATTTAGTCCAAATGATTGCATGGTTTTTCTTTAATCTTCTACCAAAGGTTGAGAAAACGTTTTATTGAAAATGCGCAATGGGTGAATAGCTGCATATCCATAATTATTCGAATTTTGAGCTCCCAGTCTTAAAATGTTTAATAAATTCAATTCCAAGGTGTATATGCCCCCTTAGAATAGCTAAAATCTCCAACAAAAACTATAATAAAAAATTAATAATTTCAGAGTTTGTTTAGTTCCAAAACCTTTGGCAGCTTGCGCGATGCTCGACGTAGAGACATGCGTAGTAGTAGATAGCGGAGCTCTGAGTACAACAGTGGCAGTAGTTATAGGTGGTAGAGTGATGCCTGATCGATGGCGTCTTTTGCCAGTTGGAGGATGGCACGTAGCTCATCATTTGAAACAAGCTATGCATTGGCAGCCAAAAGAGTATCACCAGATTCCAATATCTTACTTAGACACTATGGCAGTAAAGGAGAGATGCAGGTTGAGTTACAACATCGAAAATGAAGAGAGAAAGCGAGGTCCAACCAGGAGAGAACACATAAATCTAAGAGTCGATAGCTACGCTGATTACAAACAGTTTTGGGTAAAAATGAACAGTTTTTTTTTCAGTTATTCAATTTCTTAGGTTTAATTTTCGAATAGTTTAACAGACTTTTCTTCTATTTTGTATTTAAAGAATGAATAAATATATAAATGCATTGGTAGAACGAAGAAGCTATCGTTTTAGAGAGTATCGTTGGGACCTGAGTTGTACGTCGCACCTGAGATGATGTACGTTAGTCTTGGACTACCCCAAGTCATTAAAGAAGTTACAATGGGCCTTTCCGAGGAACTGACTCAGGATTGTTTATCGCACATTCTACTAACAGGAGGAAACACGGACTTGGCGGGATTTGAGCTTAGACTATCTAAAGATTTGCGAGAATTGCTTCCCGAACACAGTCCTATATTAGAGGTCAGAAGTTGCCCCGGAACTCACAGTTGGAACGTTGCTATGGGCTCTACTTATGTACCCTTGGCTATACATCCTGGTGAGTTGATGTTGTCATGGTTTAAAATAGAGTTTGAAATGATTGCAAGATTGTTATTGTTTTTAATTGTTTTTTTTTCTTTCTTTTTTTTTTCCTTTAAATTATAGACAAAACGCCACCGGAATATGTGGAAGGAAATCCTTTCTGGCTATCACGTGAAGAGTATGTTCTATTTGGTTGCGAATCTCTGGAACAGTAGTTAATTAACGAAAATTTTTTTTCATAGATATCAATGACTAATAAAATTTTAGTCATAAAATACTAGTACCTTAGCAATTATTATGCAAATTAGTAAAACCAGTACATATTACAGCGTAAAATATCAGGACGAGAAAATGTTACCACTGTCAAGTATATATATTCTATCTTATATTGTCTATGAAATCGAACGTATGAATTTTACCACAAAAAAAAAAACGAAAAAAAAATTAGTCATGTTATATTAGATCTTATTTATTCATTATTGAATGCATGTTCGTAAATGGTTCGAATCTGCGATTTGTTGCTATGTAAGTAATCTCGCGAAAATTTATTTTATTTGTATTTATTTTTATTTTGTTCAAATATTAAACGCGAAATTACTTTATTGACTACTAACTCTGTTGCATTGTTATATATTCTGTATCTAATAGGCATATTAACGCATGATATTATTAAACTCAATTCATCTATTAAACTGAACTTTTACTTGAGCTAATCAAAGCTGCTACGATTATAGTGAAATTTTGTTTGTATCGTTTTTTAGCCAGACTTTCTATGTTCGATGTCAGCTAAAGTTTGAAATTGAACAGAGAATTAGAAGTATGAAATTTATCGATGAAGGTGGGCTGCCGTGCTTTGCCTTCTTTTCTTTCTAGTAAATTGACTTCACTTATGTATATCCTTGGCAAGTATTGAGCGTACTAGTCTGAGGTAAGCTTCAAGAAAGCTAATGTGAAATAACATAAGGTGTAATAAGAAATAATTCTTTGCTTCTTGGAATAATAATGCGATATAAGAATTTAACTTCAAACATTATATGATGATTATTTATTTATTTTTTTATTCTTTTATTATACGTTTTTAATCATCGTCGTGAGGATGTAGACGTTTGAAAGAGTTTATCGAAATTTTTATTTGGCATTGCAAGACGAATGAGTTGGACTTTTACAATAGTATTTTAAATAACTCCATTTGTTATTTCGTAAATTTATATCTGATATATCTTGCCAAAAAGAACAGAAAAATAAGAAAAAGATTAAAATATTTAAAAAAAAAATTAAAAAAAAAAAAAACTAATGAGAACACAATAAGAAAATGATAAAAATAAAACTAAAATTAAATATATATATAGAGATTTTTCTAGTCAGAATAACACCTACCTAGATCAATAAGAGAGTATACTTCCAAAATAGTAAAAAAACAAAAAAAAAAATTGAAAAAAAAAAAAAAAAATATATATATATATATATATATATATATATATATATATATATATATATATATATATATATATATATATATATATATATATATATATATATATATATATATATATATATATATATATATTCAGTAATAATATGAATAATAATAATTAGTAATAATAATTAATAAGAGAAAGAAAATATTAGAAATCATGAATCTCTCGTTTATACCTTAATAGGTTTTTACAAAGTAATAAGTAATTGTTATAATAATTTATACGTGATGTTTCATAATATTTATTATTATTATTAACTACTCTAACTAAAAAAAAAAAATAATAAAAAATAAAAAAAAAGCTGCTTACGCGATATATACAAAATAATTATTACATATAATTAATATTAGTTCAATCAGCGACAAGCTCAATGAACATATTTTGTTACATATTACCTATAGCAGATTTTTATCAGCTTACAAATAACTATTATTCCATCGATGAAACAAATATTTTCGATAAGATATTATATTATATTATAAATATAATGATGATAGGTTTTGTTCAATTTTAATAGCACAATTGTTTCATTTTTAATTTTCTTTCAAGTCGTTTTTAAATAGTGACCATATACCGTTTTTTTAAAGGAACTCGCAACGTTTCAATAATATATCTTTTCTTTCTTTATCAAACTGATAATTGTTTTTTTTTTTTTTTTTTTTGAATAAATAAAAATGATATTACAACAGTAAAATTATTAAGATAAATATACGCAATTTGCATTTAATATATAATTCAGTATCTATCTACCTTCTTATAATTGATATCTTCCTTTTGTCTTTTTATTTCCACACCTGTTGTGATTTCCTTTAATAAGTATAACTATTCAATGTTAATGTGTTTTTTGCAACATTCAATTGTGTATTATTAATTAATAGATAATATTCTGCTACGCTATTACTACTACTACTACTACTACTTACAATGAGCAAAAAGCATAACTCTATTGTGAAAATAAAATCACTTGTATAGAGACAAAAAGATTAAAAATACATATTATGGCTCTGGCATTCCAGTGAATATAGCTGAAAGAAAAAAAAATGTTATATTCAATAATTATCATTTTAAAAATTTCAGTCTTCACCATACGTAATAGTTGAAACTATTTTTGCTTGGCACAGTTTTTGTCAAATAATACAGGGTGAGTTTTCTCCGGGGTCTGATCTGGGAGAAGCTTCAACGTGCTAAAGCTCCGCCTACTTCCATTCACAGTCGTTTGCTTCAGAATAATAGTGTGTGATTATCAAGCAGATACCCTTATCCCCAAATTTGTTCACACCCATACGTATAGCACACCTCGGAAATACAGTCAATTGGCATAAGGTATTGCTATACGTGTGGATGTAAACAAATTTGGAGATAAGGATATCTGCTTGATAATCACACACTTATTCTGAAGCAAATGAGCATGAATAGAAGAAAGCGAAGCTTCAGCACGTTGAAGCTCCTCCCAGATCAGACCCTGGAGAAAACTCACCCTGTATGTGTGTATGTATATGTGTGTTGTATATATATATATATATACACACACGCAATTAGCAAATTGAATATATAAATTTAATGAAAAATTACATCGACACAGCTGAGACAGTCTATTAGTATACTTAAGCGTTTAATAATTTGTATATTAGTATTATTTTTTATTTTCTTTTCTCTTTAAATTAGATTGTGTAAATAACAAGAAAACTGATTTATTAAATAATTTATTTCACAGTTTACACATCAAGAATTAATATTCTTATTTATAATATATAAAGTAAAATACAACGGGATGTGCACACACATACACACACACAAACACACACTCCCACACATACATTATATACATATACCATGTGTACGTGTAATTTATTTAAACGCACACAGAATATGTACACATGCATAAAAAACAAATACACCTGTGTTATTTTTTATTTTTTGTTCAATTGATGTTCTATTGTGTATTATACGATGCTGTATATTTTGTGAATAAATCTTCTTTTTAAAAATTCCTCTAAATCTATTTCTCCTCCCCGCTTGATACTCAGTTTATCATACGAAATAAATTTCCGTTTAGATCTTTCTCTCACAGTCCAAAGTCTCATGTTTAGTATTTTTTATTTATTTTTTTCATACTTTAAATCAAGGTTTTTTTTTTATTTTACTAATATATTTAGAATTAATTAAAAATTAGAGGCCTCAGTTATTATGACTAAATCTGAAGAGATAAAAATACATATATTTAAAAAATCATAAAACGATTTTATGTTAGCAGCGCAGTTTTGAAGAGAATAGATTATCAATCAATAAATCAGCGCTTTATTATGCTTTGGATAAATCTGGTAACCATTATTTAGGTTATTCGAAATAGTATATTATTAACAAGTACTTATTTCAGATTTGAACAAACTTAGTGGTAAGAAAACGAAAAGAAACAATCACTAGAAAAGTTACAGTTTTCAGTTTGAAAATTATATTATCTAAATAATATTGATTAATTAAATTATTACTATCAGTTAATCTTTTATTATATGTTTTTGTATTTTTCTTGTATTTTTTTATTTTTTATTTTTTTGGTATTATGTAAAACCATACAGAAACCGTAAACTTAAATCTTTGTTACACGTATCAATATAATATTTATTATCAGCTGTATGATTAATCAACGAAATGGGCAAAAAAAATGATAATAATAGTAACAGAAAATTGACGGTAAGATTTTTTTACTCTGGAAGCGAAAGGAATTAATTTATTTTTCCTTTTCTCTTACAATGGAACTCTGCGCGTTCGGTTGAGTTGAAATTTAAAAAACTAACTACTTTAATCTAAACTTAAATACAGGATTTGTATTTATATTATAGAATATATGGGTAGATGATAATCATTTGAAAGATTAGATCAAAGTCTGTTATCCATTATATTGAAGAATCGTATAAAAAGTATGAATTTATCTATGGTCTATTTATTACTGCAACGAGTTATACGGGAAATTGTCTTCTACGGATCAACAAATAAATATGAAGACATAAAGAATCATCTTCTTTTGGCATATGAATATCCTCTTAAGGACGCATCGGCTTCCATTAGGTTATTTGCACTATCGTACGTCATATAAAGTGATGAATTGTTAAAACAAATATGCTACATAAGTTATTGAACTTTGTGATGTTTAAATTTATTCTATTTTCATAATATATAGGTATATATATTGTATATAAGTATATGTATAATCAATCAGAATATACATATATAAAATATATTAAAGACCGTGTAGAATATTCAGCAACATTTCTGATACAAATTATTTTTACCTTTCCTGTTTTTTTTTTCTTCTGTTTTTGTTTGTTATCATTACATCTTTCTCGCTTATAATTTATTAATTTTTATTTTTGTAAAATCTATTTTTCGTCTATTTAATCATCTAAAAACTGTTACAATTCAGGCGTATCAAATATTCTTTCTTGTCGCTAAAGACTGTACGAATCATTAAAAATCTTTACTTCGACTAATTGATTGCTATTTATTATGACTTCTGAAATATTTCTTGTAAAATACGTTACAATTGAGAAAAAAAAAGGAATAAATAAAGTAAATTAAAAACGTAGTTATTATTATCCCATAGGCAAAATTCGCTTCTAAATAATGACGGAACTTAAAAATATAATCTATTTACGTTATCTATGGTATCTATCGATTAAATAATAAAAATATTACAAGCCATTTTTCTAAAAGATATAGAAAGAAATATCTATATATATATATTTTTTTTTTCTTCAAAACTTATCAATCTATTGATACTTCGATATATATTATACATATTAGTATTTCCTCAAGTATATAGTATATACAAATTATATACAAAAACGTGTTTATAATAAATCTAGACAACAATTGTTTTTTGTTTTATTTTTTTCTTGTTTTTTTTTTATCATTTTTCGATGCATTACTTTTATAAACTGTCAAGTCTTTTATTATAAGAATAATAATGAAGCAGTATTAACATGCAATCAACGATAAAAAAAAAAAAAAAACTAATTCAAATAAACCTAAAAATAGAAATAAAAATAAAATGAAATTTAATGGTATTAAAACTCTTTCCAAAATCTCTTACTTAATCAAAACAAAATGAAAAGAAAAGATACCAGTCTGCAAAACTTATTACAATAATACATCTAGTTTTATTAGCAGCAAGAACTCCTGGCAGGCTCAGCTTCAATGAGATTAAAATCCAATCCTGGTCTAGCAAATCCAGTTTTAATCCCGTCCCATCCATCCTCAAGTTTATACTCACCAGTTTGTATTCTGTTGTAGACTTCTTGAGTAACAGTTCTGAATGCTTCTTCAACGTTTACTCCAGTTTTAGCACTAGTCTCTATATGATGAACCCCATGTTGATCGGCAAACGCTCTTGCTTCTTCCTTAGATACTTCTCTTCTTCCTCCATTGCTAGCTAAATCAACTTTACATCCTACCAAAGCAAAAACTGGACGATGTGGTTCGATGTGTCGACGTGCCTCCATCATCCATTGAGGTATATCCTCGAAACTATCTCTGTTACATATGTCATACATCAAAAGTGCTCCGACTGAATTTCTATAGTAAGACTTTGTTATCGCCCTGAAAAAATGAAAGTTAAAACAGAGAAAAAAAAATTAATCTATTAAATGCTTCGCTTTTGAGAATCTAAATTCATTTTTTAATATGAATTTTCCTTTTAAGATACCTAAATCTTTCTTGCCCCGCTGTATCCCATAGTTGTAGTTTGATCCTCGTACCATCTTTGACCTCGATTAATCGAGCGAAAAAATCTACTCCGACCGTCGGGTCCGACAGCTGTGAAGAATGCATTAGAAAAAAGAAAAATTAGATTGTATCATTTTTGATTATTTTTTTTCTCGTTCTATTTTTAATATTTTGTCGAATATTTAAATTTTGGGAATTTGATCGGACATAGTAGAAAGAGAATTAATTGAGGGGAGGTAATTGAGTTAAGGTAAGATGTAGATGTATGAGTAAAGAATAGAAAACTTGTTGGGAAAGAGAAAAATATGTAATAATAATAAAGTAAACAAAAGATGTGTGTGTGTGTTGTTTGATTATAAAAGTGAATATGATATTGTATATTGTATTTTGTATTTTACATACGTACTGCGTATAATTGTGTATTTTACTAACCTCCGCAAATTTACCATCGGTAAAATATTTAAGCAACGAACTTTTTCCTACTGTACTATCTCCGATGAGAATTAATCGGAATTGATAGTCAAAAATAGGTTCCACCATTTTGAGGTTGATTTTATTTTTTTTTTGTTGATAAAAAAAAAAAAAAACTTATATATAAATAATCTTCGAATATTACGCGTCAGAATGTTATGCCCATTGTATTATATTATTGGTTTATTTGTTTTTACACTTTCGGATGCGTATTATCTGGGTGTGACAAAATTTTCAGCAATTCTCAGCTGACCGTGACACATTAATTTGTAACTTCTTACTACTAGCTTGCTCGTCACTTCGTATGTTTTACTTTTATCGTATTAATACACATGTAGGTATGTAGTATGTATATTTATAGTCCAGTCTTTAAACTGCGCATGACGTTTGTCAAAGTATGTATTATACATACAACAAAATCTCTCTCTCTCTCACTCTTTCTACCTTGGACGCTATGAATTATTTTCCTTCTCTCTTTGACTAGCAGACGAAATGTTATGATTTTTTATTTCACATGTAATAAAACAAAACAAAAAAATGAAAATAAACCTGCGATTTAATTATTGATTAAAATCCCTCGTCATCATTATTTTTAAAATCTTTTAAACTTTCCAGATTTTAATGTGTACACAGTTATTAGAACGAGATTTAAATAATTACGTAATCGTTTTAAGGTTAATAGAACAAAAATACATCTTATTATTATATTATATTAATAATAAGTTTTTGATTCGATAAACTCAAGTGGGGTTAACTTTCACAGATAAAATACGTTCGTCGCATCTGTGGCTGCCTTCCATCTAGACGTCAATTTACGAATGACGAATGTATGAAATATCACGATGCGCATATGTTCTATCGTTGTCGGAAACGTTTGGCATTATTCCCTCTTCTTTATTTTCCACTGACCCATCCAAAGATCATACGTTTTCAAACACTGCGCAATACCTACAGCGCATTTATAATTTGAACTATAATAATTAAAATTACTTAAAATATACCAAGATATACATAAATCATAACAGAGCATAGGATAAATAATAAATAAAATAAATATTAACAGATATAATATACCGAAAAATGATCGAGGAGGAATTAATACGAGAAATAGATGAACTGAGAAAGTTATTACGCGAAAAGGAATATAACCTAAAAAAACTAAGACAGAAAAAGCAGATTATTCAAAAATGCGGATTAAACAATGAGGAAATAGCTAGATACAGTAGACAGATTTTAATGCCTCAAATTGGAGTCAAAGGTACAGAGAGAAAGAGAAATTGAAGAAAATAGAATAATAATAAACAATCAGTAATAACCTCAATGAGTTTTTATTTATTCATTATCTGCAGGACAATTAAAGCTGAAAAATTCATCGGCGCTGATTGTTGGAGCCGGTGGACTAGGATGCCCTGTAGCACTGTATTTAGCTGGTGCAGGTATTGGGCAAATTGGTATAATCGATTACGATGAAGTTGAATTGAGCAATCTTCATAGGCAGTTATTGCATACTGAGGAAAACATTGGTCTTTCTAAAGTAGAGTCAGCTGCCTTAGCTCTGACTCGGTAATAACCATTGTGAATTATTTATGAAAAGTGCTCAGTGCTGTTCTAATTTTAGGGTTTTTTTTTAATTAGACCTTGTAATCTAGAATTCAAAAATTTTTTATCATTTTACAGCAATAATAATTTATATTGTGCAGTTGTTGATAATTTTGTAGGTATAAAAAATAAGCCATGTTAGGCAGCTTTCAGTAATTTCACACAAATACTTGTTTACATCAAATATTTTGATATTGAAATTGGACAATATTCAAGAATCTTTAGTGATATTACATTCAACTTGATTCATATTGAACCATTTCTCACAATTATACTTCAAAACTAATCAATATCAAGTAATTTCTCATGATTTCATATCAAAAATAGTCAATATCAAGCGATTTTTCATGATTTTCTATCAAAACTAATCAATATTGAGCCATTTCTTATGGTTTTATATCAAAACAATATTGAGCAATTCTTTATGATTTCATATCAAAACTAATCAATATTAGGCAGCTCTTCTGATTTTTCCCAAAAACTAATAAAAATGAATGCAACTCACAATTTCAAATATTAATTATAATTTCCAGATTAAATAACAACGTAAAAGTTATCCCATACAAGATTCAATTGGATAGCAGTAATGCTTTAGAAATAATAAAAAACTACGATGTTATTTTGGATGCTACTGACAATGTAGCTACTCGATATTTATTGAACGATGCCTGCGTGTTGGCTGGAAAACCTTTAGTTTCTGGTTCTGCTTTAAAATTTGAAGGGCAATTAACTGTTTATAACTATAATGGACCTTGCTACCGATGTCTCTTTCCAAATCCACCTCCTCCTGAAACTGTAACTAATTGCGGAGACGGAGGTGTGCTAGGCGCAGGTAATCATACTCTCATTCTCTAAAAATCAATCGCTAGCAAATGAGCACTGGGAATCTGAGAATTCAAATTCTGATGGCCTACTGTTCTCTGTAGAGAAATTGTGTACAAAGAAATTTCTTAATGCAGCTAAACCCAGTAATTTTCTCATCATTTTTCTTCAATTATGATTTTTCTCTGATTTTTCTTGCCGAAGTTACGATTTTTTCGTTTTTTTTATGCCAAACTTATCACTTATATTGCTTTTACAATTATTTTAAAACATTTTGATGTCCGTTGTAACAAATTTTTTCCAATACGATACTAAAAATGTGTGATTTTGTCTAGCTGTTGGAACAATAGGACTTCTGCAAGCTTTAGAAGCGTTGAAGATAATTTTGGATATGCCCGGGGTATTGTCTGGCAGATTACTGTTGTTTGACGGTACAGAGACATTATTTAGAAATGTAAAACTTCGGCCTAAGAATCCGGACTGTTTAATTTGTGGAGATAATCCATCGATTGATAAACTTATTGACTATGAACAGTTTTGTGGTGCCAAAGCAAACGACAAAAATCCAAATTTAAAACTACTCAATGATTCGGAGAGAATTTCTGTGAAAGAATATTCTAAATTGATTAACGAGAAGAGAAAACCTCAGGTATCAGTCGACGTTCGTTCTAAAGAGGAGTTTGAAATATGCAGATTGAATAATTCTGTCAATGTTCCGTTCACAAATATCTCAAAAAAAGAGGGACTTGAAATTGTAGAAAAAGAAATTAGGAATATTGAAAACGGTGATGAATCTGTGGATGGTGAGAATTGATATTCTAGTCTTTCCAAAGAATTTGATTGTATATGTTACATACATACATACACGTTACATTTTTTCTTTCATTCAAACATTATTCTATTTTACAGTCTTTGTGATATGCAGACGAGGAAACGATTCTCAAAAGGCAGTTAAACTGCTGAAACAATCGATCGACAACTCAGCTGTTAATATAAGGGATGTAATTGGCGGTATTCATGCCTGGGCTTATAACGTCGATCCCACCTTTCCTATCTACTAATAAACACTATTCTTCAACTAGATTTAAAGATCGAATAGTCTTTACAATATTGAGGCACAAAAGTAGTTTCGACATAGTTTTTTTTTTCTATTTGTTTTTATATCGTTTCTACTTAATTTATGTACAAATATTATAATTATTCGTTATTTTGTACATGAATATCTATAACGTTCAGTATAGAGTCTGAAAATATATTATATCATATTATTTTCTGAACTAAAAGTATCCTTCTAATAATTCTTTGGCGAATATTTTGATCACTATTTATAATAGACCTAAATGTATTTCGGATTTTCATCAAAAAGCAGACTGGTCTCTGGATGTTTGTAATGAGCGTCAGGTAGTGCTCTGAGCTTCTCAGCAGCTTGTTCAGGCGTTAGATCTCTTTGACTTTGAGCTAAAAGTTCGTAGCCAACCATGTGCTTTTTTATCGATGCAGAACGCAGTAAAGGCGGAAGATATATTCCGTGGAAAGTCCAATAGCGATAATCCTCGTTTAAATGAACTCCAGTTGGAGCACCTGAAAAAAAGAGATTAGTCGATATTTTCAGAGTCTTTTTGATCTTTTATAAAAGTTTCTTCATTGATGACATTTTTATTAATAGTATTTGCTAGAATACCCACCATGCCATCCCATAGAATAAGGGAATGAACATTTAAACAAATTATCATATCTGGTACAAAGTCGTTTCATTATAACTGCCAATGATTCTTGTTGACTCTGTGTCAGATCCTGCATTCTCATCACTTGCTTTTTGGGCAAAACCATTGTCTCGTAAGGCCACTGCGCCCAGTAAGGAACTAAGACCACCCAATCAGAGTTTTCGACTACGATACGTTCCTGCAAAATGAATAATTAAGAATAAGTAACAATTTTGTATGATTCAAAGATTATTTGGGTATGGTGATAATGATGTACAAACTAAGCACCCTTTTGACTAGCTCTTTTTCAACGTAATCAATCAATAAAGGCTTTTTATTACGAGAGTAATAATCGCAAAGATATTTGTCCTTTCTTTCAGCTTCGAAAGGTAGAAACGAACTGCTCCAAATTTGGCAATGCGGATGAGCATTACTACAGCCCATTATCGCCCCACGATTCTCAAATATTTGTACCCAAGTCCACTTCTTACTTAGTTCATCCATTTCGAGTATCCATCTGAAGGTGGCGATAAGTTTATTATGTAAAAGGCTCTATATTTGTCCTTATGTAAAAGCAGTTTCAGTCAAATTCCATGAAGCTGGAGTATGTTGCATTTCAAACCATGCTGATTTTACAATAAAATAACTTTAAGGCAAGGGACTTACTGCTTAATCACTTCTTTTATATCATCAACTTTCATTACAGCAATTGTAACGTTTGACTTTGGATGAAAACACATTACTTTACAGTTTCCCATCGCAGGACCCATCCTAAAAAGCTCATCCTGAGATTCTGGAGGGCTTGGAACAGACTCTAACAACGCGGGAAAATCGTTATCAAAAGAAAACGTTTTATTGTAATGTGGATTCACCTAAAAGTGAATAAGAATCATAAAAATTCATCAGCAGACTGAGTGTGTGTATTCAATGATTCGCAAACAGTATTAGGTATATCAAATTTCGAAATATTCATCAATTTCGTTTTAAAAATCAGCAAATCAATATTTTCCCCTTTTCACTAACTTCTGCATACTTTTCCATTCGATCTAATGTTCCCGGGACATAATGGATTCTTAGGATCATACTCGGGAAGATCTTCGTCTAGATTATCTTCTACTTGACCTCCCCAAGGTCGTTTCATTCTATGCGGAGATACCAGTATCCATTCACCTTTCAGAGGATTGTATCTGATATGTTGATGTTCTATGAAAAAAAGAATTTATCATGAAACTTAAAAGCGATTTAAAGATGACAATAAAAGCCCTGAAATAAATTCTGCGTTTGTCAAAAATCAAGTAGAATAAAACATAATTTTCATTCTCTATAATTTCTTAGCTCAAATACTGATAAAAATTGTTCATTAATTTACTGTTTAAAATTATGAATATACCTGTGGGGTCGAATTCAACTTTTGTCGAAGTATCACTGCTCGTATGGCCAGATACATGCGTTTCAATTTCGATTGAGTCAGATTTCTTCTCTTTTCCTAAAATAAAATCTTGTAAGAAAATTTGTGGCTTATAGTATGGTTAAAACTGAATAGAATTAATGTTGAAAAGTGATTATTTATAAGATTATGTTGCTTAACGATTTTGCAACATTATCTAAGAACCCTGAGATAATGAAAAAAGGAATAAATTTATTCTACGTATAATGAAATGTTTTTGTATTATATTATATTACCGATTTTGCAGGATCCTTTATCTTTGGTATTATCATCCTTGTCATACTTTTCAAAAGAAGACATTTCGACCTCAGAAAATGAAAATGACCTTCTTTCTTGTTTTTGATGGATGTAAGAGATCGATTGATATGCGACGTTGTTAACTGATCAATGTCCCATCTCCACACATGTAGACGTTATATCATTCAGTGATATGTAAGATTTTTAAATTGATTACAGATAACGTATACGTTATGTCAGACCTCGTTGATAACCCTATTGCAACTATTGGCTTGGATCATTTTTCGAGTTGTAGGATAGGATGGAATAGGATAAGGGATATGCAGAATAAATAATATAGGTCGTGTAGTGCTTCACTAACGAATTAACAACAAGAAACTAAGTACAGAACTCCAAAAATTACGAAAATTGATGCGTTTTTATTGAATAATTTATTTATACTTCGAATTTAATTAGCAAAATTGCTTCTTATTTACATGACAAGATCCATATAAAAACAATATTACATTTCATTTATAATTATAATAAATCGTTGGTTATCTTACTTTGACGTTTATGCATGTATGATGCTTACGCGTAATAGTTTAACTTTTTTATGTCGATCGGATTTTTGAGCGTATGATTTAATGGGTGTACAAAATTGTAAAAAAAATTTCTCTCATTTTCATCGAATTAGAAAAATCGAAAATGCCACATGCATACAGAATAATAAAAAGTTCAGTGAATAAAATCAAGTATGGTCTTAATGTAGTATGCAACAACGTCAGTCGTCACACGACGAAAAGTAGCTGTGTGTTTATTGACGTTGGTTGGAAATGTATCCCCACCTTTTTTTACTTCGCACCAATAAAGACGGCTCATCTACTTTTTACCCTTGAGTTTTTTTAACTGTGATGTTTGAATACAGCCCTGAAGATTGCGCGGGGGATTTCAGTCCAATATTTTCTGTATAGTTTCCTCTCTTATAGATTCGTGAAAGCGCAGTCCATCGTACTCCAAAAAATCATCAAGCGATAGGCAGACAGAAAACGAACTATCAAAGATGTCGCGAGGTAGTAGCGCTGGTTTTGACAGACATATTACGATATTTTCGCCGGAAGGTCGGCTGTATCAAGTAGGTAAGTAAACTGAAAAAGATTCGTAAAAATATGGAAATTGTTGCGCTAAATCCGCATCAATAAATGCCTGAAATATTCGATACTTTTCATACCATGTTTACGATCATGACTTGGCGTGATTGGCATTTCTTATTACATTACATTCATTAAAATTCTTTATTTATTTCTCGACCATTTCTCCCCCACAGAATATGCATTCAAAGCTATTAATCAAGGAGGTTTAACTTCCGTGGCTCTTAAAGGCGTTGATACCGCAGTTTTCGCAACACAAAAAAAAGTGCCGGTAGGTTATGTTCTCTACATTCGAATTACGCTTAATCCTTTTATGTAGAAACCGTATCATGGTAAATCAAGGTAGCTGGTCACAATTGTTGATTTCGTTCTTAGTCAAAATTAAATTTAAAAAGACGAATAAAAATTGATTCTTTACAAATATCTTCTTGATTTTTGTCTATCTTTTTTTTGGTTAAATAAAAAAAAAACAAAACCAAATTTTTAGAACATTTTTTAAATATTCTGCAAAGTGTTTGCATAATATTTTAACAAAAAGTTAAAATTGAGAAAGAAATTAAATAAAATCAAAAAATATTAATCAAAACATCGAAATGAAAGCTCACATATATTTAATTAATTCACTAATCTTTCCGTTTGTTATTACAGGACAAGCTTCTCGATGCTTCTAGCGTAACACACGTTTTTCAATTAACCGAAGATATTGGTTGCGTTATGACAGGGATGATAGGTAAATAAATTCTAAATGATACTTTAATACCCAAAACCATATGCTAAACAAAAACGGAAAAAAGACTAAACCTTAAAAAAAAACATTGATTATCGAACCATTTTATATAAAAATTATTTTCCTTCCAGCTGATAGCAAGTCTCAAGTACAACGAGCTCGGTATGAGGCAGCCCATTTCAAGTATAAACATGGCTACAGTATTCCGGTAGACACATTGTGTCGTCGAGTGGCTGATATAAGTCAGATTTATACTCAAAATGCTGAAATGAGGCCATTGGGTTGTTCTATGATGTTGATAGCTTACGATCAAGAGAAAGGTCCTTGTGTTTATAAAACTGATCCAGCTGGTTACTTCTGTGGATATAGAGCTATTTCTGTTGGGGCTAAACAAACCGAGGCTAATTCTTACTTGGAAAAGAAATTGAAGAAGAAGCAAAATTATGAACATGACGAGGCTATACAACTCGCCATTACTTGTTTGTCTACAGTTTTATCAGTCGATTTCAAACCTACTGAAATCGAAGTCGGAGTTGTTTCAAAGAGCAACCCTAAATTTTGGTAATTTTTTCATTCGTTTTAACTGTGTTTTTTTTTAATGATTTGTGAAAATTAAGTTTTAATCGTGGTTGTTGATTTGTATCTTTTTTTTTAGCGTTCTTAACGAGCAAGAGATCGACAAGCATCTGACGGCAATTGCGGAAAAAGATTAAATAAATTCTGTACATTGATGATAATGAATCATCAAGTAAAGCTGATTATTCTTTCTCTTTCTTTTTTACAGTAAATAAAAATAATATGGTTATTGTGCGTAAGATTTACAATGAAATAAAAAAAAAATTAAATAATATTCTTTGTTTTTTTTCCTTAAATTATAGTATTTATTTTATCGTAATTTTATGGTGGTTTGTAGCTTGTAAAAAATAATTACAAATTTTTTTTGTTTTTTATTACAATCTTACAAACTAAGGCAAATGTTATTATTTTCCCGACGCTGTTGCCAATGGATTTTTTAATACCAAAATAACCGAATCTCCTCGAAGAAACATCTTTGATATAAATCGATCTTTGTTCACTGGTTTTGCCTGGAAAACAAAAAATCAATATTATTTCTTCCAATCATTGAGAAAGAAAAAAAACTGCAATTGAACACAATTTATAATTTTCCATAAATATCAAAAATTCAACATTTATTTATAAAATGGTACAACTATGATTAATAAAAGACTAATCATCACCTTTTTCTTCCCTTTTCCAGTACGTGGTAATTCGGTCCACATTTCCTTAACATTTTCAAGAACCATGTTACAGTGTCTATCAAAAGCCTTTACTCTTCCAAGTAGTTTCTTGTTGTTTCTACAGTTTATTAATACTTGAGTATTGTTTTTAACTGACTGTGTTAATACAGACAATGGTCCGGTGTTAAACTCTTCTTCTTCTCTCTTGGAAAGTTCTTCGGGAGTCATTTCCGACTTTGGCTTTGTTAGCGATGCCCTATAATTATTAATACAAAATTTCAATCAACGAGTTGTAAGATTCTTAAATGTAATGAAAAAAGAAATACAATAACAATAAAAAAGAAGCCTAATAATAATTTCTTCCAACGAATATTATTCGTATGATAAAGTTTTTGCGATTTTAGGTTAGTTTCGATTACAGTTATTCAAATGAAACTCCGCTTTCATACGTCGTAACGATCTAATAGTAATTTTATAATTATTCTCGTTATTGACTTACATCTTGACTACGGACTTTGCTCAATAATATCGACTAAAAATCAATCTATTATTACAAAGTTATTGATAAAATTATTAGCGTCTGTCGTGCCGGATCAACCGATGTATACATGAAATAGTTAAGGTTGTCCACTCAACAAGTGCATAATCATGAATTTTGTCTAGGGATAATTTGCAGAGTTGCCAACATTACTGTCTAAAAGTTTTGACAGAAAATCCCACTAGAGTGAATATAACCTCCGTTTGACAGCTCATCGAGTTCAAACAGGTTATGTTACATTATGTTATGTTGATCGTCGATTAATAACAAGAAGCTTAATCACTTAATTGTTTATTGCGAATAAAAATAATGGAAGTGAAACCAAAGAGTGAACATTTGTTGGCTTTGAAAGGTAGGCTCAAATAACAACTACGTTAAAAATGATTATCAAAAAAAATTCACTACTCACCATGTTTATTGGTTACAGTAAAATTTCTCAACCTAATTCGTTTCTCTTTTCTCTTAAGACAACGTTAATTATTTTATTCATTATTTTTAGTCATGAGACTTACGAGGCCGACTTTGTCTGCTCCAATTATCGTTTCTTGTGATTCAACAGACCTTCCTGGTAATACTTTGAATAATGAATTAAAAAATGATAACACCTCACTCCAGGGAATGGAGACTTTAGCCGTTGGTCAATTCATGATGTTGCCTCAAAGTTTCGGGTATTATTTAATCCCAATTAATCGTTTTTCTTTTCATAAACTTTAACTGTAAACGATACATTAGACATTATTCAAATTTCAGTAACATTTACTTAGGAGAAATATTCTCAAGCTACTTATGCGTTCACAACGGTAGCTCTCAGCTGGTTAAAGACGTTATTGTTAAAGTAAGTCTTGGGCTTGATTATTCAGAATTTTTTTGCTTTTTCGGGGCAGTAAATTCGAAACTTAAATAAATTACAGGCAGATCTTCAAACCAGTTCACAAAGAATACCTCTGTCTGGTCATAACGGTGAACCAAAAGAATTATCGCCTGATAATACAGTAGACGAAGTTATTCATCATGAAGTTAAAGAGATAGGAACTCACATGTGAGGATGGTATAATTGATAAAATAATTATTGTCTGTTCAAAGTAATTATATAAATAATTATAACGTTTTTTAGACTCGTCTGTGAAGTTACTTACACTCCCACTGCTCCTATAGCTGCTCCATTATCATTCCGTAAATTTTTTAAGTTCCAAGTCGTCAAACCGCTCGATGTTAAGACTAAATTTTACAATGCGGAGGTAACCGGCTTTGATTATGTAAAATTTTATGTAAAAAATAAACAAGAATTATTCGATACAATGAACTTTAGCATGAAAAAGAAAAATTGCTGTTCATTTTAAAATTCTTTGATAATTTTCATTACAGTCTGACGATGTTTACCTAGAAGCTCAAATACAGAATCAAACTGCAGGTCCTATTTGCTTGGAAAAAGTTGCCCTAGAATCATCTCATTTGTTTAATGGTAAGAGGGGTTGAATAGGTTTTGATGTAACTGAATAAGAATTTGAGAAAATAATATTGCTTTTTCAGTGACTACATTGAACACAAATTTACAAGGAGATTCTATATATGGACGTGTTAATCTGTTGGACTCTGGATCCAGTCGACAGTATTTATATTGCTTAACTCCTCAGCCAAGTCTTACAAAGGATCCGAAAATGATGCACAACGCAACTAATATTGGAAAACTTGATATCGTTTGGCGAAGTAATTTAGGGGAAAGAGGACGACTGCAGACTAGTCAATTGCAGAGAATGGTCAGCTTAAATAAAAAGCTTTTGTAAATTGTTTAGGTGTAAAATATGTAAGAAAAATGTTTTGTTTATTAATTTTGAAAATATTTAAGGCTCCTGATTTTGGGGATTTGAGAGTAACGATGAAGGAGATACCGGCCAAGGCTTATTTGGAACAGCCTGTGAACTTCAAATGCCATATAGTGAATACTTCGTGAGTATAGATGGAAGATTGTTCCTTATTACTGAATCTGTGATATTGAGAACGAGGCACATAGATTCGATTTAGAAATAGGTTCGATTTAAAACAACTGAACACAAAATTGGTACGATTTTTCATCTCAATTCTATTCACAGAGAAAGAAATATGGATATTATGTTGGGTCTGGAATCTAACAATTCGTTAGCATGGTGCGGAGTCTCGGAGAGCGTTATAGGGACTTTAAAATCTGGAGCATCGTGTGATATTCCGTTGTGTTTGATACCGCTTGACACAGGGCTTGTAGTAAGTATAGTATAGATCATATGGTGAATATTATAATATTTAGTGAATTAAGATTAATATTAATCCTGTGATGTTTTTTTATGTTTTTTTTTCAGATTGTTTCAGGCCTGAAACTAGTCGATACGTTTTTAAAACGCGTTTACGACTACGACGATCTAGCACAGATTTTTGTACATCAAATGGACTAGGTTTAAATAATATATGAATAAAAATTAAGAACAACTATACTTGTTGTTAATTAAATTCTATTGAAAATAAGTAAATTAATATTTATTGTATATAACAATATCATAAATTATAATAAATCCGTGTTTCGTAAAGTTGTATTTATTTTCTATTCCTATGACCAATTTTGAAAATTTGAAATTCGAAAAATAACGGTCCTCATATTTATTGTATATCAGAATAACGTAAATTATAATGAAGTCAATAGTTTTTTATAAAGTTAGATTTATTTTTCGTTTTTGTAAAAAGATTTGAAAAATTGAAATTGGAATAAAATCGCAATTGCGTTCGATGAATCGAACATCTTTAGCGACCGGAATTTCGTAGCGAGTATTGTAAACGTCACGATCTCGATGTCTCGATAAATATCGATAGACCTTTCCTTTTCCGGTGTGATTGTGTCACAGGTCTTCGGGTAATATTTTTCGTCTTTCATTCAGTAGATAATACACTCGTCCAACTGCTTGGAAAAACTCAAGTTCTGTTCCATTGGATTGGGTAAATTATTTCTCTTCTTTCAACGTAGATTAATAACACATTTTATTATCAATCTGATAAAAATTCGGCGATAATTTCATACGGATTTTCATCCAGCCCCCCCCCAATCTAATGGAAAAGGAAATCTTTTAGTTTAATATTCCGCCTTAGGGCGGCGCTTTGCACCTCTTACGCATGATGACGTCACTAACACTTTACATAACTACACATACATACACATATTAGATACTACGCATTACAAAATCTTCATTACTAATTTTCATCCATAAATCAGATTGCTTCATTAATTAATTATTCAATTAATTCAATAATTAATCATGAAAATTTGTATAACGAGAGACAAACAGAGAATCCCTGGGCTCATTTATTCAAGATGAAAATATATGTATACAGTATGAATTATCAAGGTATCATATGTAGTTTAATTTTTAACAAAGGATAGAAAAGAAAAAATTGCTACTAGTTTGTTAAATTCGATACACGATACTATTATTATATCTATATTATTTGATATAAAGTATAAAAGAGTCATGAGAAACGGAAAAAAATATTAAGCGCCAAGTATTCTGGGTAAATTTCATTTCGCGATTAAAATGGTAGTCGATGTAACTTTCTTTTTTTTTCCTCTCCTTTTTCGTCATTATTCGATTCCCATGACCCAAATATTGTGACATCTTTGTCACGCGATCAATCAGTGAATCACGAATTTTAATTTGTATAAAAATCGATCGATCAATAGTCCATTCAATTCCTCTCGATATTTGTTCTCCTATATATGATCTGTAATTGTTTGTCAAATATAAAATTCATCGCAAATTCGTTCGAATTATGTATGTATGTATATAACATACATACATACATACGTTCCATTTAAACGCAGTTAGAAATCGTGACGCAGTGGCGCTAGCCAATAGGGAGGGCGAGGGGGCGGTAGTAGCGCGCGCGGTGCATGACGGTACGTCGTTTCTTCCGTCGAACGGGCAGGGGGGAGGGGAATCGAGGAGGGCGAAGGCGAACAAGACGGGATCACAAAATGGCGGCCAAGCTCGGGCCCATGACCATATAGTACGGAAAAATTGGATATTTTTGGACAATGTCGCGACATAATATAACGAGTTTTATCTAATATTGTAAATAGTTTGTTGTTCGATAATTGAAAGGGTAAATATACGTGAAATAGTGATTAAATAACGGATAAATAAGGAGCTCGGTGCGACCTGTATACGGGAATGATGCAGGTGAGTGGACGGGTTCGAAAATAAAAGTTAAATTTCGAGCTTTAACTACTTATTTTTTATCGATAATAGTTTGTTTTTGTTTACGGTATGAACATCGACTATTAGTTTATTATAACAATTTAACGAATATGGCCACGGTGTTGTTTGGAATAAGATAAAATACCCCCTTGACCACATGTGTTTTAGTCATCTTTCACCTAGATAAATACTATTTATTATTGTAAATTATTATTTACATGTTTATTTAAAGGGTTTATAAATCTAGGGCGGGGCCTTGTGCCCCTACAGAGCTCAGGGTATCGTCTCTCTGTTAGCTGAATTTATGGAAAAAATAACTTACAAACCTTTCATCAACAGAATAACCTACAAGTTTGTTTACATTTACTAATCAGACGATTTTTCAATGAAAATATCATTGTTCAAACCATATTTTCACGCTAAATCATTCAACACTTATTTACACAGCCTATGGTAACAGTTATTCAAATATTCTTTATGGACCCATTTTTGCAAATTGTGATTAAAGTTTGAACAGCATGATGTTTCCACATAACCTTCAAACTCTTCGTTCGTACTACATAGCAGAGGAGAAAAAAAATACCAAACAAAGCTTTTCATTGATGCTTTTTTGGATACCTTTAAAAATTCCTCAAACAATTCCAACAAAAGATTTAACCCACAATTTACACATCATTTTCATTCTATTTTAACTTTTCAAATTATCTTATTTGTCGCCTAAAATCTCAGTAATGTTGACAGTATCGACATGACATTATGTGTATTGATTTAGCTTTGTTTCATCTCTGAACACTGATAAATTATTTCATTATACACTGGGTGATATCAGCCGTTAATTAAAATATAAAAAAATTCATTCAATCTAACGAACATACATATTTTTCTTCATTTTTCGTCTTTGTTTACATCAATTTTTATTCATTATAAATCAAAATGTTGGACGAGGTACAGTTTTGAAATATAATGAAAAATAAAAAACAAAATAAAAAGTCATTGCGTCCCTTGTAAATTAATATTTCAAGGTGCATTTAAACCAAGAAAACTAGGAAAAAATAATATATGTGTTATTGTTTAGATTGTGACAATATTTTTAATTTACTAATTGGAATCCAGACAGTTCTTTATTCCTATTTAACTTGTTTTGTCAAATAAATAATCTAGAAAAATGTTACGATTCATTATTCATATCTATGTTAAAAGTTCAAAATTATATTTTACTTGTATAGAAAATGGAATATCACTTTTTTGGGTTTTTTTTTTTTTTTTTTACAAAGAAAACTATTCAGAATAATAATCATATTATCCTGGTTACTTGAACAATCTCAAATATTATTATTTTTTTTTAAATTGTGTTTTTGTCATTCTTTTACTGTACTATCTCATATTTGAATAGGTTGTTTATGAATTGGGAAACATTTTTTTTTCTTCATAAGTATGAAGTATTATTCATATCATTCGTTTAACAGGATAAAGGAGGAAAAAAAAATAAGTTGCACATTATTTACAAAGAATTTCATATCTTCGCTGATTTTCAAATCTAAATTGATAGCTGATGAAAAATGATTTATTCTTCAATTAGATAATTATACAAATATCTATACATACATATATTTACGTTTTATGATAATGATCAACTATCAAAAGTAAGGAAGAAAATAATTGCAATCTTGTTTTTGCTTCGATGCGAAGCAATAAAATGTTCTATATTTCTTCATTCATCTTAATGCATTTAAGTTACGCTTCGCTTTTCATGTGTCTCAAAGTTTTTAATATCTTAAGAATAATCATCAACATAAATTGAATGAGTCTAACTTTCAGAGAAAATATCATAGGAGAATATGATAATCTTAACTAATGGATAATCTAAGATTACCTACCTAATGAAACGAAAAAAAAAAAAAAATAAACTATAGAAGAAATTTGAATATTGTATAAGTGTGAAATATAAACCTGATTTGTATCAACAGTAAAAAAAAAACATGTTGATATGTAAATTTAATAAATAATTAAATAAACTCATTTATCCACATCTTACGAAAAATGTATATGAATCATTTTATCTCTTTCCTACCTTTTTATGTAAGATAAGTTTAATATAGAATTAAAAAACTAGGAATCTTTTACCTTAACATATACCTACCATTATGTATTCTTTGTCTTATTCCAAAGGCAAGAAGCATACATAGATATGATATTAATTACTATACTACATCAACAGATACCTATAAGGAGAACAAATAGAACTGATACTACATGCTATTATAATAAGAAACCTTTCATCAAAGTAGATGAGTATTTATCACAGAAAATAGAAAGAGCTTCATCTTTGTTGCGATCAAGATTCCACATGCCATACAGCAACTAGGAAAATGAATATATCATTTCACTTGATCTTACATAGTGTAAACAAAATGGTCGCCGAGACACACAAGATGGCTGCACAATTTACTTCTAAGAATGATAAAATCTGAGTTCTTAGCGAACGATGGTTGGACAGAGGAACGAAAATATCTTGAAGCAATCTTAAAATAAAGTTTTAATGGACAGTTATACTTATTATTATTGTTATTGTTATTATTATTATATAAGAGACATTGATATAAAAGAATATTTTAGATTGAGGTATCCAAACAACACCGTTGGCGTTCTATGATATACATATATTTATTTAGAAGAAACTCTGATTGTTAGATATGTTTATATTTAATTACAGAAAAATTTAGATTCTGAATCTGGTAAGGAATCTGGTTCAGATTCAGACAATGAGAGTAAAAGCGATAGTTCATCCTCAGGAAGCAACTCTGGATCTGGTTCTGGCTCGGACAGGTGTGTATTTAGTATTGATTCATTTCAGTACTGCCAAAGACCAAAAGATCGGTTGAAATTCTATAACGCAGATCATCAAATCACTTATTATACAAATATGAAAGTCCATTTTTATAAGTATTCAAATAATCGTTATAAGTTTATACAACGGTCTTGCGGTTCTTTGTTCCTAATTTTATCATTATCAGGATTTAATCTTTGTCAGCTTTTTTGATTAAAATCACTCGAGCTACTGACGCACTACAGCAGCTAAAGCTTTGCGATAGCACTAACTTTGCCTTGTTGAATTTTTCATTATATTTACTTCTAACTAATTTTCTATAGTTTCTTTCTTCAAGAGTTATTTTAGTCTTTATCTTTCTATAAAAACGCAAAGTATTATTCGATCTATTTACTTTTTTAATAAATATCTACGCGGATAATTACATAAGATTCGATCATAAAATAAACTCAGATGTTTTAGCAACTCGAATTAGTAATTAAACGATAAAATATTATTCTCATACTTCTGGCTCTTCAGAAGGCTAATTTAGTCATCTTGTTATTACAGTCTGGTATTTACTCGTCGTGTTATATTTGTTTGATCAACCATTCACAACATTTTTAAATCTTAATATCCACCAAATTAATCCTAACGGTTGAAGAAACAGGAAATCTTCGTTATCACAAATTGAAATTCGATCATTTTTAGATCTTGAAAGATTTTTCTCATATATCTACTTGGATAATGCTCTAAGATACTTTATAACGGAAATTCAATAACTAGTCCCTATACTTTCAAGATACGAATCCTTTTTTGAATCAAAGAAAAGTAGAATTAGTGTAAAAAAAAAAATGAATTGCTCGACTGCGAACGCAGTGACTCTAGCTCGTCAAGCGGTTCCGGTTCAGCATCAGGTTCAGACTCTGAAAAATCTGATAAATCATCAAAGTTGGACGCACCTGCACAAAGCGATAGCTTTCAGAGCAAAACCTCTTTACACAGCACAGAGACTAAAGTTAGACATAAGAGCGACTCTAGTCGTGAATGGGATGAAAATCCTGATGTTTATGGAATCAGAAGATCAGGGAGATCCCGTAAGGAACCGGAGAGACTCAGTACTCAACGTGAAAGCGATGGAGAGGGACGACGAAAAGTTCCGAAAAAAAGGTAAGACGGATTAAAGTCCCTAAATTGGGATTTTCATGAACAATACAAAAATAAAACTTTAAATAATTGGGCAAGTCGATGATTGTTTGAAATCTGGTCATGAACAAGTTGATAAGTTTTTTATAAATTGAATTTTCAATTGATTCTATGTTACACGTTAAACGTTGTGTAAACATAATTAATATACAGTTACAGATGTAAATTTCTGAGTGTGATTTTCCGCTAAGCTTTCAGCCTGAGTTTTTATGTTGTACATAATAAATTTTAATCCATGATCCGTTAGGCAAAGACAAATTTTCATTTATTATTCAATAACTTAACACGGGGATACTTTCAGTACACAAAATTCATGGAACTCTGAAAGTTCTGAGTCTGAATCGGATGAAGCTGCTAAGCGGAGACCTCCACCAAGTAAATCGATAAATAGACGCGCCGCACAAAAGGTGAAAGAAAACACACGCACTCGTCATAAACGAATATCAGAATCTTCTGATAATTCATCTTTTGATAGCGATGATAATCGTAGGTCAGTTGATTCTTATTCCTGATTTTTAACATTCCTTACAAAAATCTCGAAAAGTTATTCGTCATTTATAATACTTGCGGAATAATTATTCAGGCAAGTAACTAGGCGATCAGGAACAGCGGTCAGTTACAAAGAACAAAGTGAAGAGGGCACCGATAGCGAGGATATTGTCGAGGTCGATGAAGCAACGGCGACTCCTTTGGAACCTGATAATGCAGAAACCATCGAACGCATCCTCGCACAACGAAGAGGTAAAAAAGGAGGTAAGTTTCAGCTAATAATTTGTGTATTAGTTTTATCATTCGTTCGATTTTAGCAATATTTGAACCCTTTATGCTTACAGTCACTGGAAATGTGACGACTGTTTATGCAGTTGAGGAAAATGGTGATCCAAATCCTAAAGACTTGGCAGATGAAGAAGCAGAGACACAGTTTTTGATAAAATGGAAAGGCTGGTCACATATACATAACACGTGGGAGTCTGAGGATTCTTTAAAGGCACAAAAAGTAGGTACCCACCAAATTTTACATAGATTTTTATATACTAATATTATTTTTGTTTATATTTATCAGGATTGTGATATTATTTTATTGATTAGGTAAAGGGGATCAAAAAGTTAGAGAATTTTGTGAAACGAGAACGAGAAATTAAACAATGGAGAGACTATGCTGGTCCTGAGGATATAGACTACTTCGAATGCCAGCTAGAACTTCAACAGGATTTACTAAAAAGCTATAACTTTGTAGAAAGAATAATTGGTAAAGAATTTCTATCAAACTTTGGGCCAATTGCCTTTTTGCCAATTCAATTGATGGATGAATCCTTCGATACTTGCAATTACAAAAGATATTCATTGGTATTGTCCCTTTTTTCAGCCGAGTATAACAAACCAGATTCTGACCACCCTGACTACTATTGCAAATGGGAAAGTTTACCGTATGCTGATGCGACGTGGGAAGACGGAGCCCTTATAGTAAAAAAATGGCCAGAAAAAATAAAGGAATTTCGAGACAGGGAGGATTCTAAACGAACACCTAGTAAACATTGTAAAGTTCTCAGATATAGACCAAAATTTCATCAGGTCAAAGGTCAGCCTGAATACATGGGGCGAGACAAAGAACTAGTTTTAAGAGACTACCAAATGGATGGATTAAATTGGCTGATTCATTCCTGGTGTAAAGAGAACAGGTAACACAAGCATAGTACTGTTATCAGTAATGAATGATTCGACAAAATTAGTCTAATAATAATTTAAACGCATTTTTACTCATATTTTTTATCTCATTTTCATGTTTACAGTGTCATTTTAGCAGACGAGATGGGTCTGGGTAAAACTATACAAACTATATGCTTTCTTTATTACCTATTTCATACACAGCAGCTATACGGACCATTTTTGTTAGTCGTTCCTCTGTCAACGATGACTTCCTGGCAAAGAGAAATGGCTCAGTGGGCACCAGATATGAATTTTGTTACTTACCTTGGTGATGTGACGTCTAGAAATGTTGTAAGTATTTTAATCTGTTTAAAATTTTCTATAGGGTCAAAGAGAATGAATTTTTTCTTCGTTATCTTATTTATAATCTATGAATTTTCAACGCTTTTTCTTACAGATCAGAGAGTTTGAGTGGTGTTACAGTACAAAGAGATTAAAATTCAACGCAATATTAACCACATACGAAATAGTTTTGAAGGATAAAATATTTTTGGGAGCTTTAAACTGGGCTGCGCTTCTAGTCGACGAAGCGCATCGTCTGAAAAATGATGATTCACTTTTGTACAAAGCTTTGACGGAGTTTCATACCAATCATAGATTACTGATTACCGGTACTCCGCTGCAAAATAGTCTCAAAGAATTATGGGCGCTTTTGCATTTTATAATGCCTAACAAGTGAGCGAATATCCATTAATTCGCTGACTAATTATAATCTTTATTCCATGTTTTGTATCACTTTTAATCTATTTATATTAAAACAGATTCACTACTTGGGAAGAATTTGAAAAAGAGCATGATAACGCAGCCCAAAAGGGATACTCAAAGCTGCACAAACAGTTAGAACCATTCATATTACGCAGAGTTAAAAAAGAAGTTGAAAAATCATTACCTGCTAAAGTCGAACAGATATTACGCGTTGAAATGACTTCTCTTCAAAAACAGTATTACAAGTGGATACTTACAAAGAATTATAATGCCCTTAGGAAAGGTGTTAAGGGATCTACGACAACATTTTTAAACATTGTTATAGAGTTGAAAAAGTGTTGTAATCATGCATTCCTTACTAAACCTACAGACGGTGAGAGAAGAGAGAGTAACGAGGATTATTTACAACAGATTATTCGCGGGTCGGGTAAATTAGTCCTTTTGGATAAACTTTTGGTTCGACTAAGGGAAACCGGACATAGAGTTTTGATATTTAGTCAAATGGTCAGGATGCTTGATATCTTGGGCGAGTACTTGCAAAAGAGACACTTTCCATTCCAAAGGTTGGATGGAAGTATTAAAGGAGAATTGAGAAAACAGGCACTAGATCATTTCAACGCAGACGGATCTCCAGACTTTTGCTTTTTATTATCAACAAGAGCTGGCGGTCTAGGAATAAATTTAGCAACAGCAGACACAGTAATTATATTCGATTCTGACTGGAATCCACAAAATGATTTGCAGGCTCAGGCCAGAGCGCATCGTATAGGTCAGAAGAATCAGGTAATTAATTTAAACGATGTATTAACAACTCTGGAAGTTTGTATATTCATAAATTAGCGCTTTTTAAGTCGAAAAACGCCACGGATATTATACCAATTCTATATTCCTAGGTGAACATCTACAGATTGGTGACAAAGAATTCCGTAGAAGAAGAAATAGTCGAACGTGCAAAGCAGAAAATGGTGCTTGACCATTTAGTGATACAGAGAATGGACACCACAGGGAGAACTGTCTTGGACAAAAAGGGTCCTAATACAAACAACAATCCTTTTAACAAGGAGGATTTAAACGCTATTCTAAAATTCGGTGCCGAAGAATTGTTCAAAGATGAAGAAGACGGAGATGAAGAACCTACCGTTAGTTAATAAAGAATAAGAATTCTCTGCCTCATTAGTTAATAACAATAAATAACTTGCGGGTTTCTATTCGCAGTGTGATATCGACGAAATTCTAAGACGTGCAGAAACCAGAGACGAAGCACCAGCCACAGTCGGAGATGAACTATTGTCTGCTTTTAAGGTAGCTAGTTTTGCAGCTTTTGAAGAGGAATCTGAACCAGTAGCACAGCCGAACGAAATTGATGATGAGAGTAAAGATTGGGTGAGATTATTCTTACGGTTTTTATGATATATCAAATTTTTCATATCTTTTTCATGAAAAGATTGAGATTATACATTGAAATATTCTTCTAGGCTGAGATTATACCCGAAAACTTTAGAATAAAGCTTGAGGAGGCAGAGAAATCGAAAGAAATGGAGGATTTGTACCTTCCACCTAGGAGTCGAAAGACTCTTCAGCAGATCAATCAGTCTGGTGAAGGTACGTTGATTATTAAGTAAATTGGAACAAAAATTGTCTACAAATTCTTTCTCATGTGATTATAATTGCTAATACAGTATCAAGTTTGGATATAAAAACTTTATTTTTTCATAATTACTGAAACATTCTTAATCTAAACACTGGTTACCATTATTTATACAAATATTACAGAAGGCAGGGGAAGGAAACGTAGAAAGGCTTCGGGTGACGAAAGCGAGGAGGCTGAAGATTCGGGAAGCGAAGGTGATGGCAGCGAAGATGGAAGACCTAAGAAGAGAGGCAGACCTAGAGTTACTCCTAGAGAAAATATGAAGAGTTTTACTGACGTCGAGGTAAACTGATGTGATTTATTAATTATTAGCTATGAATGAAAAAGCCATTGATATTGTTTCTTTAATTCCTGATCAATTTAGGCACCAAATAATTTATTCAATTTTTTAATACAGTATTTGCAGAATCAATCTGTCATGTCAATTTTCAGATTCGAAGGTTTGTCAAAAGCTACAAAAAGTTTGGAGCTCCGTTGAAACGACTAGACGACATTGCGGCTGACGCTGAATTGCAGGAAAAACCTATGTCCGAATTGCATTATTTGGGCGAGCAGTTGAGGATCAGATGCGAGGCTTGTTTAGCAGAGTTTGAAACTACTGCTAAAGAAAACAAAGGTGCTGAAGAGGAAGGTAGGGGTCCTGGTCGCAAAAGGGGAAGAGGACCGACCTTCAAAGTTGGCGGAGTGATGGTCAACGCTAAGTCACTTTCTGCAGCTGAAAAGGAATTAGAACCACTAGATCAGGCTCTACCTTCGGATTCTGAACAGAGATCCAACTGGCACCTTGACGTCAAGTAAATTTTTTTTATTTCTTATTTTTAGAATATTTTTCTAGAATACCAATTATTTGGTTTTTGATAAAAAGAAACATCAATAATATATAGTTTTTGGAAATATTAAGAAATTATCTAATTGGCAAATGATCAATCAATGTTTAGATTGAAACCAGCTAACTTTGACTGCGATTGGACAACGGAGGATGACTCGAGGTTGCTTAGAGGAATTTATCATCATGGAATGGGATCCTGGGAGGCAATTAAGTTAGATGCTAATTTAAAACTTGGTGAAAAAATTCTTCCTCACAACGAAAGTAAACCTCAAGTAAAACAGTTGAACACTAGAGCTGAATATCTATTAAAAGTTCTCAAAAAACAGATGGATCTGAAACTCGGAGTGGTGAGTTGGCTAGCCATTAATTAATATTCTATTTAAGAAAATTATTAATGAGAAATTTTTCAATGTTTTATACGAGAATTGGTTCATCTAAGAGATTATGAAGAGATATCAGTTTAAAAAAAAACACATTCTACACGCAAAGTATCTTTTTTGTTTACACAAAAAAAAAAGCCAGTCTATTGATCCTCTTAAATTATTCCACATCCTAATTTATTCCAATTTATTTCCTTATCGATAGGGATACATCCTTTTCTCCCAGATCCTTACGCGATCCAAGGTAATGCAGTAAACACCTGATACCTACCTCTATTCCAATTGAGAAAATAAGAATTGATGCGTTTTATGGCTACAAAAAATTCTTGAAAAACATTGGTGTGCGTTATTTCAGACGAGACAAAGAAAGCCTCGAAAACCAAAAGAGGTAAAGACAGTCATCACCAAAGAGATAGTCGAGGAGAACGACAGTTCGGGAGATGAAAATAAAAAGCTCAAATTAAAATTGGACAAGGTAGTGAGTTGTCTAATTTTTTTTATCGAATTTAGTTATCACAGTTTCAAAATGTGGGATACTTATCTATTCAATAATAAAACGCAATGTCACAGCAGCCAGTGAAAAAAGAAGAGGAGGTAGCTTGTAAAAAGGAGTCAAAAGAAGAGGGCGAAGTTATTCCCGACGATAAGAAGAAAGAGAAAAAACTTAGAAAAGAGAAAAAGGAGAGTAGAAGAGGAAAAAAGAATAAACAACCTGTTGGACCAATGCATTTCACGGCCAATAACGAACCGAGAGCTCTTGACGTACTTGGCGATCTTGATCCGTCAATATTCAACGAGGTATAATTTATTTCTGAGAGTTTGAAAATACATTTCGAAAACATTTTTTCACGGATTATATTAATTTTTAATCAAATTTACAGTGTAAAGAAAAAATGAGACCAGTTAAGAAAGCTCTGAAAGCTTTGGACAGGCCTGACCAGTCGTTGAGTCAAAGTGAACAAGTAACACACACGAGACAATGCCTTGTCCAAATTGGTAATCAGATTAACATCTGTTTAGCAGAATACAAAGATTTAGAATTGATAAAAGAATGGCGAAGTAATCTGTGGTATTTTGTGTCTAAATTCACCGAATTTGATGCTAAAAAATTATACAAGTTGTACAAACATGCGACTAAAAAAGGGGAGACTAGTTCAAATCCGGTATCTAGTCCAGAAAAGAAAGAAGAAACTATAAGCTCGAAGGTAAGCAAAGTTTCATTAGCGATATTCGTCCGTTTTTTTGTGAATTGTTTTGCGATGACTTACGATGGTTGTTTTATTTTTTACAGAAACATAGCGAAAAGTTACACGACAAACACAGTGATAAACATAGCGAAAAACATGTGGAAAGACACTCGGATAAGCACAGTGATAATCAAACAACTAAAGATAGTAGCAGTAAAGAGTCTCGTCAAGTTAAACGGAGGATTGAAGATGTCGAGGAGAATTCAAACAGCGGTACTCCAAACAAGAAACACCAGTCGACTACCTCGACTACAAATAGTACTACTACTGCTGCTACGACAACAATAGCTGCTAATACTCCATTGGCAAACTCTAATTCAAATTCGAGTAATTCGAACAGTACAGAACCACCTAGGCACAAAGATCCTAAAGAGACAAAGCATAAGGAAATGAAAAGAGATAGAGATAGAGATAGGGACAGAGAAAGATCTCACGGGGAAAGAGGTTTGGATAGATTAGGAGGAGCGAAGGATGAAAGAGTAAGGAGAGACAGCGGAGGATATAACATCGCTGGTCATTACAGCGGAGGTAGAGAAGACGATCATTGGGTACCCAGAGACGGAAGAGATCCTCGAGAGGGAAGGTAAAAAGAAATTTCACTATTATAATTTTGGCGATAATCAAAGCTTATTTTTTCCGCACTTTGGCGTAATCAAAAAATTTACTGTATTACAGATTCGGAGATCATAAACGAGAACGATTTGAATCTTACGGACGCATGCCCAGCAGTTATCATCGGGATAGAGACAGGGAACGTGATCGTGGCATGCATATGAACGAGAAAAGAAGGTATAATGAAAAAAAATAGAAATTTTGAGAAAGTAATAAAAAATGTATATCAAAGATGTGTTTGGAATTATTCAATGAGAGAAAATTTGCATTGCAAAAGTAATTTATGGTATGATTATTGTACAGCGATTACTATAGATACCCTGGCCCTCCTGCGTACGGGTATGCTGGTCCAGGAAATTATGGAAGTGGAAGTAGCGGCGGATATCAATCCTCGGAAATACCTCCCGGTCATTTTAGGGGCCGAGCATACCCTGGAGATGGTTATTCTGGTGATTGGAGACCTAACAAAGACTATAGACGTGATTACGACCGTAGGCCACCTCCGCCTAACGCAAACTCCTAGTGCTCCTTCCTTGCCACCGTCCTTGAGTGTGTTGTAAACCGGTTGTAAGACTTGTTTAACGTCTCCTTGTTGTGTATATTCATTAGAATGTCCGTGCCGTTGTGAATTGTGCTTGAAGGGCAAGACAAAGAGGAAGAAAAAAAAATAATAATTCTAGAAGAGTTTAATCGCTTGCCAATATACTGTTACAAGTGTCATTCACAATAATGTTATATGATATAATAACGGCAAATGGATTTGAAATCGAATTTTTAGAAGAACTTGACATAGAAAAAAAGAGACAAAAAAAATATACATAATATCACTATGGTTTTTAAAGAGAGAGAGAGAGAGCGGGAGAAGAAATAAAAAATAAGAGTAGTAGTATTATTTGCACAGAGTAAATAAATAAATAAATTTTTATATAATGTAATATTGTTTGGACAAATTTATCATGTAGTGAAATATATGATGAAATTTGATATTAATTTAATATTGTACGAATCAGACAGAAAAAAAAAATTGGAGAGTGAGAGAAAAAACAGAAAAAAAACAAATATTATTATTTACTTGTATTATTAAACTTTAGCGACGCTGATGAAATTTACAAAATTATTATTAAATGGCGCAATAATAAAATTAGTTGTATAATATAACAGGGAGAAATCTGAATCAATTTCTCATATTTCACTACTTGCTGTGCATAAAATCAATCTTTATTTTTTTTTTTAAATTTTTGTCTCAGAATATTGAACGATTTAGCATCAAGCTAGAAGTATTATCTAAAAAAAATACTAGTTTGCATGATTTTGGAATGAAATGAAACTGATGAAATCTCAGTTTTAAAAGTTACGCTTTCTTATACCTATGTTTGTTCAGTTTTCTTTGCTAAATATCAAACAACGTGTTACAATAAGCCGAATGCAGTAATTCTATCAATTATTCTCATATAAACTGAAGCTAATACACTTTGGTAATAAATTGCTAATCAAATCCCATCAATCAAGCCAAATAAGTTTTTATAAACTCAAAATTTTGATAATTTGCACAGTGTTGGGTGAATCAGTTATCGGGCAACTTCAAAAGCATGTTTTTTTTATTTTTTCATATCGGATGATGAAAAATGTGTTGTACTTGAATATTCTACGCCTCATGGTAATAACGTCGAAGTAATTATTCGGTTGATCGCGCTAAGCTGCTACTGCTGCTACCTAGTATTATAACAGTTTAAAATTTTTGTATAATTCTGTAAACAAATTTGATACCTATAATGTTTTAAGTTTTATTGATATAAAATAGAAAAAAGAAAAATGGAAAAAGAACAGAAATCAAATGGATAAGCAGCTTATTGTGATCAGCAGAGTAATACTTTTTATTCAACGTTATAACGTATATACATATGTATGTAAGTGATTCAATATCAAGTAGACGGAAACAAAAATGAATGAATATCAAGTATAATGAACAAGTAAAACAAATATGAAATTTGATAATGGATTGTGATGTGTTATTTTCTCAGGCATCAAATTACCAATTTATTAACACACCTTGACACACAAACATGATCACCTGTAATATTTTTACTACAACGTGTCTTACATTTTGTTTTTGGTAAAACGATTAGATATATTCTGTCTTATTTATGAGTCATATTTAAAATTGAAAGGGACTTTTGAAGAGAGAAACAAAAAACTATTCGAAATATTTAAATTTACTTTACGTTTTCATTAATATTCAGTGTTTTTACCAGCGCAACAAAAAAATTTTTTTTTTCTAATTATATCATGAAATTGAAAAAATTGATATAATTTTTCTAATTAGTGACGGTCAAACACTTTTAAGTACTAGGTCCTCCTTGGGATCGTGTAAAAATTAAAATACTTAGTATTTTATGTTAATTATTGAAGAAAGAGAAAAATGACAAAGAAGTTGTTAATTTCTTACATTATACAACTGCAAAAAAAGTAAAAATAAAATTAAATAAAATTAAATAAAGAAAAGAAAAAACAAAAAAAAAAAAAAGTAAAAAATAAAAATCATACAAAGAAAATCATTTGCAATTTTTAGTCTGCATTTTTGTGTAAATAATATTATAATATATATTTAGGAGAGGAACCGAAAATCATCATTGTATCAAAAGAAAAAAAACAAATAAATATGTAAACAATGATATATTACATTGGGTAGATTGTTTGATGAAACTAATAATTAACAAACAAAAAAAAAAGAAAAAGATTTAAAAGGAAAAAAACGAACGCGAGAGTCACTGCTTAATTAATGGATAGGTAAAAACAGAAAAAAAATATACCTGCTGATTGCTAGATTAGATTTATATTTTTTGAAATCAAGCTGAACACACGAATATAAATATTAAATAATATGCAAAGCCGTTTATAATTTATTAATACATAGTCAAACACAAATCATGATTGATACATAATACATAAATATGGAGGTAAAAATGTTGTAAATATAGTTAAGTAAACAAAGTAATTATTGATAGTGTAGTGAGGTAGTTTATTATTATTATTATTATTATTATTATTATTATTATTATTATATCATAATAGATAAAATCAGGTAGCGACATAATATGATGGTAATAATGTATTTTATCTATCTTCATTGTAGATGACTATAAACATTTCTGGAAATATATTAATAAGAATATGAAAAAAATACAAAAAAAAAAAAAATAACTTTTGAATGAACTCTACGCGTTATCTGTGAATAATAATGATGTATAATTTTCTCCTTATAGATGTATTATAATTTGAGTTCGAAATTTATAAAGACAGAATTTAAGAAAGATAACGAAAAATTGATAAAACGAGATATTGAGTACTGTAAGTATTTATTAAAATCATACCTAAGAGTAAAACTATTTAAGCTGGACAAATTAATGCTTCTTATTAAAAAATAAATAACTAAAAGAGAAACAGAAAAATCAATAAAAAAAAAAATTAATAAACAAAAATTTTTTTAAAAATAAAAAAAAAACCTGTGTAGAATTTATCGACTAAAGTGGTTGAAGAAGAAATAATAATGAAGTAAGTAATGGGAAGGTGAAAGTACGTAAACAAATTAAATCTTTCCAGATTCATTATTAAATATTTAATTATTAGTAACGGTAATTATTTACGTTTAATAGATGTACCAGCACCTCTGGTCAAAAATCAAAATTCAAAAAATGTTTTTACTTTTATTTTTTTCAATCTATTTATTCGGATCATTTTACAGGCTCTGTAAGTAATTCCAATGCTACTTCGCGATTATGCGGATTTCACGAAAAAGAATGTATAGATTTTAGTTATCGGAATAATTTGAAAAATAAAATAAATAAATAAAAAATAAAAATTGTTTGCAATTATTTGAGGCAATACGAACATTATTATTAATTAAACAGATAAAAATAAATTGGATTGCCGAACAGGGATATGAGAATAATAATGGCAAGTGTTTGTGACAATTTTAAAATCAAGTCAAATCTTAGTCAAATACAGAGTGCATATTACGTTCCAAGCACCTTATAGGTTTATGTTTATTGAAATTACTCATACGATGACATCATAATATTGGATAATAATTAAAAGCATATGACGAACAGAAATATATTGTGAATAAAATACAAAACTGATACCAGAATCTGTATATACCTATACATAATACATAAGTCGTATATGTATACATATGGTTTGCTCCATAAAATAGCAACATTAAAATAAAACGGTAACAAAATCTTTTCAATAAACTGATCCAGATGCTTTATTAGATGAAAGTATAAATATATTTCATATTATATCAAAAAGATACATAGATATTTTTTCTCCTAGGTCCATGTTATATACATACTGCAAAGGGGATTAAAACTTTTCAAGCCTGTTCTTTTTTAATTATAGATACAGATTTTAGGTGAAAAATGTATACGTATGTTCAACTGCATAACGAACGACGAAGAGGTTTTTTATTTGTCGAGTTAAAAATAGAATGTTCTGCTGGAACTTGGTGGTGTATGTATATATACATACATATGTGTTCCACAGGATATACATATTATTTTCGCTTTCGCAGCTCACGGTCGCCTGTAAACATTCAAAATATACACATTTATGAATGTGTATATATGTAGGCATGTATGTACTTTACGTAGGTATCGATACATGAATGTGTGATCGCTTGTCGCCGGCCGCAACACTGCGCAGTTTAAACTTTGGAGTTTGTACAGACTGCAGACGCGACTTGAATCGTCTGGTAAAACAAAAAAACACCCTTAATTATTTCGACAATTTATTATTCGATAAAGTGATTGATGCAATATCAATCGAATTAATTAAAAGAACTGATAAACAAGTAAGTGATAAACAGTCTTCAAATAACTCGTATTTATTATTTCATGCTATATCGCGTCTTGATCATCTACGCGGGTGACAGTTGTCGGCTAGTCAGACATCTTCGAGCCTTTTGAAGATAGACACGTATGGATGTATAGTAGTCATTCGCTTAAAATCTAACGATTCAGTATCTCCTTTATCGGACAGTTAACAATACTGCGATTAAAATTTAACCCAATATTTACTAGAGTAAGTTAACAAAAAATTTTACACATAATTCATTTTACTTATCGCGAAATTCGTACTATAAATACGCTGTATATAGCACATGGTAACGACGACAATTCGCGAAATACCATACCTACATATCAAACTATGTACCGGCAAATTCATTGCGGTCTAATTTTATTCTGAAAGTACGAAATTTCGTTTGTTTATTAATCATCGATTAATACAATAATGTGTTTGGGTAACATAGAATCGCAATCTATTATTAACTGCGTTTATTTTCAGGGCGTGGCGACCGTTATATGCATTTTCATAAATCTTATACCATTTGTAATATATTTTTTCCGCTCACAGTGTAGGTTTAAACTGTTAGCTTCTATCCATTTCGGCATAATTTTGATCGTTAATCTTGAATTTCTGATTGATATAAAAAAATAAAAAATACAAAAATTAAAAACTGAAAGGTAAATTTACGAAAAAACATTTCGTTCTTTTTTTTTTGTTTTCCATTAGAATGGCAGCAGAACGTTTAGACGTAATTATATTTGGAGCTACCGGTTTTACCGGAAAATATACCGTCGAAGAGGCGGTGAGATTGTCAGCAGAGAAACCATTCTCATGGGGAGTTGCCGGAAGACGTAAAGAAGCGCTGGAATCAATCCTCAAAGAATTTGCCCCTGGCCAAGGTGATTAAAGAAAAATAACACAAAGAGTATAATTTTTTAGCTTATTAATTAGTGATATTGAAAATGTTGTAAAACTAATAGCACACATTCGTTTCTGATTTTACAAAATTTGTTTACTTCTTTTTATATTCTTTTTCTGATGATAATACTTCTTTTTACTACAGATAACATCCCTATAATTATCGCGGATGTCAAAGATGAAGAATCGCTCAAGAAAATGGCTGAGAGAGCTAAAATCATTGTCAATTGTTGCGGGCCTTATAGATTGTACGGAGAACCAGTAGTTAAAGCTTGTATCGAGGCTGGAACTCATCATGTTGATGTCAGCGGTGAACCACAGGTGATTATCAAGCATTTAAAAGCTCTAAGTCAAAGTGGTGTCTTTTAAAATTCAAGAATTAATTTTGTAGTTTATTAATAGAATTTGATTTTATAGAGATATTTCTATTATTTTATGGCCTTTTTTACCCCAGGATTAATTTACTTGATTTCTAATTCCGTGTATTCATGAATTGATCCGACTCGGTTGCTAAAAAAATCATTTTTAGACTAAATTTTCTTTTCGATGTACAAATATCTAATGAATAGTGACTCAAAAATTGTAATATTGATGACTTTGTTACGTTAATTTGAAACACCATCTTATGGCAAGCAGATATTCAATCAATTTAAATTTTCGAAGATTTATATCTAAAGAGTAGTATGTTTCTTGTATAGTAATTCAGATATGCTTTAAAATTTAGCTGATTTCATACTATTTGATAATTTTCGAAAGTATAATACTGAGTCGTGGAACACCATGTGCAAGAAGCTTATTTGTCGTAATAATATCAAATATTTGTCAAATGTGTTTACATTGCCGAAATTTCTGAACAATTCTTTAATATATTTTTGTTCAGACACAGAAGTGTTAAAAAACTATCTGTATGTGTACATATATCAGACAAATTTCAAGAAGCCCAACACATTTGACAAACATTTTGTATACGTATATCGTGCAAAAATTTTTCCAGTTCTTTACAAATGTGTTCTGATCTTTTTTTTTATTTTTAAATGTAAGGACTGCTTCCAAAATTTCATCCAAAAGGTGAAAAGCTGTGAATCTTTCAATTTCTTCAAAGAATTCTAAAAAAATTTTCTGAATTGGCATGAATTTAGTGCAGTTTTAAGACCTGTACAGAATCCAGCGAAGGACATACTTTTCAGACGTGAATTTTTGAAATTTTTTCACTCTAAATTGAAAATTTGTTTACCTTAAATCGGTGGGTCTATTTTCATAACAGAATCATGTTATTCGACGAAAAATCATTTATATATTCTTATTTTTGTCATATCCTTTACAGTTCTTGGCCTCTTTACATCAACATTTGAATAATTCACACTTGTATCTATTTTTATACTTGTTTTTTTTTTTTCTTTTACTTATTTCAGTCAACATTTTATTTCTCTCTCTCTCTCATCAAGACTTTCAAATAAATATACCAATATTCATATTGTGCATGAATTTCATCAATAAAAGAGAAAAAATTTAATGTAAATCTTTGATAAATTGATTCTTGAGTTTCAATGACCAATCATATCACAAGAAAAGCACAAGAAACTTAATATATCCATAATATTTTTTTAAAAAGACCGGAATTGGCCTCCAATTTTGATTTTTCAATCCTAAATCTTTTTCTCTGTCTAAATTAATTATTTCAATTACAGTACATGGAACGTATGCAATTGGAGTATGGAAAGAAGGCGGAAGAAGCTGGTGTCTACGTAGTGAGTGCTTGTGGGTTTGACAGCATTCCTTGTGATCTGGGTGTGATATTTTTGCAAGATAAATTCAAGGGTGATGTAAACAGTGTCGAGTCGTACTTAAACTCTTGGAAAACAACGGACGTAGGTGGTGCCGCGCTTCACTACGGCACATGGGAGTCTGCGGTTTATGGATTAAGCCATGCTAATGAACTACGTGGTTTAAGGTCCAAGCTGTATCCTGAAAGATTGCCAGAACTGAAGCCGAAACTTAGATCAAAGTAATTTGAAAATTATTGAAATATAATAATAATTGAAAAACAAATACTTTGAAATACAATATTTGGGTGTAATATGAGCCAAAGTATTTGTTTCCATCCGTTGTAAGCCTTTCTTTATTCCCATTCATTCATTTTATACTTTCAGGGGTATCATTCACAAAAGTTCAATATCCGAAGGTTGGTCTACTGTATTTCCTGGATCTGATCGATCCGTAGCGCTACGAACCCAACGATTCTTGTATGAAAAGTACAAGCAGAGACCGGCACAAATCCAGACTTATGTAACTTTTAAGTAAGTTTATTTTGCATTTAAACTGATCAGCGACCTTTGATTATAGACAACAAAAAGTTGTTTCTGAATAGAAAGAAACAATCTTAATGTGATATCAATTTCCATATTTTTTTTAGGTCATTTTTTGCTTTTCTCGCGACTGCGATCATTGGTGGAATATTTACTTTGTTAACAAAGTTTGAATGCGGTAGACAGCTGCTTCTGAATGTAATTATAACATTGATATATAAATAATTGAATGATAAAATTGTTCTGAAAAATTGTCAAGAAACGAATTCCTCATTTTTCTTTTTTAATTTACAGCATCCAAAGTTATTCTCTGGTGGATACGCCAGCCATGAAGGTCCGAAACCTGAAGCAATGAAGAACACCCACTTCTCTTTGACTTTTAAGGCAAATGGTTGGGCGGAGAAATTAACTGAACCAACCGATGTACATACGGATTCTCCCAACAAAGAAATGATTACTAAAGTCACAGGCGTTAATCCTGGATATGGAGCAACTTGTACTGCGCTTTTGATTGCTGCGTTAACTATTTTGAGAGAGGCTGACAAAATGCCGAATAGGTGAGACATATTTTTGTTTTGAAAATTACTGTTTTGGTTTTAAAAAGAGGAAGGAAACGGTTTTTTTTATTTAGAATCTATATCCTTTTGTTGATTTTTGATATTTTAAACTTTTTATTTGAATTCAAGAATTCAGTTCTTTGATAATTGTCGACAAAATTAAATTTAGGTTCAAGCTAGTATACAGATTTTATTTTATCGTTTAATACTGAGATGATATACATAGCTATATGTTGTATCTATTTCAGTGGCGGAGTTCTTCCTCCAGGCGCAGCTTTTGGCAAGACATCAATGATTGAGGAATTGAATAAACACGATTTGAAATTCGAAGTGATATCATCGATCGAAAAGTAAAGGTAAAAACTTTTGCTTTAAAAAAAAAAAAAAAATTGATGTTTCTTCATTAGTTAATACTGCGTCTATAATAATCGAAGATATGAATCTAAATCTATGATTTTTACCTATTTCAAATATTTTAGCAACCAGGAATAATGGTTCATTTAATTTTCAACTAATAAAAAATACCTAATTAAATTTCCTTAGTTTACAAAAAAGTAAACTCTATACTTTCCAGAAGCTTTGAACCGTATCATATTATTATTAAAAGTATTTTCGAACGGGGCCAAGAAGCTGTAGTCGCTCTACATGTAAATCAAAGTCTCGTAATTCGTCCAGGAAAAAGGAAAAACGAAATAAAAAAAAAAAAAATACTAACACTTCAATTGATTCCTTCCTTTTATTTTTTAAACATATTTAATTTAAAACTCGTTTTCATAATTTATTCTTCAGCTATTTAGAGGCTTTGCTTTTTAATACGACATAAATACTATAATAGCTTTATAAACTATGAAAATTTTCTTATATTTACTTAAAATTTGAGTATCAAATGATATATTTATGGCTAGTCAGTCAACTATTTAATACATAGTAATATCATCTTATATTTTTGTGAAATTTGACTGATGTGCTAAATACCTACATGTGAAGCGAAGAAGAAAAATAGGAGACCTATACATGAATAATAATAATAATAATAGTAATATATATTTTAATATAAAATTTTACGCATAATTCTATAATCTCAAAATGTAGAACTTACGTTCTGCTTAGTAATATAATTATATACATAAAATATATTATTGAAAACGGGATACGAAGTCTAATTCAACATTTTTATTTTCTGTTTATTCTTTCTTTTTCTTCTATTTTATTAGAAAAACTCTATATACCGATATATTTTTTCTATAAATACGTTGAATACTATCTTTGACATTGAATTTAATATATAATATAAAGTTTGCATTTATTACGTAGATATATAGCGGATAAACGTGCGTAATTATTAATCATATGTATACGTATACGTTATATATAAAATTAAACAACAACAAAAAATCTATATTCATATATACTATCCATGTATTTTATGTATAGGTAATATCTAATATTCTAACGTTAAAAGTTTTTATTTCCGTGTTCATTTCTTGAAAATACAAAAAACAAAAATACAACAAGAAACGCTACATTATTTTGTACAACATTGTATTAATAAAAGTGTTTGATAATCATTTAAAAAAATTGAAAAAAAAAACAAAAAACTTCATAGTCAAAGAAAATCATATCCTGCAATTTAAATCCATTTGCTTGTGTCCGCTTTCTGATCAGATTATATCGTATTTAATTATTAGATATGTAATCAGTAAAACGTTTTTCCTTTGCAGACTCATCTGTATAGGTATATTATATATATATATTTATACGAAACACATAATATCACGTTTTTTTCTGAGCTTCGTATTATTATATATATATATCCTTCCAGAAAATGATTTAATTTCATAATAATCGTTGAGGAAGTAGGTAATAACAACGGATAATAATCAATTGATTGCGAATCTTAAAAGAAAGTGTGTCAAGATCAGATTTTTGATGTTGCAAATACTGAAATCATATCATCAGCTACACCTTACTACTAGATCCATGACCTTGATTAGTATACGTATTAACTATGACATTGATTATACATATAGCAATAATAGATTTGTTAAGTAGATTCAATTCGTTCAACATCAATATATTGCAATTATCTATATATGTATACCACGATATTTTTTTTATTTAATACAAGACCTTGAAGCAGCAAAAGGTTACTGTCCTCTGTTTCACAGTGAAATGTTATTCGTTACTTAAAATTAGAACCAAAAATGGAAAATAATTTGCAATGTATTTTTTATCTAATACCAAAAATTAAAAAAAAAAAAAAAAGAAAAAATTTCACAGATTTGAAAATAAAATCAATTAAAATTCAAATAAAAATATCTAATACAACTTCAATTGCAGTTTATCGAAGGTCATTTATATTACATACTTTAATAACTGCAACAAATTGACCTATTTATCGAACTTTATCAAGGAAATAAAACAACATATGTTGTAAATAATAAAAAAAAAAAAAATTGCACATTGTATTCCGCAAGGTTTTATCTATTAGATATCTGCAGTCTTTAAGCTGCGTATCTACACGTTACATACACAGTATATCCGCTGATCACTCATGTGATCTTTACCTGGGACTAAATCTGTATCATAATTAATTTTGCCCCAGGGCCATAGATCATTGATTGATTACTTATGCAAAGACTAAAGATACTAGTTCTACCTCGGACATAAGTATACCTATAGCTATACCTACATATAATCTTAAACGTTGAAAAGTTCATTGCCATTTACAAATATTGAACCGTATAAACTGTAATTGGTGTTCTAATATTTATTCAGTTTTTGATAATTTGTCTGTATGTATGTATGTTTTTTTTTTTTTTTTTAAATTTTTTTTGTTTTTCTTGTACCTAAATATTCTTTCAACAATAATTTACATGCCTGTTTTAATATCTTAATGACTTTTTATTCAGTGAGTATGATTATAATCAATGATAAAATTATTGAGTGGTAAGTTTGTAGAAATTAAATCTGTTCATCGCGCTACAATGAAACTGCAGTTTGTTGAACTTCTGGGTATTTCCGAGGATGAAAGATGCAGACTATATGTATAAACCACTTGGGCCTGCAGTAATAATTCATGATAATATTTCAAAAGTTTTTTTTCCTTAACCAATAGCCGAACCTTCCTCACCACTGGGCAAATCTTTTTTTTCTTGATTATAGGTTCTGCAGATATGTAATAGCCAATCTGTTAAATTCTAAGAAAAATGAATCTTTAAATAAGGAAAAAACCGTTTATAATAACTTCGGCGTAACTCGTATACCTAGGTATAATAATTAATGGAATTGATCTTGTACGCGGTACTTTATTATTCTTCTCGGAAAACTTTATACGGAATTCTCGAAACAGAAAAAGGCTCCAATTCGTTGTTTGTATAATAATAGTAGAAATAAATTATAGAAAAAGAAAAAAAAAAAAGAAAAAAAAAAAAAACTGACTAAAAATAATTTCTAGAAAATTTCCTCGTCACGAAATCTCGGGATTTTTATAGATTTAGTCCGTTATACGATATATTTTTTATTAATGATTTTCGGATATCCGATGCCTCGCTTCTACAGTTATCACGTTTTTCATCTCGATAAAATGACCCTGACTATACATATAACTTGCTATTCTTCGTGGTGGGAGCGCAAACTCCCAGGATCACTAGTCCTAATAAGTTTACGTAGTGGCCTCTGCGGTATATAAACCCTGAGAGTTTCTCAATCCAAGCTTACTTCTCGTTTTAATTTCGCGTTGTAAACAGCCCCGAAAAAAAGCTTCACGTCGAATTATTTTATCAGGTATTTAAGAATTTCTTACCAGTAAATATTAAAAATAATTCATATTCGTTGATTTTCGGTATTTGTTCCTCAATTTTTGTATTTTGTTTATTTTTTTTTTGTTTATTCTTTCAACGTTCTGGCTGCTGCGTTGCTGCGAGAATAGAAAACTATGAAGGACCAAAAGGAGTTAAAAAACCGAGAGAACGGGACCGAGAATGGAAAAAACCGGTGCCTTTGCGTGCTGAGTAGCGGAAAAGGTAAGGGACTTTGTTGAAAAATATTTTAGAGAAAATTTTTAACTTTTACAAGCTTGAAAAAGTTGTTTGAAAATTCCACATTGCTGTGTAAGACAACGGAATATTACAAGCGTTAGGTGAAAACAAAACCGATTGCAGAATCCGTATTAACAAGGTCGACAATTATTTGCAGCAATTGCCACCGCTTAGAACTGATTTATTATTATTGTTTATTGTAATTTGAATAAATGGTTATGATATGTTATGGATATTTAATGCGATACGTTATTTGCTGAAAATTATCCAAATCTGCAATGTATGAATGAAATACATACTTACGTATACTTGTAATACGCATTTATAATTAAGTTGAGTAATTTTTTTTTTTTTTTTTTTGCACGCAAAAGTTGCGCTAATTTAACAATTAATTAAAATCTCTCTTCCTCTTCAACAAGGACGTCGGAAGCTCGATATTTCATTCCCTATCGTAAATAGAGAAGCCTTTTACGGCCTCTTGTAATTACAGTGCGAAAATTTGCGCAAGCTCATCGCGTCGTCATATTGCATTACGAAAATAATTAAGGATTTTAATTCGCTCTTTCTTCAGTATGTGTCCAGATAAATCTTGTCAGCTGCCACTGAAGATCAGTTTACGATTGTTAATGATTTTTGATGTCAAACTGCTAACGTTATTAATTACAAAATCAATTAAATGTTTTGGTAAATTGTCTTCGGAATGAGTTACTAATCGATTTCCAAAGACTCATTTATTGTCTTGATGCACATTGATCATCTCGGCTTTTTGTCTTATCGATAAGAAAAAATGTTCGATGCGATTTAAAGAAATCCAAATAATTAATCGAAATCAATAAACATTGCAGTCTACAGTTTATTTGGAGTGAAAAAAATCGTAGTAAAATATGTATTGGTCAGACATGGCGCGTAGCTAATTGACAACCCTTTCGACACCGGGTGAGGCTAGTTGTATTATCTTAGGCGGTTTTAATTGAATTATTTCATTATTTACCTATTTACTAATAACGTATTGGTATATTCATTAATATTGTAAAAAATTCTAATGATTTTACTAAACGTGGGAATCACGAAAATAAATAAATGAATAAATAAACGAAAATGATACGTAAATTGGGAATTTAAATTCGTCTCGCAAGCTCTTGTTAAAATATTTCGAAAAATAAGTAAATAATTTTATTCTATTACGATTTCTTTATAATATATTGTTTCTTTATCTATTTAATTTCTCTTATCAGGTAGATCAATAATTTCATTGGTTTACATTGATTACATTTATAAATATAAGATGCTATTGCACATTATTTGCAATAAAATTCATCATATGTGAGAAAAAAAATTCCCTTGTTTTTTTTATAGTCGATTATATGAATTATTATGATGTAACTGCTTATGGCTGTAATCATGAATTAGAATAGAGCTGTGTGCTATTTGTTGAAAATTTTTTTGCAGTAGACTCATCACGATGGTTTAGAAAGATGGAAAATTACGTCGACCTTATTTCCTGTTATTGAAATAAAAAATTAAAAACGCGAAAAAATAAATAAAAATCAGCGGTTGGAATAAAACTAATAAATTCAATTCGTCAACAATGTATAATGTTTATTTTTATTCTTTTGTTTAACAAAAAAAAAAAATATAAAAGTACATAGAAAACTTGTCGTAACTTCAGAGTATTGGATATTTTTTGTCAGAACAACTGCCGAATAAATACGGTAGGAGACTGTTATAGTTATATAGGTGACCGAGAGAAGTCACAGGTGGTCAATAGATTATGAATAAGATCTAAAGGTATAAGGATCTTATATGTATAGAGTACAAGACTATTTCGGGTGACGTAAGAACGTTAAAAATTTCAAGTTGTTATAAAATTTTTCTATAATTATAATTGTCATTTCAGAATGTATGAAATAATGAAAAAATAAAAAACAAACTGTCCTAGTTTCTACAGCGCAATAATTAATTGTTAGTATAATTTATTTGAATTAGAAATAAATATACTATTTAAAAATCTGCTTTGATTGATAGTAATATATTATATTCTAGCTCAACTATTGAAAATATTTCATCATATGATACATTTATCGTTATTGTATTATAGGTATACTTGAATACATTTTCCAACTATTATACATATATAAAAAAAAAAAAAAGAAATAGATAGGAATAAAGGTGACCGTACTGTATCAGATTTTTTTTAATACACAAATGCACATCGATAACCGCAGGGTACAAAATTCTTTGATTTGAATAAATGGCGACTCAACCTTGCCATTAAATAGTTATATATATGTATACTATCTTGTATGATTTTATATACATATATTAATTCTCTTTCATGATTATCTTTAGTTATCTCGGTAAATTATTGTTAGTTTAGCTTATTGTTATAATATAGACTGCGATAGTTGTTTAGACAGATATTTGTCCTGTTCGCAATAAAACGCTTCCTGAGAACCTTGAGATGTAATATTATAGGTATACCTATAGGTATATTGACGTGCTACATATATACCTATAACCAAGGCCCTACGGCGTTGACGTTGTCGACGTTATGACGCCGATCGATGACGATGGACGGTGTAACCTTATTGCAGGTTTTAATTACTTGAGAATTAAATCGTTTCATCTCATCTCATCGAGTCTAAATAATTAAAGAAACAGTAACAATCAAGTTGTTGATTAAAAATCGGTTTAAAGTTGTATTAAATTTCGTGGTAAAATTATGTTTACAATAATTATAATATTCGTTGTTAAAATCAATACGTAAGAAAACAAAAAAAATTTATATTTACAACGAAAGATTAAAACTATATACCTACAATTAACGATGATTATATTACTAGTTGATATTTTAATTTATACGTAATAATAATAATTGCACTGGCTTTGGAATAATTTAGTTGCAGTTTTATAAGTTTCTCTATTTCCTTATTAATTTTACCCATATTATTTCAAATTTTAATAATAGGGTAATTTGCGATATTCTCAGTAACACCGCAGACCGACTGACGTATGTATATACGTTACATGCGTTGTTAAACAGCTCGTTTGACTTTCGGATTCGATTTACGAGTATTACTGTAATATACATAAGAATGATAGAAATCGGGGAATCTCTTCACCTCGGGAAAAATTCTGACGCGTTAAAAACCTCAGTGTGTGTCATTCGTGAAAATAAAGAAAAAAGGTCGAATTTCGTACAAATAACAATAAATAAAATAAAATAAAAAAAATTTAAAAAATGGAAATAAATTATTTAATGAAATTAAAAGAAAACCGTTTCAATTTTGACAATTTTATAAATTAAATCAGATGGTCAATCTCCAGTTAAAATTAGTAAATAAAAACATTCAAGTACATTTGAATCAACACACTTTTTTTTTTTTTTTTTGACAAAAAATAAATAAAAATAAAATAAAATAACAAACAAATAAATAATTCGTTTTGATAAATTTTTTTTCCGCATTACAGTTTTAAGTGTGAATCCCCCCCATGTAATTCTCAAACCCCGCGCGCCGTTCATTCGATCGTTGGGTCAGTCAGTCTGTATCTGCACTAAGTAGAAATAGTCAGTCAATTTCAGACAGTCGCAACGCGGCAGTCGAGCGAGCGACATCGCGTTCCGGATCTTCTAATCTTCGGTTTAAATTTACGTTTGATTTACAGTTTTGGGTTTTGGCTATACAAAAAAAAAAAAAACAAAGAAAAAAAAACATAAGTAAAATAGACATAATAAAAATATCAAAATAAATAAACAAACATAAATTATATTATATTTCATTATTATCATCCGTTAATACTACATTTGACAAATTACACTCCATTAGAAAATTGATAACAAAAAAAAAAATTGTAAAAAACCGAAATCTTATTGTACAAGAAAAGAAAAATAATCTGCAGACAATCCATTGAATAAAATAAATATTATTCATTGACAATAAAGAAATTTTCATAGAACGATTTTATCGATTTTTAGAACATAGAATAAATAAATTCAAAAAAAAAAAACAAAGAAAACATCAAAACCAAGAATATACAATAATTAAAATTGATCTCACGATTTGATAATTCAATTTTATTAATTAATCATTTAATTTGAGTACACATATACTATACCATATATTTCATCACTTTATTATTACAATATATAAATAAAAGTGTATGTTTATTTTTCTTCTTCTATCTTAAAGATAAATGAACAATATACATTGAATTGTTAAAAAATTTTTTTTTTTTTCAAATCTCCAAAAAAAGAATTCCATACCTGGAACGGGATTCGATTAATAATATATCGCGTATTGAACAAATATATAATCGTCCGAGTACACATATTAATCATCGTCACATACATAATGAACGGGGTTAACAATCAATGCGAGAATGGACCCGGGGAGACAGCCATTTACGATATAGAAAAAGATAAGCAAAAAAATATCGTTAAAAAACCAGGACCACTTCGTACAGTATCTTGGAATGAAGCTGTAGAAGATTCTGAACTTGATATACCGGGGACACCGCGTACCCCAAGAACATCTACAACTCCAGGTAGAAAACGAAAACTCGATGGTCCAACCCCCCCCCCAAAAAAAACAGAAAATAAATAAAAATACAAAACGAAGTCTGGAAAAAAAATTTGACCTTTTTTTGTTCTTTCATTTTTTATTTCGGCAAAAATAACAAAAAAAAAAAAATAGAAAAAAAAATTCTCTCTCACCAATAAGAAACAACGTCGTCTTTTAACGTATGACGTAATGTAACGTAAAGTATACATATGGAAATTCACTCTGGTACAGCTGGTGTAATAGTAGAGACATAACATTTTATTTCAGTGTTGGATTTGGTTTGAAGATAAATCATTTTCGCGAAATTTTAGTAATGATAATAAATAATTATTATTATTATTATATCTCTAATGCTGATCGTTATGATGCTTCTATTTACTATATAAAAAAAAACATATATATATATATATATATATATATATATATATATATATATATATATATATATATATATATATATATATATATATATATATATATATATATGTATGTACAGTACAAAGATACATATATCTATATAAATATATATTTATGATAGAATTGTGTGAAATGAATATGACGATATGCGGATAATGTACGTTTATCGCAGATTCAATTTGTTACATATATGCCATTGAAATTTCGACGGCTTATCTATTAAACGATAGAAAAATCTTTAATCTATAGGGTTCGTGATAAGAAAGAAACACGATGATGAGAAAGTTTATAATTTTATGTTGTAGAAATGATACACACGTTAAAAATTTTCAAATTATTTTGTAATTAATTCATGACTAATTATTATATTTACTCGTGTATAATACGTATATGTGTATATTTTATATTCTGTTCTATTTTGAATTTTGTTTTATCAGTGGTTAATTATCAAATCTGTTATAATGATGCTGCTGATTTGGTTATGATTTTATTTATTATAAACTACCGAAATCTAAAATCGTAATTTTTAAACGTTCATAGGAAATCATAAAACGCATTTGAATTTATAGGACATGAAAAATGCACTTTTCATCACGATTTGGAACTCGATCACCGTCCTCCGACCAGAGAAGCTTTATTACCAGAAATGTCGAGGAGTTATAGGCTGCTTCTCAGCTCCCTTGGCGAAGATCCTGACCGTCAAGGTCTCCTTAAAACACCAGAAAGAGCTGCCAAAGCTATGCTTTTTTTCACCAAGGGTTACGACCAGAGTTTAGAGGGTAAGTTCTCTCCTTTTTACGTCTTTTAATTTAATCTTATGGAAAATTTGATTGATTTCTTTGTTTTGTTTTTTTGTTTTTTTTTCTTATACTTCTCATCACTAAGTGATAAGAAACTATTAAAAACGACTTACGCCAATTCAAAAAAATTTTCAACATTCGGACCCTTTAGCTAACGTAACACACGATTCTGAACTATACGTCGGTCTCTCGTCTGCAGTCCCAAAATATAAATAACCGGCAGTGTTTTAGAAAACGGCTGAACACAAAATTTTGAATTTTTACTGGCTTACAGCTCGTGTTCTAACGATAAAAAATTACTATATGTCCCATCAATATTGAACTACTGGTTATGCCGGAAAAAAATATTGAATTATAAATTAAATAAAAATGAAATCGCACTACAGTTATCGGGACCATAGCCAGATAGAAGAGAAAATTGCATTTTAATATTTGAAAATAAATAGTAATGAAAAAGTCTAGGGCAAATTGATTGATCAAATTTTTTAAAATTTTTTATTGTAAATTATATTTTGCACGTTCTACATTAATTGTGTTCGGAAATTTTTACGAAGGTTGTTGGTTTTTCTTCTGTCGATATACATATAAGAATTTAGCACAAGGTAAAGAAGTAAGAAATGATCTAGGTAATAATAATAATAACAATAATAATAAGAATACATTTTCTCATTACTAGAATTTATAGACCTATACACGTATAGTTTTTTTTTTTTTTTAATTTTTTTTCTTAGTTCACTGTAATCAACCCCCCGTGTTTTTTTCAATCATTTTTTATCGCACTTCATCGGACAATCTGCAAAGAGTGAATGTAGGGTTTCGTCGTTTAATTAATATTAACAACAGCGTTCGAAGTTTACCAAAAGGTTAAACCTTGAATTTTGTTTTTTTTTTGTTTGAATAACGTTTTCTGAGTCTTTGTTTTAAATTTATTGTAACACCTAGCTAATCAAGTTAAATTCATTTTTACGTTTTATCATACACTACGAGAAAAGAATGACTTGTTTGGCCCCTTTTTTTCACAGTTTTTTTTACATCTAAACTCATTTTGTTTTTCACCTTCTATACCAAGAGTCTTATGAAAAAGTCTTTTTCTTCCTTTATATTTATTTATTTTTTCAATTTATTTCAATTCCCACTCTTCTTTTTTACATCAATTATACTTCCACCCTTTACCACAATGCCTATATCTGTACAGATTTTTATATTCTTTGTTTAAACTCATTGCCAAAAAAGTAGCGGCAATTTTTATTATTATTATTTTTTTTTTTTTCGAAAAATGAAATTTTACCATAATTCTATACGTAGATATATTTTTTTAAAGCATCGATATGATTCAGTCGTTGCAAGTTTATGTATTCGAAAATCTATAACTCATCTGTCATGAAATCAATTCAATAGTAATATGTATAGGTATAGCCACAGGTGGCAGCTGATAGAGAAGGGCAAGAAAATCCTTCAACGAACTTTTATCCCTCTAGAATAAATTTACCTCTTTCTTTTTTTTTTTTTTTTTATTCTCTTTCCTTCTGTTTCTTACTCTTTCTTTCGCCTTTTATTTTTCTCTCTCTATCTCATTCTCATTCTCGAGATTCGCTTTACTTATAGATATATAGGTATATCTATATCTTAAAGTAGCTGGCCTCCACTTCAACTCCACAATCCACTGGCGTAACTACAGCAGAAAATTTCTCAATTCTTGACCAAAAGGCAAAAACAGAAAAAAAAAAGAATTTCATGATTTCAATACTTTTTGTACAAAAGAATTTAAAAAAAAATATACATAAATTTTATCTTATCTATAGCTTCGGTTTGTTTTTTTTTGTTTTTTTGTTTTTTGTTTTTAATTTTCTCTTATGATTTCGTTATGACATCTTTTCGATTTTCGTTTTACATTTATATAAGAAGTAATTTTTTTTCCGGTTTTTTTCCTCCCTCATTTTTCTCTTTATGCCGATTCTACGCCGATGGGAAAATCTGGGCGCACGGAATCCTGTCACAAGCACTTTGCTATGAAAGCTCTACCAACCCACCCTCCACGCCGTTTTCCACCCTCACTCGATTTATTCTCCGCTCTTTTGGTTCTCTGTCTCTCTTTTGCTCTGCTGTTTCACTTCTGGCTTCTTTTTTTTTTTTTCCTTCTTTATTCTTTCTACTTTTATTTTTTCTCTTTTTTTCTTTCCTCCAGGGTCCTCATCCGCACAATTCTTTATATTCTTTGTTCTTTAATTGACACACGATTTTGCAGGTACGGATTTATTTTAACGGGTCACAGCGTTTTATCTTCTATATCCATATTATTCGATTTAGGTAATTAGAGGAGGTCAGGGCAAAATGGGGCACCTAAATGATTTGGTAAAAAAAAAAAAGAAAAAAATTTACTGGGCGACATATACTTTAATCGATGTCGACTTGAAATCAAGAATTTCGATATAACGCATAATTTATCGAAAATAAATTATCTCATCGAAAGCAGAATTCTGTTTAATGTCGATTTTTTTTTTCTTCATTTTACAAATTAAATGTGTAAAACGGTTTAAAGTTTTTTATTTATCGATCTTATTTCAATCCTGAATATAATAACGAATTGATTTGAGAAAAGCGATAAGCTTCTTAAATAGCGAAAATCGTAATATCATATTATCACATCATTTCTGTGCCTGTACTCTCTTCAGTTGTTGGACTTTGTAAAGGCGTTTCCAGTTAAGGGTTGCCGTGGTTACGGCAGCTGGAAATCAGCCCCATTTCTACAACCACCCACTGCATACATGTATAACATATATACTATACATATATACATTAGGGTGTTTCAAAAAAATCGACTTTTTTAATTTCTTCAAATGGTCAGCGAATTCTTTCAGAGAATGCCAAAATAAAGACCTCGTCAAAATATGAGCTCTTAATTTGAAGATTTAGAGGTCGCGGATCGTAATTTTCTATTTCCCATTTAAATAACATAGGAAAAAAAGTTTTTTAACTTTAGAATTTTATATCTCTGTATTGAATTAATTCATGGTAATGATCATCTCGGTTTCTTATATAAAATTTAACGCTCTACAAAAAAGGTCTCTTATCATTTTTCCATAAATTGGTTCCTTCCCGAGTTATTCGAAGTCAAAATTTGATTTCCATCGAATTTTCGGTTTTTTTTTTAACTTTTAAAGAACAATTATGATTACAAAAAAAAAAAAATTATTGTTTATTTCGAAATATATTGAATTTCTATTCTTCTATTTTTTTCCTATGTTATTTAAACGGGAAATAGAAAATTACGATCCGCGACCTCTAAATCTTCAAATTAAGAGCTCATATTTTGACGAGGTCTTTATTTTGGCATTCTCTGAAAGAATTCGCTGACCATTTGAAGAAATTAAAAAAGTCGATTTTTTCGAAACACCCTAATATACATACCTATATTCATGTATAGGTGTATGCGTGTACCTACATATATTTGCAGGGCATATATCTGTGCGTTTGAGCCTTTCATCCATATCTCGCAATTCTCAATTATCTGCAACCCTCAGGAGCTTCCAGTCTCGAAAAATTTTTATCTTATATTTTTCTTCTTGAATTTTATTAATTATTTTTGTTTTAAAGTACTGTATTAAGTAAGTCAATAACGAATAAATCACGTACCGTTCGAGGAATTAAGAATTACTGTTGCTATCATTTTACTATGTCAATAATTATTGCGATAAGTCCATTATTTTTAACATCGTTTGTATTGATTTTTTCATAATTCATTATATGAGTATAAAATCTTATAAAAAAAGTTCTACTAACAATTATTATACACTTTCGGTTGGTTCTTATAAATTGGTTATACTTATATGTATACATTAATAATATTCTTGATTATTGTAATCGTATAGTGTATACTCGTTGATTATATTTCAATTATATATTGCAATTTCTTTATAGATGTTATTAACGACGCGGTATTTGACGAGGATCACGATGAGATGGTAGTAGTGAAGGACATCGAAATGTTCTCTATGTGCGAACACCACCTTGTTCCTTTCTATGGCAAAGTATCAATCGGTTATTTACCCTGCAAGAAGATTCTTGGACTTAGTAAATTGGCCAGGTAATTAAATAAATATAAACTATATACAGTACATGTACGTATAAATATCGTATAATAAACTAAAAACGGTTATAGCGTTACATGATTTCTTTGGAAATGAACGCGATATATTAAATAAAGAAATTTTTATTTTTACGGCTTTCTCTTTTAAATCAGGAAAAAAATGAATATATGTGGTATATATAGATATTTTTTTTTGTTTTTTTGCATTTTTTCAATCAACCCTTTCGGAGCTATGAATATATTCTGCCTTGAAAAAAGGACTTTTTATGAAATCACCTACTCACCACCTTGTCAACACAACATAATATAAGATCAAGAACTTCAAAGAATGTGAATGGTGCAGGTTTGAAAGGTTTCTGGTAAAATAAAAATCATTGGTGAAGCATTTTTTTAAACAAAATTTCTGAAAAATCGAAAAAAAAACAAAAAATAGAAAAATCCTGCCCACGTTTCTGGAAGTGCGAGGTTGTTCTATATCATCAACAGAATTTTTGCGATTTTCTTCAGAATTTTAAAAAAGGTCCTTTTTTTCAAGGCTGAAGAAATTCATAGCTGCGAAAGGGTTGATTGAAAGAATTAAAAAAAAAAATCGATAGGTTCTCCAGACATAGAATGATAAAATGTGAAATCAAAAATCAAATCGAAAACTTTGAGGTCTGGAGTCGTGTCGTTTTGACGTGGACAGCCCCCTATATACAATATATCTCTATATTTTTTTTTCTTTTCGGTCGCTCTTTTTAAAACTGAGAATATTATATGAGTCTATATGTTATTATACCGGTTTTTCGTATCCACAATTACATACACATATACATATAAATCTTAAGGCAGAGATTTAATCTAGATTTTAAAAAATTCAAAGGTCATATTACAGTCATGCATGAGCATCGTTGTTTTTTATTTCTCGATACAATCATATGTTTATATTTAATTGTAAATTGCACTATTTTATATTACAATTTGTATATGTGTACACGGTCGCGTTTTACACCGTTGAACAATCCGGTACATGACCTTGCGTCTCTCTATATAATATGTTATTCTTGCATTATAGCGTAAAATATGTGTCGAAGGAGCCAATTACAAACTGGAATTGTTCAGACTTTCACGTCGTCACGGGGTCGGACACAATTCTCAGTCATTTATTTTATATATACAAATATATATATATATATATATATATATATATATATATATATATATATATATATATATATATATATATATATATATATATATATATATATATATATTTATATGTATATATATCTTTATATCTTTTTAACCGTAATACAAATTCTACCTTCAGTTAATACAGGTATATAGGAATATACAGTTTATACATATAACTATATGATACGTATAGACAACATAATATAAAGCAGGTGAATAATTATAAAAACAACGAAACACCATTGTGTCTTGCACAAAGTAGCAAGGCTGTAGACTGTAGATATACGAGTATAGGGATTATATACATCTGTTATAATAAATTGTATGTCTTTATCGTAAGTGCAGTGAATATTATATGTATATATTTTGCTGCAGTTATGATATCTTATTTCAAACACAATGATTAATTTGAATCTATATAAGCTATATCTGCATATATTATATTCTATACACTTTACTTATATAAATACGATTGATTTAATAGTTATTCAAATCGTATGTATATGCATGATACTATTATTCGTAATCGAGAAAAAAACAAAAAAAATCGAGGGAAAAAAAAAATTAACGATAAATCTAAATTATCTTTATTGTGATCGTTGAAGTTGTTTTCATTCAGTTATTATAATACGTAGATATTTTATAAACTGGCTTTATACAGTTCAAAATATAATTTATTATTATTTTTTTTTTTTTTTTTTTGAGGGAAGAAAGAAAAGAACTATTAAAAACTAATATATAAAAGAAAATTTATTTAAATTATAGATAATAAATTACTGAGATATATTTGCAAACGGGATATTTATGATGATTTTCTGTTATTTTATTATATAATTAAGTTTTGAATCGATTGAATTCAACAAACTCATTATGATAATTAAATCGTATTTGTTAATAAATACCAATTATAGTTATTCTAATGATGGATTATATGTATGTATTCTGAGTAATTGTAATTATTTTAAGTATTGCATTTAATGAGATTCGGTCAAGTATACGTTCTGCAGATTTAAACTTAATTCAAATATAAAGATCATATTTCAAATGTCGAATAAAAAATTTGAATTCACATATGAAATGTAAACTCGAATTCAAATTGAAATGCAGAATTACATTCAAATAATTCATCAATCAAAAGATGCTCGGGTAGAATAATATCTGGCAAATGATTGTCTCGTGAAAACTAGCAAAAAGCTGCTTACTTTCATCACTAACATTGAACAATTGATTTACCAAGTTTATTAGAATTAATCAAAGATGGGACTAGAATCTGTATATTAAATCGTTCCATGGCGTTATTCACTATAGTACTTAATTTTTGTTTGTATAATTTTACAAGTATCATAATAGTTTAGTTAAAATTGAAAAACTCTCATGTATAATAACACAATACATCATTTCAAACAATATATGGCAAATAATGATGTGGGATGAATATACATAGACGAAAGGCAGAGCTGTTAAATAAATTTGAAAAACCGTTGAAATTTTATTGAAGAATAAAAGTCAAAACTCTAGAATCTAGTTTTGCAAACTCAAAGTTAAACTAATGAATAATTTACGAGGTCAAGAACAACACTTGTGAAATTGAATGTACAGCCTGTTGGACAGCAAAATTATAAAACTTGACCTACAGCCGCCGTTAACTTTTTGCATTTTCTATTAATTAAGTCTGTAAATGTGTAATATTCAAGCTTTGAAATTTTAATCCAACCTATCAATCTTCATTCTTTTCTGAACAATAAATTAAACCTGATTTCTTACTGCTAAATCCAAACAATAACAAAAATGCTATTATATTTGCAGAATTGTCGAGATCTTTAGCCGACGACTCCAAGTACAAGAACGACTTACCAAACAAATTGCCATTGCAGTTACCAAGGCTGTTCAACCTGCTGGTGTTGCTGTAGTCGTCGAAGGAGTGTAAGTTTAATTCTGCAATTAAAATAGCAATCTTATTTATTACCAGGATAATTTTCGACAGTTTTTATAAACACAGCTGTGTTTCACCAGCCATATTCAATATACACATTTTTTTTCAGTATATACATATACACTTCCAGAGATACTCATTATCAAGAACTATCAGTCTCATACCTTTTTTAATAGCGTACAATTATTGGTTTTATTTACGTAACAATCCTGTTGTTGCATAACTAACATTAATGTTTGCTCCTAGACATTACTATATAACTAATGAGTTATACCTTTCACCAACGTAAGGATGTATATAGCATGTATATCATGTAGATTATCATCAAAGCAGAAGAGGTAGTTCAGAATTAAATTAATTACTGTAATTGGATTGAGATACTATAGCTGCAGTAATTTCGACAATAAATAATTTCTAGTTAGATATAATGTGTTTTTTTTTTAATTCTATTTCAGACACATGTGCATGGTGATGCGAGGCGTTCAAAAAATCAACAGTAAAACAGTGACGTCTACTATGCTTGGCGTATTTCGTGACGATCCAAAGACTCGCGAGGAGTTCCTCAACTTGGTTCATACTAAATAGAAGCTAGATTATTTTTTTAATAATTTCCAGACTGCAATTAGCAAAGTAACAACTGAGTTTGGTCTTTATTATACATCGTATTTTGCAGTTAAGGCTATTCTGTTTATTTAACGTTTTAATTGTTTACTTGTATAATTTCTGAAAAGAATATTCTAATGAAGGTTACAAGTAATGAAACATAATCTAAGAATATTAGAATTGCGACAAAAATCGTTAGATAAAAAATTCTGTATCAGACATTGGGAAATTGTATATGCATATAATATAATATCTCAATGATTTGATACCACGAGGCGTCTGAAATGATAAGACGTACTTAAAACTGCTGACCAGTTGACAAAAAGACAATATCATAGTATTTTATAATTATGATTTATTAAACTCTAGAAATGATCAAATTTTTTATTCATTGTTTGTAAATATTTGATCGTTTAAACAAACTGCTGATTAGTATGTATTGTTGATCGTTCTTTATTATACAGATAATTTAATTATAAAAAAAAGAAAAAATAATAATACATCTTAAAGAGTTATAATTTCCAATTGATTATTATTTTACTTCTTTCGCAAACTAATAATATATATATACATACATATATATAAATATTATGAGATGATAAAAAATTTATCTCATCAACGCACTGGTAACAGCTGCTGTAACTCTGCTTTAATTTGACCAAAATGTAAAGTGCAGCTCCGATGCGTTGAAAATTTATTTTAATACCAGATATTATATTTAATATTAAATTGAGAGAAAAAAAAAAATATATATCAATAATTATATGTATATTAAAGCTAACAAGGTGATATCCGCAGGATGGTTAATCGTGGAAAGTCACAGCCAGACTTTTCTCGACTTCCAGCCTTATACCTAGATAGGTGTTTCATTGTATTTTATTTTTTGTCCTACCTTCACCGATAGCATGCTAGTACGTGCATGTAAACTGCATGGAGAGTGGCTCTTTTATGCTCTACTGCGGTAAAGTGAGCTCTAGAGCAAAAAATAGAACTATCCACTCGTTCTTACATGCACTCTGAAGCAAACTTTCGGTACAGGTATTGGACAAAAAATGTCGTGTGCATCACGGGTGAAAAGGCGATTGTAATCACCTACTTTCCGCCCTTGATACACAATATACTAATAAGTATACATTATATGGATTTGAAAATTGTCCAAGTAAAATATATGTAATTAACATTTTAATGTCCCATCGACAAGAAATAATTAACGCTGAGAAAGATCCGCAATGGGCTATGTATATCAGCTCTATGAGGTGAAATTCTTATATTAAATTATTATCATAATTATCCATATTATATTATATTATATTATATTATATTACTGTAATATTTCATTTCTTTCAAATCTTTCTGACATCTTTCATTTTGATTATATATACATACTTATCATATAATGGATTGCGATTAGGAGTGATTTTTCAGCAACTATATGATTATAATTATACGTCCTCATTCGGTGGCTATAATTTATTGTTGTTTTAGTCATATATGTATAATGAAATACTCATTATGGCCTGAATAATATTGTTCAGATTGAAATTTTTTCATCTGATTTGATATATCTTGCTGTAATTATGTATACGCTCTATCGATATACACTTCAATCTTTAATACTATAAAGTATCAAAGTCTTGTCTTTGTTTGGTTCAAATATCTGATCGGATTTATATATCTATAAATGAAACTCTCCATAAAATATTAAAGTAAACGCAGACTTTTATCGGTAATTTATATTGTTTTGTAAACGTCTGCAGCATGGTTTGGGGTAACTCAGCCACTTACACTGCCCATGCCGATGATAAATATAGCTATAAGTATAATACCGAAATTATATTTGAATGATATTTAATTTCTAGCTATCATTTGTACGTATTACATTTAATATTTATAAATTAATATCTTTATATATTATTTTCCCTCTGTTATATATAAAAAGTATATATTTTATACATATAGACACTTTATTCACATATGCCCTGTTAATTACTATTAAATATTTGCCTTTATGGGATATTTATCAATGGGTGAACAGTATTCACGTTGCATAAGTAATTATTGTGTCTGTATAAATAATACCGTTTTGTGCTAAAGCTATAACATCAATTTTTTTTAATAGCGTGTTAATCCATCATTATTCATATGTATGTATGTACGTGCTACCTATGTAAGTTGAACATTTTTTATTACATGGTAAACTTGCGGGATCAAATTATAAGGAATTATCGAGTAACATTATCTGTTCAATATATATATACCTATTGGACGTATAGACCTGAAGTATTATATGTATACATTATAGGTATACTATAATGAAATGGTTTCCAATTCTTTCGCAGCTGATTACGCATATAAATGGTAAATATTTTATTTTATATAAACAATTAATTTTTGATACTATATGTATAGTTACGATTGACGATAATAGTAACACATGTTTACAAATTATATACAGAGTTTTCATATATGCATTTATTATTATAATGTAAAATACAGGGTTTCATACAGTATATTTACTTTATAACACAATTATACATACATATATTGTATATATATTATCAGAATAACTCATGTAGAGTGAAAATTTTTTAGATTATTTTACAGAATATAGAAAAATATAATTGAAAATTTGACGTTAAGTTTACCAAAAGTTTAAGATGATATACATATAGGTATACTGTTATAGGACCAGATTTTAATTAAATGAATAATAGATTTTAAAAGTTATTTATGAAAATTATAAAAAATTGATATTTATGATATTTTATTATATTATATTACATTATATTATATTATATTATATTATATCATATAAAGTTATATTTATATTTTAAAAACGTTTTCTTATCCTTTCATATATCTATACATCTAGTTAAAATAGTTGTAAGAATCAGGGCTCTAGTTTTTACTCATCAATAACAGATTTACCATATTTTTATTATTTTTATTTTATTTATTATCAATCACGATATGATAAGACAAGCATTGCAGAACTAGTGGAGATGTATAATAATATCTATCCACTAGGCACAGCAAAAGAAAAAAAACACTAACATACGTATATATGATGACACAAAATAAATTAGTCCTCTCTGTTACAACGATTTCCATTGCAAGCACCACATCGTTTTGCTACGAGAGTATTTTTTCTAGCTGTGCCATTCTCACCGGCATCTTATAAGTAAAGAATAAATCATATACTTAGATAAAATTAAAATACTTTGGACTTATGGATATAAAATCTAGTTAAACAGCTACAATTACCATCTCTGTTTCGAACACATAGATCATACGATGCTGGACGAGACCCCAGCGATCTTGTGGCAGATGAAATCTTCTCTTTAGTACCAGTCGTAGATGTAGGTTTTCTGCATTTACCACCAGCACCAACAGTTCCTTTGTTACTCAGACTCGCTATGATTGACAAAAAACTATTGTATGTATATTGAACAAGGTGGTACATGTGTAAAATAAACTAATTATTCGTTCAAATCAATCACGTATCATACAATCCGGTAATGTATACATATATTTGAGTTTAAAACAACATCTTTTTTCTGCCATTATCTGGAAAATGTTATAAATATAATTTCACCAGGTTTTTTCCTTACCAGTAGGGCAATGTCGAGTCTGTATACAAGGTTGAAATTCATTCCTTGCGTCACCATGATGCAGTTGAAAAACCATACTATTTTTCCGACATCTTTCACTGCTTCCGTTGGGGTATGAAAATTTTTCCGACATTGACTGGGAACCATTCGTGTTTGTAACACTAATTTTACTCTTAGTTTTATCATTGTTTGATCCACCGTTTGATCCTCTCTGCAATGGCTGCGGTGGTACAGCATCACACTTTCTAGTTCTTGGACTACACATAGCAATTGATTCTCTAGAAATCCAAGAAATAAATGAGGTACACGGCTATTGATAATCCTGAATCATAATACATTTAATTCAAATATTATCAACGATTATATTGAATAATTTTGCTAACGGAGAACTAGAACGAGGAGAATAAAGACCACAGGGAGTGCAGTAGGGGATTGGTGGGCACCGTAGCACTTTGAGTGCTTCTATATTAAGTGAAGAAACTCCTTTGAGCAATGCGCACTGGATTGCGTTTTCGTATTCCATGCGTTCTTTCATCATTCTTTCATTTTCTTCAAGAAGTTGAGCCAACTCTGCCTCCAGCTGTTTGTATGAACATTTTAATAAACAAAATTTCGCTGATTTCATCAATCGAGTAAAAATAATACAGTTCTGTGGTCTGAATAGTCGTGAATTTCAGCATAACGAGACACTTTCTCTGTATACTTTTTCCTTGTACCTCAGCTACTCTATTTGGAGTGTTTTCTCTGTCGTCTTGAGATTGACACCTTGTATTCATCGAGGTAACGTCGCTTCCTCTTTGCCCTTCATTTCCCTCATCAACTCTATCTTCATCGGTAGCAGTTTCTACAGAGGCTGTTGATACCCTTTCCTGTCGTGTCTGAGATGCTTGTTCCTATTCAAGAAGCATAAATATGGTAAAAGAAACTATTTCCATGCTGCGTTACTTCAAAAACTATTAAATGACTGTCTTTTGCTTCAATTTGACGATGAAACCCAATCGGAAGAACTCACTGAACTGTTTGCAGCATTTGGTATCATTTCTAATCGTTGTTTCTGCTGAACGGCTAGTTTTGCTTCTGCTTCACCCAATTTTCTTTGCAGTTCAAGTAACTCCAGATCTTTTGCTGTTTGGTCTGAGACATGAGCGATGGATTCTTTTCGTAGGAATTCAAGATCTGCTTTAGCAGCTAGTATTCGATTTTGTACTACGCTAACCCAGTGCTGAACTCTTCCCATTATATCCATGAACATTAGCTTCAAATCGTGTTCAAAATTATCTCCCAAGTTTGACAATGCTTTTCCAGCTTCGTTTAAATTCTGTATTGTATAGTCCATCATTTCATCAATTTTCTTTTCCCTATACATAACTTCATATTACATTCAACAAGACTGCAGTTTCATTTTCTTATTTACCCAGTCAATTTGGTGGCGTATGGGACACAGAAGCAAATTGGTTCATTATCTAATGATCTCTTCTTCAATAATTCTTCTTTGCCTAGAATACTATTTGTACTTGGATACGTTCTAGTCAGCCCGCCGTTGGCCAGTACTCGAAGACTATCAGTACGAGCTTCAACATTTTGAGTGCTACATTGAGATTGTTCATAACTTCTTTGGGTTTTATTTAAAGTAGGAGAACCAGAAACTGGAATTTTGTTCGAAGTTTTACTCGGACTTGCGCTAGCTCTACCATCCGCTCCTCCGGTCATCCTTCTTTGACCACTCGTTGACTTAATAGACTGTTTTGTTTTGCTGACCAGAGTTTCTGAGATAGTGATATTCAATATACAGTCACAATTTAGACTTTATCTCTATACATATACGGTATTCTTGATACGTTTAGTATATGATGAAACTAGAATCGATCATATTACAATATGCAAAAGTAAAATTGAATACTTACCTGCTACTTCGCTGCTGATAAATGTAAATGAGTTACGCATCGGTGGTTCCATTATGTTGTCAGTGTCATTATTTCCAATTAAAATCGTAGTTTAGTTTGAATAAATGTATGTGTAGAATTTGATATCGACATATTTCTGAATGCAAATAAGTCACTACGGTTTACTTTTAAATTTATATAATAATTTTTTCTCGAATTATGTCAGGTCTTAATTTTGTGTTTGGTGTTTGTTAATGATTACTTCCTTGTTTTTAATCTCTATTGTTATGATACAAAATTCAATATACGCTGAGTTTCAATCGATTAAAGAAATAAACCTATTTTATCATTTTTTTTTGAATACCAAAGTAGTTCTTATTTTTTTTTTTTTTTTTATAAAACTACTACATATACAAGTATAAACTTCTTTTTTCTACGGATATCTTACATACATCTGATAGTAATTTCGGGATGAAATAGACAATTAATACATAAGTGTTTTCCAAAATTTTCAGCTTCATTTTATGCAAATTTGGTAAAAAAGTATTTTATTTACTGCTTGAAAATATTTAAATTAAAGTTTTTGTCTTCCAAAAAAATAAAAAAACAAAAAACTAAAAACAATAACAATGATGTTTGCGTGAATTCAATAACATTTGCGGTTTTATTTTATGTATTTTAATTCGTAAATTTCGTTTTGAAAATAGCAAACAACGAATTAAAGTATTATGGAATTTACATAATATAACAGCGCTTATTCAATGAATATAAGCGCTTTATTATCTCTTGCTATCTGTACTGAAAATAAAAGAAAACAAAAAATACTACGATACAGCGAGAGTTATATTTTTAATGAATTTACAATACAATGTTGCTGTTCGTAATCTAATTCGTATTATAATTCGTCGAAGCATTACTCTTGACCGATTCAAAATTGTTACAACATTTTGTATCGCAAGTCAGCAGTCACTGCTAGCTTTTGAGAAAGAACCGTCTTTTTAGTAAAAAAAAAAAAAAAATACAATAAAAATTCTGACTCAAATTAATTTAAATTTCTTCTTTAAGCCTTTTTAGCCGGTGGTCTAAACGTTCCAACCACAACCGCGTGATCCCTTTCATAAGGTTCCAGTGTGATTTGTTCTTGTGGTTTAAGTTTATCGGTTACTAATTTCTTCACCTCAGCTGCAAATACCGCCTCAGGTTGTGCCGTAGAATCGATACAGCTTGCCTGTTGATAGAAAGTAGATTTTTAACTAACAAGTTTCATCGTTGATTCAAAAATTATTGAAGTATCTAATATCATCTGATTAATTTAAATTCGCAATATATTTTATCTAATTTCATACCTTAATCGAAATAACGAAGTGGCCAGAATTTTTAAGGAAGTACTGTGCATTAAGAGCAACAATTCTAGCTTGGTCGGGTTGAGCTACGTCTGCAAATATCGTGTCCACCATACCGACCAACATTCTGTATTTATGAGGGTGTCTAGCATCTTCAATTATTGGAATGATATTGGTACGTTTCTTCGCTACATTTATTAAGTCCCTTCCTGATCTGTGAGAGAATTCTACCGCATACACAAGTCCTTCCTGTATTCAAGAGAAAAAAGGAAAAGAAGATAAATTTTCAATTTTTGATCACCAAAAATGGGAATTATTTACGTCTTTGAAAGCTGTACACTTGTTCATCATTTTACAGAAGTATTACTATCTGCAAAACATCGGACAAACTAGTGTGTATTTTTTTTATAGCATAACTTCGACACCAAGAAAGTAACGAATTAACAAGCTTGGCTCTAATGTATGCATGAATAATTTATTGGCCAGATATTGTCTTCAAAGAGTAACTAACCGGGCCAACAACATCTGCTACATGCGATACAGTTGTACCAGAAGCAGCTCCGAGATACAAGACCTTACTTCCTGGCGGCATATGAATTTGATCAATCCCACCAAGAATTGCAGCTGCTAGTTTTGATCGGAACGGATTCCACACTCTGTATTCAACCTTTTCGGCATTTTCACCCTGAAATTAAACATTTGTCTGAGCATTTTTGGATATCGTATAAAAGGTTGAGTTGTAGTATAATGAATCTGAAATCTGTTTTAAATCTTTAATAATAACGTTTTGTGAGATTATTTGTATGCAGAAATCATTGACCGCAGGATATCATCATCCTACAAATTTATAATCAGTGCAAAACATTCATATTGCATAACTTCGACACCAAATAAGGAAAAGTAAACTAATTTGGCTCTAATGTATGCGTTTGTTAAGACTGTATTAATTATTCATATTGTTGTAAATTTTTCTCTGGCTATTTTAATTTGAGATTCTTCTTATTAATTCTAACGGGATATAAAATCGATCATAACAGGATATCTAGTTATTTGTCAATTCGGAATTCCATGAGAATTCTAGGTTTTCCAGACAAAATTGTTATTTTGTCAAAATGAAGTTAGAGTACGAAATTTGTCTAAAAGTTATTAGAAAAGAATTGATCCAATTTAAATATCATCATAAACTTTAAAGTTTGAAGGAAATGACAAAAAAAAAGTTAAAACTAAAAATTTTGAAAATCAAGTACACAAACACCTTTCAAGTAATCCCACAAAAAAAATTAGTCGTTAATGGATCAAAAAAAATTGTAAGGATTGCAAAATTAATAAAAATAATCTCCCAAAGTCAGAAGCATTTGCTTGTGCAGACAAATTTTGAAATCCCACTATATTTTCAAAAATTTAGGGTCAAGTTTGAGAAAATTCCAGATACATCATGAAATTCCCTGAGATTTCCAGGTTTTTTCCGAAGGGTATCAAATTCCATGACAATACCATGATTCCAAAATTCCCACGATGACTGTTATAAAATCTTAATTCCCAAAATTTGTTTAAGAACAGAAATTTTGATTTGTTTAATAACAAATATTCTAAATTCGATGTTTGAATCAAATTCTACGTATTTTCAAAGCTTTTTGTTAGTGTTTTAATAAGCCTGAATGATTAATACGAAATTATACAACCAAGAATCATAATATCAATATAAAACAGTTTCTAATCTGGAAGAAATATTGATCAAATAAAATGTTTCTATTTAATGAAGATCACCTCAACGCTGATTCTTTTTTCTCCGTAAACTTCTGATCCAGGTACAAGATTCAAGGTAACTAATGCGTCTTCTTTTCCCCTTGCTATGAACACTCCTTCATGACGATGAGGTTCAATAACAACAGTTTTTCCACCTCTAAAGCCTCCGCCGCCTCCACCACGGCCTCGACCCCCTCCTCTACTGCCTCCTCTCCCTCTAGGAGTTCCTCCACCACCACCTCGGCCACCAAAACCTCCGCCTCGACTGCCTCCTCTCCCTCCACTAAAGCCTCCCCGACCTCCGCTACCCCCTCGAAAACCTCCACTTCCACCTCGACTACCGCCACGGCCTCCTCCACCGCCACGACCACCTCGGAATCCTCCGCGTCCTTCTCCCGCTGGAGAAAATCCTAGAAATTTTTGAGGTTACATTTTATTGGGGATTGATGAGGGAGGGTTTATGAAAATTAGAGTTTTTAGGTTAATGGATGATAGATTTGGATAAATCGGAATCGAAGATGGAGACAGAGATATTCGTGTTGACAGGAAAAAAAAAAAAAAACAAACAACAATAAAAGTAACGCCAGATGTGAATTTGGAGTGTATAATATCAGGAATATGAATTTCCTTATGATGTGTTCGGAGGTTAGCCACGATGCGTGAGAGACGCCGTGAGGCAAAAATAAAAGCGTTAATTTAAACAGTATCATTGCGCGTTGTGCGGTGAGTTTAAATTGCGTATAGTAAAGGAAGTATTTGATCGTTTATATACCTGGTCTACCCATGTTATTTTACGGTCTTTCAGTCGGGTAATATATTTTATTAACGTGTTAGAATTGTATAAACTTTCTTTTGCACACGTGCGCCGGAATTATTCTATGGCGCGGAACCCGGCTACGTCACTAGTCGTTAATGGAATATTCGAGCTATCGAATATCGAAGAGAATCGCATATCGAGAAGGTTAATTACCACTTCCGGTATTTGGGGAAAGGGTTGCGCGGGAAATTTAAAGCTTATTCAAACACTCTGACCTAATTAAACGATTATAGAAAAGAACATTCAAGAAATGAAATATAAATACACGTATATACGGTATAAAGTTTGTCAATTTTTTGAAGTAAAACTTCTTAACACGCGTCCTACACATCTCTTTGCCTCTATCTGCCAGTCAACGGTTATGACTGTACTGAACTGTATGTATGTAAAATATAGCGCTCGCTTACACGATAAATATAATCATTGTCAAAAGTTTGTGTATTAAAAAGTGTATTAAAAGTGAATTAGTAAAATCAGTGTGTGTTGAAAATGGATAAGCAGGGTGATTGCATCGATAGTCAATCACCATCCGTACTTTCTAACCTAGAAAGACAATGCGACGATTCTTCGCATATTTCAAACAAGTAAGGCGAAAATAACGTTTTTTATTATTATTTAATCATTTTTGAAGGTTGTATTTGAAATATAAACATAATTTTTTATGATTTCAGATATTTAAATTTAACTGAATTCCGCATTGTTAAAGATAACCATTTCTTTCTATCTCGTACAGCACGAGGCGTGGGGAGCTACGAGTAAGGGGAATGTTGAAAGAACGGTTTTAGCGGGGAAACAGAATGAGGTAGTACGGGGATCATACCCCTACGTTCTCCCCACTATCTAACCAGCTAGAAAAAGACTAAAGTCCCTTTCGCTATCGTTCTCTCTTTTTAATGCATGCTTCAGCTGAAAATCAAATATGGTGGCGAGCTCAGCTGTCATTAAACGTTAATTTTCATCTATAAATTTAAAATGTCATTGTTTCCAGCGTATTCAAGCACCTCAAACAATGAATCGAAACCGTGGGAAGATACGTCAAAGACTGAAGGTAATTATCAGGCGTTTAATAAAAGTATAAACAATTTGTATTATCTACATAACCTCAAACTGATTTTCTTAATACAAAACGATCAATATTTATTTTCATTAAACATGTTATTGTGCGATATAAAGTTTCACTTCAATTCACTTAATAAAAAATAAAATAAAAAAATGAAAGACAATTTTCAGAGCGATAAATATTGTTAATTACTTTTTAGAAACATCGTCAAGTCTCTGGTTAAAAAATTCCAGTTATATTGCAAGCGCAGTAAAACAGCCTGTGATTGATCTGTCTTTGAGTACATCATCTGACGAATCAGTTGAAATATTATCTAGTGAAAATCCTGGATTATCAAATCCTGAGGTGATACCTGTAGAATCAGACACTAGCGTTAGCAGCGATCACAAGAGTTCAAAACATGCAAAAAAGCGTAAAAAGCGAAAGAAAAAATATCGAGAAACATCGATTAGGCGAAAACAGAAGCCTAAGTACGATACGGAAGTTGAAAATGTATATTTTGAAGATACTGCTAGAGATAAAAGAAATTTTACTGTATCTACGCTAGGCGGGATGGCCAGACCCAGATATACCCTGCATGGCATTTATCTTGGGTTTAGATTGTTCAAGAAATTGAATAAACAGACAACGCCGAGGTATTTCATAGCCAATATAGATTCAGTTAAAAAAGGAGATAAGCAGGATTCCAGAATCAAGAGAACTGCTACGAGCAATAAAAATGATAAGGCTCAATATGAAACGGAGGATTTTAACTGGGGCGTTAATATGGAACAAGAACAGACGGAAAAGACGAGAGAATTTAATGAAAAGCTTGCGGAAGACCCTGACGATGTTGAATTGTGGATAAAATATATTGAATTCCAGGTATTTGGAGTTTGAAAATAAAAGTTCGCTATCTTCAGCTTCAAAATTGAGATCCGTTTCCTAAATTTAATCACTTTTCTACTTTTAGGATGTTATTTGCCAGTTCCAAAAAGACAGGGGCATCAAAGATGTCAGAAGTACTACTACTAGTCAGCGCAAATTGGCGATAACGACCAAAGCTCTGGAGAAAAATTCCAACTCTAACAAACTATTAAAACTGAAGTTGAATTTAACTTCTCAGCTTCTACCCGCCGATCAATTCTCAAATGAGGTTGAATCGTTGCTAAACAAAGATATGGGCAATATTTTCTTGTGGCAAGCATTAATCATGGCGACGCAGGCCTCACTAGCCATTTGCACGGTTCCTAAAGTACTAGATTTATACTCTAGATGTATTTCCAGCTTGCGACAAAGACTGAGAACCAATTCGAAACTATATGACGAACAGATACTAGGTGGGAATTGAAATTGCGACCCGCCGAATTTATTTTTTATATGAATAAAATCTAATTTTTCATTTTCAGAAATGCTCTATCACTGTTTAACGTTCTTGAGACAAGCCGGACTGTGGGAACAAATGTGGGAGACATTGAGGCTCAATTTAACTCTGAATTTAAATTTGAATAAGGATAATTTTCGTTTTCAGGGTTTTATCGACGAGAGAAAATTGAGTGAGTATACATAATTGGGGAATAACGATTAAATATTCACTTTGCAATAATTCTTAAAAATTTTTTCCTTTCCAGTTGGAATGGAGGAAGTTATACTCACCTCTAGACTTCCTTTAAACCAATTATGGCTGAGGGTAGAAAGTCTGCGAGAAAGTTGCCACTGGATAAGCGTGAGCAGTGACCAATTAGAACTCCTCGGTGACTCGCGAAGATTCGTGTTACCTGAAGATGTTACGGACTTTGTCCAGCCAATAATGTCTCGGAACTCAAGTCTGAAACTTGCAATCTATTCTATACTTTCATTAAAAGTACCGCTGCTTCCTACGCAAGACTTCGTCCTTAGGGTGAGGATCTCAGATCTTAAAATGGACCTAAAGAAAAATGGCTTTCAAAGCTCTGAATAATATAGAACAAATATTTCATTCACAGGATTTAAAGCTAACAGATTTGGAGTGGGACGCAGATTCGATAGAAATGTTATTGCCATTGGCATATCCTTTAGTTGGGATATTAGCTTGCAGTACAGAAAAGAGAAATATGATGAAAGTAATACTTGAAGGAAACTTGACGTCGGGTCCTCAGTATCTTAAATTCCATCCAGCCCAAGAACCGTATCTTGATTTTATCAGAGACACATTTAGGGCTATTGCTGAAAGTTTTACATCGGAAAAGTCTGAACGTACGAGTGTGTACGTGTGGTGGTTGCGGTTTGAGAGATTGTTGGCTTCATTAAACCAGGAGAAAGACGATCATAGAGAAAAGAAATTGAAGAGCATGGTCAAGGATTTTCTTAAAAAAGATGGAAACCGAAATAATCTCCACTTTTATAGAGAATACGCCTTGATAGAAAGAGAAATCGGACACTTTGATAGCTGCATTAAGATTCTAGAAACTGCTATTGGAATGCAGAGCGATTTTTTGTCCACTGTTTCTTCTCCTTATGAAAAGGCGGCTTTGTGCAGCGTGTTTAGAGCTCTGTTCGAATCTCTCCTCGACGATAGAACTTATCACGAAGATCACATGAGCCATATACTCAAAGCTGCTGCTCGGATGGTCTCGGGACCAGATGAAAACCGATTGGAACAGGTAGAGGAATTCTTAGAGACAAGCGTTCAGGATTTCTTACTACAGCCAATGTCCGATACCATCGAAAATGCTTATTTTCTTCCTAATTTTGAATGCGACTTGATTACATGCTATGCATACTTTCTGTATGCAAAGAATTCCAACATATCAGAAGCTATTAGTGTATTGGAACGGTGTTTGGAACATTCTAAAGAAGACAGATTTCTTCAGGTGTGTTATTTGGGTGATAAAATGTTTAATAAAACTGAAGAAATGATTATATTCTTTGAATACTAATAAAATGATATTAAATTCTCTTTCTAGGAATGTTTGTACGAAAGTACTATCGCCCTTTTGCATCTTGATTGTAAAAGGTCAAAGTTGAACGAAACTTTGAAAGAAAAAATTGATCAAGCTTTAGATTTGTATCCAATGAACTGCTACATCTTATCTGTGAATATGGAAGTTGAAGTAAATATCTGAAAATAGATGAAAAAACGTTTTGAAATCGACGTTATACTTATAATTTCAATTTTATATTTGCAGAGTGAACTACCTTACTGGAAATTAGGCAGAAATAACAGTGGAAAGTTCCAGTCACTAGCCTCTTGCCTTGCTGGTCGTATTAAAATCGAACGCCTAGAAAAACTTGGGCTTGAAGATGCTGCGATTTCTGCTACTAATAAGCTTTTATCGATTCATCGTAGACTTGCTAGGTATTTGATGAGAACGAAATTTAGTCATGAACATTGTGATTTTAGAAAGCTCTTTGCTTATTTATATATATTTTTTATTCTATTCGGTTTACAGTGATCCGGAATCGCAGAGATGTCCATTAATATGGAGACTGTATATGCTATTTTTGAGGGAACGAAATTTATGCCAAGGAAGAGGTGAGGAGGTTTATCATGAAAGCGTTGCGCAGTGTCCATGGGCTAGAGGAATTTATACGGATGCTGCTCAAGTCGCGCCTCAATTACTTACGGAAATTCAAGATTTAATTCGTGAAAAAGAATTAAGAATGCACGTAACACCGGAGGAATTGGATATTCTGCGTGGATAGTGTATATTCTTAACTATTACTCTTTTTTTTTTTATTATAAAATGTACATTTATGTATAAAATGTTTATATATTTATATTTAATTTTGTGATAAATAACATTTTTTAATTCGAACGCATATTATGAACATTGAGTTCAAAATCGTTTTTATAAAATGTGAAAATAAAATTGACCGTTACTTATTTTATAAACTTGAGAAGTTATAATTTAATATTCAAACTATTTAATAAATTTATACATAGAGTCAAATTCGCCGAGAAATAGTACTTAAAACACAAGTACTAAAAAACCCTAATTGTTTCATTTAGTTATAAAAAACATAAATAAACTTAATTAAGCCTTTATTCAAATTAAAAAGTCAATTCGCGCTCTTTTTCTATCCGATCTGAAATAAGCCATAAAAGAAAACAATCGCTGGGTTGAGATCTAGGCGGCATTGCATCTGTGTTGTGTTATCTTCGTGCAATCATACATATTGAATTGAAGAATGATTTATAATCGCCATCTACGTAATAGAGGATGTTAATTTGCGGTCTGGAAGATATTATTGAACATTGATGATCGTTTCCATTCACTGTCATTGCTGTAAACTTCAAGAATTCAGATTTTTTTATCTTGCAATTCGGCATCAGGCAATAGTAAACAATACTCGTTGGGTGCTCGCGCGTGGTCGGTGTTAGTCGCGTGTTCGGCGCATGAGGTTGATAGTTGATATACGCGCCTATTCGCGGCATCAGAGAGCAGTGTTTGTTTCATTGTTTCTCGGTTTATTTTCAACTGAACTTTGCTGTGTTGTTTGTGAATAATTAAGTCAAATATTCTGTTATTAAAATCGCGAAGATAATAAAATAATTACATGAATAATAATAGTGAAAAAACTAGAATTTTACAACAATATAAATATGACAAAAAATGTCTTATTTGGTGGAAAATCGTTTGTATGTACTTATTTATTTCAGTCCTCATTTTGCTCAAATCCTTCTATCGATTCACTTCAATCTTCGCGGTCAATCTTAAAAACGAAAATAAAAGTGAAAATAAAAATAAATTAATGTGGAAGTTTCGGTGTCATGATTCTCCGATTGTATAACTCAAAAGAAGAAAGTGAACAATTATAGACATTCGCAGCTATTGCAAAGTCTTTCGGCATAAGTGTTAAGGACCACATACACAATGATAAGGGTGAGTCTCATTTTAAACACAACTCATTTTTTATTTGACATAAACATATCACAGGTTGATAATTATCTTATAATATTTATCGTCTATCTTATCGAACTATTATTTTTGTTGTAAAAAATCAAAATGAAATTAATCGTAGAAAATTTTAATTGCCCGAGAATTTCTCTTGAAAAATCCGTAAAAATTCTATATAATTTTGAAATCATATCAGATGAAAGATGAAATATAAATATATTCGCTCATCAATCATAAAATTTTTCAATTTTGGTAAAAAAAAAAAAATAAAAAAAATCCGCAAATTTATACAGTTTTTCTTCTGTTTAAAAAATCTCCACGAAATTTGTTTGACACATTGTACTAATTTCAGCTTCACTGCAGTTCTTCGACTTTATTCGATCCATTTTCAAATGAATCATTCGAATCCCGCTAAAATCATATTTGTTCATATGGCAGAATAGGATAATAAGAATTTACCATATGTAATGAATTTACGTCGATTTATCACTAGAGACTATTTATCTTACCATCCGAGTATCAGAGTCAGAGCCATCTATGATCTTTGCTAGGTTTTTCGGTAACAAGGTTGTTGGAAGTCTCATGAATCGTCGTTAAGTTAGATATCCATATTTAGAAATTCGACTATCATGTGGCGCCGTTAGTTAAAATCTGGTGGCAGTTATCCAAATCGATATTGAATCGCGTGTTGTGGGGAGGGTAAGTTAGTGATGATGATTATTGTCAAACATGTGTTAAACCACGGTTACAAGTACAACTATACACAAACACCCCATTTATACGTGATACGTCAAAGTTGCACTTTGAGACGTTAATATAAACGTTTGTAATAGTAATATGACCGACTTAAAGCTACCGGAAAAATGTTTACTAATCGATAAGAGAAGTGTAGAGTCATAACTCGCTAGTCTAGTCCCGCGACGTAGTGTTTTATCCATCTTAATTCCCGAAAAGTGCATAAAGTGCATAAAGTCGATAAAAAAAAAAAAGAAAAGAATTAAAAATAAATCGTATTAAAATAAATTAAAAACGTGATAATTAAAAATTGAACAACTTTAAGAAAGTAAATAAATAAAGAAATAAAAATATATAATAATGGTTATTATAAGATTGTTCCGTAGATTGGGAGAGAAATGGTTCAATGTACAACAAAAAACATCGGAGGGTGTACAATCGGCACGCGATGCTATGTTACGCGGTGGTATTATCACCGTAACATCTGTTGTTGTCATATGGATATCGGTATTTTTATACGCAGCTTTTTACTACGCTTATATGCCAAGCATATCACATGTAAGACCGGTGCATTTACAATTTAAGTAAGTAATTCAATTAACGTTACTAACGCATAATCAAAAATCGTATATTTATTTTCTATGTAAGATTGTAAATAAAACAAAAAATTTTTAGGTTAGAAAAATCACACTCGCAAAACTCTACATTATATATTATATAGGTTTATTATTTTTGTATAAATAATTTTCACACCCTAGATCTTGCGACGAATCTAAAGGTATATGCAGCTTTCCTTCAGCTCATGTTCAACTTACTAAAAAACAACAACTTCTGATGGTCGGTCAACCTTACAAAGTTAATCTGCATTTGGAAATGCCTGAATCTCCGGCTAACAGAGAACTTGGTATGTTTTGTAAACGGGGAAAACAAAAAAACAAAAAAAGAATTTTTATGAGAGATAATTGGTCTCTAATTAAGTTGTCTTATCTTATTTATTTCTTTATTTATTTGTTTGTTTATTAAGGTATGTTTATGGTCTGTGCTCAATTAAGAGACAGAGACGGAGTATTGGTTGGAAATGCTTGCCGTTCTGCGATGTTACACTATCGAAGTTCCTTACTGCATGTTATAACCACTTTAATGTTTTCGCCGATGATGATATTGGGAAATAGTGAAGAAAAACAATACATAAGTCTTGAGCTGTTTGGAAACTTTGAAGAAGATCAAGTAATATATTTTATAAACATATAATAATTTATTGATAAAACAGGGTTGTGAATATCGTTTGAAAGTTGAAAGACGCAATTATTCTTTTCTTCTTTCACTCCTGTATTATAAATTTGTAAATTTGTAAAATTTTTCTTTCTTTCTTCATATATTGACGTATTTTAATCGGTTTTTTGTTTTATTTCTATCAAAAACGCAGAGTCATCCGGTCACCGATGTATACGTTGAGATACAGTCTAGATACGTTGAATTCTACTCAGCTACAATGATGATAAATGCACATTTATCTGGACTACGTTATATCATGTTTCATTGGCCAGTGTTGTCTGCCATTCTTGGGATCAGTACAAACCTATTTTTTATAGCACTTATATGCGTACTTTCTTATTTCCACTTTATATCTGATGAGGAGATATTGGACGATGATTTTATTTATGAGAAAGGTGAAGATGAAGAAGTAGAAGAAGGATTGAACGACGACGAAGAGGAAGATAAAGAACCAAAGTCTAATAGCGATCGTAAGTTTTTGAATATAAATAAAAATCATAAACTTCATTATGTATATTGTTTTTTCTCTGTGTAAACTGAACTAAGAATTGCTTTTTTGTTTTTTTCTTATTCGTTAAAGTTTCTTCGGACACATCCTCCTTAGAGGATACTTCGATGCTTGAAGAAATTCCAAGACGTAGTCAGGAAATAAAATCCAGTGAATCTGTAGCAAGAATCCAATCCGTCAATTAGAGAAACAAGATATGAGAAAATAAGGCTGATTTAATGAAAAAGAGTCATTCCGGCTAAGGGAAAGAGTAGAAGTTAAAGCTGACTGAATAAAAATTATCAATAATAATAATAATATTAATCGTTTATAGGATTTTTTGTTGTTTTTTTTTTTTGTTTAGTAACAAAAAAAGAAACGAACAGAAAAGTAATATAATCACATATACCTAGTTAGATTTATTTAGTTAGGATGTTGATGAGTAATTCCAAATGGTTTTAATTCAACGGACAAATAAAAAAAAAAAAAAAAAAAACAGATGAAAGTGTTTCGTTTTTCATTATTATTGTAGATTTTATTTTTAATGTTATCAATATTATTATTTATACTTAATTTCATACCTAGTTTATATTTTATTAGATCATTATTATTAGTAGTTGAGTACGTGTTGTATATGTTTTATATAATATGTACAAAGAAAAAGAAAAAAACGATATATTTTCTACCTTCGATTGGTCAGTAAACGTTTTTATTTTTTTATTTTTTTTTTTTTAATTCAACGTGATAGATTATATTCATTAAACCAAAGAAATTAAACCAGTGTAAATTGAATTTTAAATCTTTATTTATAATTAGATGTTCTTTGATCACTTTGAATTAGTTTAATAATTGATTAAATAAAAGAAAAAGAGGGAAAAAAATTTAAAAAAATGAGGCAAGAAAGGCAAATAATCGTATAATTAAACCTTTGAAGACGTAATTCAATTGAAATTAGTATTGTTGAGATATACAATATATCATTTTTCTATTTAAAATAACATAAAATAACATTAAATAAATCCAAAAAAACAGGCAATAAAAAATTTCATTCAATACATCGACAGATTCATTAACAGACCAGCAATAATAATAATAATAATAAGAATAATAATACGTGGTTAAAATAGTAAATTGAATTATCCTGAACAATATGCTGATCGACGGTGATTAATATTCCCGATGGTATGCTGGTTGTTATTTATTTATTTCTTTTGTGGAATTGTAAAAATTTGAGAAGAAAATAACAAAAAAATAAAAAATAGAGAAGATTTTCGATCTTTCAGAGACTGTTTGTAAACTTGGATGAGAAAAAAACAAATAAAAACAAATCAAATAAGCAACGGCAACAATTACAAAAAAATTATTTTCGAATAAAAAAATGTTGTTATGATGAATTAATATGTACACAAAATTTTATATATATATATATATATATATATATATATATATATATATATATATATATATATATATATATATATATATATATATATATATATATATATATATATATATATATATATATACATATAAATGTATAGGTATGTATATATTGAATTGTTACATGATTTTTTATTATTATTATTATTTTTATTATTATTATTATTTCTGTTATTATTATATTTATTATATTATGTGAAGATATTTGAAAAGAAGTAATAAATAATTAAACACTATAGGTATATATTGTCCTTGTTTATTTTTTTTTTGTTATTAACTTATACCTACTTATACCTATAATAATATAATCAAATTTTTATAGCGTTTCGATAATCTCTCTGTAAAATTTATTAAAAAAGTTTGAATCTATTCATTTACAATGGTTACTTTCAAATATAAGGTTTAATTTAATTGATGAAAAATATTTTTCACTAAATAAACATTTTATTTCATTGTGTTAATTGAATTTTATTTATCCATTATACATAGGTATTATTCTTCATAAGTTTTCAAATAATGATGAAAAAATCAAAAATAGATGGATTAATAAAATAAACAAAAAACTAAATCTATAAATAAAATTAAAAAAAAAAAAAAAAAAGGAAGAATAATTTTATTTTTCAATTTTATCCGACGTGAACCGCATACGTATTATATATATACGTATACATACATATGTCTGATCATCTGTAGTGGAAAAAAAAAGCTGAGATTCAGATTGCGGCTTATGATTAGGTCGGTTAGGTATATTATACGTAGATATAATAGCGGAAGATTATAGGAGCCGCACCTGCAGCCATTGGTAGAATATCTTTTAATCCGTGCTTTCGTGTATAGATAGTCGTAAAAGAGAGTAAGAAAAAAAAAGAAAAAAAAAAAAAACACATCAAAATACAGAAATGAAAAGGAAAGAAAAGGTAAAGAAAAGAAACGAAAAGAAACAAAACGAAAAAAAAAAAAAAAAAAAAAAAGAAAAAGTCGAGAGAAAATGTTTTCTTTTCCATCGATTCCTGGCCAGTTGAATAGGCTCGTAATCCAATTAGCAAAAGCAAAAAAAAAAAACAGAAGGGAAAGAAGCAGCCCGGGCAAATTGTGTCGTCGTTTTACCGTTGTGTAGATTAGGGGTGAAGAAGGAAATGAAATAATAAAATAAAATGATAATAATAATAAAAAATAAAAAATAAAAAAATAAAAAAAAGGAAAAACTCGTTTTTATGTACACTATAAACGGTAAAAAATAATGTATCAATTATCAATTTGACGGTATCTCTGCAAAAGCACGCGATTTAATAATGACTATTATCAAGGGCGAATGGGGGATGCGGTAGCAGAGAGAAATTATGTATATATGTATACGTATGTGTTTATATACTTGAAAACAAACATTTCTATATACGTAATAACGATGCGCATAATAAATTATCGCGGGAAAAAAACAGAACTCCTCGATGTTGATATATACATATACATAATATGTATATTTTTATCGTCCATCGAAAACTCTATAATGTTAATCACACTTTGCACAAGAAGAAGTGAATAAATAAATGAGAAATGAAAGAAAAAAAAAAAAGAAAAAACTAACAAAGTTAAAAGATTCTCATTCCAGAAGATATTCAAATAGGTAAATTATTCCAAAATTATAACCCCGATCTAAAATCAAAGAATAAAATTATTCAACCTATAAGTATAACATACATACATATATAATATACGATATAAAAATTCTTATGTAATTCCTATTAATTACCACTAGTTTACAAATTTTAACATTTTTATTATTATTTATATTTGTTATACATATACCTCAGACGAAACCCTTATTTTTTTTATTCATTTACCTTCAACTAAAATAAAACAGTACATAGTTAAAAATATATTTTCTTTTTATCGTCTATGTCTTTTGAACGTAACTTAACGTATAACGTACATACGTTAATACATAAGTATACACGTCTTTCATGTCTCCTATATAATCTCTTCTGCGTTAAATATGCGACGTGTAATGTGCGGTGTAAAGTGTTCAGTGTTCAGTGTTCATTGTACAACATCGCCACAACCATCACCTCTCCTATATCTCCACTGTCATTTCCTAAGGCGTCAATATCTCTGTCCGATTCTATAAGATCATATAACTCTTTTGCGATTCTTTTGCAAAAGTAATACGGTTTAATACGCAGTTTATACCTATACATATACCTGTGTGTGTGTGTGTACCATGTACCATGCCTACTCTGCTGCACCGCACCGCATTGCAACAAACTGCAATGCACTGTACAGTGCAGTAGAAGTACCTACCGAAGCAAATTGTTCTGAAAGAGAGTAAGGGTAAGTAAGAAGGTCTGATGAGGGGAAAAGGGTATGTGGAGGTAGTAGACGGGTAACAGGTTATCTACGAGGCCGTCAAACCCGGTCTTTCGCCATTCCCTAAGCTGCTGTTGATGCCGATGTTGCTGGTAAGAGTAAAAGGTAGATAGACAGGTATAGGTAGGCATAGGAAAAACTACATCCTTAACAACTATAAGAGCAAGGAGTAGCCGGAATGGTATATAATGGGAATTTCACTCTATATACGCGTATCTCGGGTTTCATATATTAAAAGATACCTAAGATTGAGAAACACTGTTCAGTAAGCGTGGCTCCTCCGTCCTCTCTCTCTCTCTTACTATCTGGATTCCTGGACCGGTTAGGACAGCCAGGCAGGCGTACAGCTTCCTCTCCTACCCCCTTACTGCTTCTCCTCTCTCCCAACTTCATCTAATTTTATCTCTTTCTATTCTGTACTATATCTATCTTCTTCTCTATCGTTCTCTCTTTCTCTCTCTCTCTCTCGATCTCTCTGCCACCCATCCATTTACCTTAGAAGCCCCCAAGCCCCACACGACAGGTGCTGGCGTGCAGTAGTAATGCTATAGAGTGGAGCGCAACCAAATAATGAAATAATAACGAAGTAAAGGTATATAGGTATATGGTATATGCCTACGTATATACTTCGACAAGATACCACAACCCGGGCTATATACCACGTCCATTTTTCGTACAATATATCACATTATATTATCATCATTATCATTATTATTATCGCAATAAACGAATAGAAATTTCTAAGAGAAATCAATAATTGATAAATAAAAATAAATAAATAGTAAAAATCGATCGGATCGACAAATTTTCAACACGACGGGCGGAAAGTTCGATTTTACGCCCGCTTCGTATGCACTAACCGATCGCTCGCGATCGTTATAATTTAAGAAATTTTATTTACAAAATTTATTCATTTAGTTTCTCATCATCGTTATGGATATATATATATACTCTGCCTCTTTGCAGGGGCCCCGTGAGGACCCTGGGGTCATCGAATCTATCGGAATTGTCGAGGGTATCGAAATCGATAATATAAAAATCGTGTGTGGGAGGATTGAATAATCGTGGGGTCGTCGCGTTGTTGTTTTTATCTACAATACATATGTGTATGTAAATCGTGTATCGTTAATACCTATACCGATCGTGTTAACGTTTGTGAAACATGAACGCGTACTATACCTATATACATACATACATACATACATATATATTTAATGATTTAGTAATAGCTAATTGTGCATAGTATTATATAAGATCTAAAATCCGCTTTGTGTATCGGTATACATATAAGTATATCTCCGCGAGCTTTGACACGGATCGTCAATTACTCTCATTATTTTTCAAATTATACGTCATAAATAAGAAGAAAATTAATAATAAATAATGATATTAATTAACGTATACCATTTAATATTATACCGATTCGATATTTATCGAATCATTTAATTGATCGGTAATACCTTTACTTCACGGGTATAAATTTAATTTACAACATAGTTCTTATACCATTCTATTTTATATTCAAAGAATTGTTACTACTTTATTTTTATATATATATATATATATATATATATATATATATATATATATATATATATATATATATATATATATATATATATATATATATACCTATCTATATCGGTATACTATATAACGTTATTTTCATCGCCTAGTAGATAGTATTATTATCTACAATAAAGAATCGCATTGAACGCCTCGAGGTGTGAAGATCATTGTCGGAAGGCAACGAATTATACGATTTTATTTTATTATTCTTCTTTTTTACGATTTTTTTTTTTTTTTGTTTTCTCTTTTTCTTCTTACTCTTCAATTTCTTAGAAACGATTCAGACGGATTTTTAGCACGTGTTTTTAACGTGCTTATATTTATTGCCATTTTAGAATATTTTTTATTTTTATTTTCAACCGGTTTTAACCGATTTTCAATCCGTTTTCAAACGAATTTTCGCTGTATCTTATTCACAACGTAATATTTCATCTGATTTGAACGAGTTTTTATTTATTTTTTTTTTTGAAAAGTTTATATTACTTTAATTCCAAACGATTTTTCTTCTTCTTTCTTTTGCCGATATTAATCAGTTTTTTTTTTTTTTTTTAGTCACAGCATTTTTGAAAAGTTTCTTCTCATCGCAGCCCGTCTCTTGGTCAGATTTTGCCGATTTTTTTTTTTACCGATTTTGGTTAATTTCACTCGCTTTGAGTTCGCGTAAAATCAGTCTCCGTCATATTACCACGCGTATAAATATCTCTTGTAACTAATTCACTCGAATAATTTTGTAACCGATTTTTTAAAAAAGGTTTTTCTATACCGTAGCGTTCGATTTAATACTTTTCGATCGATTTCATTAAATATAAGCCGATTTTAAACGCATTGCTTATCTATTTTCTCGCACGTCCGGTCAATTTTGAACAGTCTGGGTCCATATTAACGCGTTTTTTTAAAACGATTTTAGCCGATTTGAGTCGTTCCAGCTACAACCGTGTCTTGATGGGAAAAAATATATATATATATATTTTTTTTTGTTAGTTGTGGCTGGATAGTTATTTATTTTATTGACAAATAGTATCGGTTACCATAGTCGGTCCATTAAACATGACCATAAAGTAAAAGTAAAGCGTTTTATTTTGAGGTTTCTAAATTTGAACGGTTTGATTTTTTATTTTTTTTGGATTCTCGGTTTATTTTATTTTATTTTCTTCCTTTTTTTTTTTTTTTTTTTTTTTTTTTTATCTTATGCGTCGACATTGACGGATGAATCCGCTCAAGAAATTGTCTTTAGGGTTGTTCCCGGCTCCTCGATTCTTTTATACATCTATGTATAGACGTCGGCTTAGTTTCCGTTGAATCGAAATTCGTCAAGGAGTTGAATACTGAATAGCTGGTAGAATGGGCACGACGAGAAGAACAAGCATCGTTAGATTAGCGACGGTTCTTCCTCACTGATCTGGGAACAAAATTTTTCTATCTATACGGATAGACGATTTACCACCGAAACCAAACCCGTGCAGCCGCCCGCTATACTATATATATATATATATATATATATATATATATATATATATATACAGGGGTATATATATATATATATATATATATATATATATATATATATATATATATATATATATATATATATATACATAGGTATGTATATATCTTACCGCTATACCGGTTCCTCTTCGAAAAAGAAGCTGCGAAATCAAACTGCAGAATTCCGGAAGGTGGAGACACGCTTTTTTAGTACCCGCGGCTTATTTTTCATTCTCAAGAATCTCTGTCTCTCTTTTTCTATATATAATATATAGTATATATGTTGTATGTGTGTATATGTATATGTATACGTACATATATGTATAGTAACCCCCGTCCCCGTTCAAGAAACGAATACGGAAAAGCAATTTCGAACGTCACTCAACCGGAAATAAATTCCGTGTCTATTTCTCCCGTCACTTCTACACTCGACCGCATTAGTCCTTATATACAAGGGATCTATATATTTGACATTTCCGATTACATGCTTCGAAACACTTTCACATTTCTAATCTCAATATAAAAATATAATTTACACTATGTACATACATACATACGTTCATTCATTTTTTACCTATTTTATGAAAAAAAAGTATATTTTTTTTTGTGAGTGAAACTTCTTATTAGGAGCCCGATCGGTATGGGGAGTGAAAATAAAGACGTTCCTTGCCAATGATAATGAAAAAATTGTAACCATATCTAGATCGAATTGTGATGAAATGCACTGTATAAAAGTAACTTTTTGACAATATATATATATGTGGCATTTCTTGGCAATGACAAGAAAAATAAAAAAAAATTGTAAATATATCCAGTTTTGTTATTATTACACATACAAAAACGTACAAGTTTCTTGACACTGTTTAACTAAGATCTGGCAAAATCAAAAAAAAAAAAAAAAACAAGGTAATATCATATTTGCAGTAAACGATTCGATCTTGTATGTAATAAAGACCGTGGGTAAGATCTAGAGATTTAAAACGTGATCATCAGCTTATGAAATCTCGTTGTATACTATGACATGTTAAAATCAAAAATAAAACATCAACAGTAAATCGAAATACCGATTCCAGTTTGTCGACTATAATTATTCTTATAATTTCTAAAATTAGATCGATTTTGAGAAGCGCTTTTCTATAACTTTTCTATAAAGATATAAATCCGCAATAAACTATAGTACCTATACATAATTTAAAAAAATAAAAAAATATTTTTATTTTTTTTCTCATTTCCTTCCCTCAAAGAATTTCACATATCTATATTCACAGGATATTTGATATATGTATACGACGATGAAATGTAGCCTTCTTCGCATTGGCAAAGTATATAGATTTAGGTATATGTATGTATATAAAATATGATAATAATGATAATAATAATAAAAGAAAAAGGCACGATGCAAGCAAGCAAGCAAGCAAGCAAGCAAACAAGCGTTTATATCGTGGTATAAGCTAGATCGAAATCGATGAAATCTTTGATATCGGGTTTTCGGAAGCAAACAAGTTGTCGAGGTACATACATACATATAGATTAAATCGGTTTTCTTTATATCGTTTTCTCTTCTCTTTTCTTCTTTATTTTATTTTCTTTTATTTTATTTTCTTTTCTTTTCTTTTTTTTTTCTCTCTTCTTTATTCATATACATATATAAGTTAGACCGTAGGTATATAAAAACTCGTTTTTTGGCACAAAAGGCACGCCTTTATACCTTGACTTCCTTTTACCTTGGTTCCCTACGTTCAGTGACGACATAGGTAGATCATATCTTAAAAAACAAATGTTTGCTCCTTGTAGATACATATATACATATATACGTATCTCACGACTACCCTTTTTCTGTGTGCTTCAACCATGGAAAGATTGTATGAAGTGTCTACACCCTGCGCCCAGTCATAGTATGCACATCGTTTATATACCTTCCATCTATCTATTTATCTATTTATCTATCTATTTATATCTATCTATTCATCTTTATATATGTATAATACCATATAAAGTGTACCGCATATAAACGGCCCTTTTTAAGCTAAATCTTGACTCTTGTTAGCCCTTTAACTTTCTATCTTTATTTATCTTATAAAACCGCAAGTACTGTGTATCTGTACACGTATAATATAAACCGAAACTTGTCAGTTAATTTGATTTTCATTGTGTTTCTAACTTCGTAACACAAAAAGTAAAACACAAAGAAATAAAAATACTAAATCAATAAATTCTAAACGGAATATAAAATAATGGAAATAGTATCGAGATAGGATCGTGGAGTTTGAAAAAAAATTAAAAAATTTTTTGGAACAGAAACCCATAGAGATTATAATAAATGACTTTGAATTTGAAGATTAGGGGATCTACGATGAGCGTGTCGGGTTGTTTTAACGTTTCTAACTTTTAGGGATTTTATTTTTTGTATTTCTAGTTATTTTATCGTTATTTTTGTTTTAATGCGAATAAGTTATACAGCGTCTATATATCGATAATAATTTATCGTATTTGAATCATTATCGTGTACGATAAGCTAATACCACTCGAATAACTAACCGCTGTTGTTATAGTCTGTACGATGTATATTAGTATAAGTTTATATACGAACTATACCCAGACTAGATCGTAGAGGAGCTCACGATCGGTGCAGAGACAGTAAAACGTTAATTCTCTTTATACGAAATTCCACTCTCTTGATCCGTGGCCAGGTGCGATTAACCGATGAACGACGAAAAACTGGTTTTAAAGGTTATACAGGGCCCCTTGAGTCTCGTCTCGTCTTCTCTTCTCTTCTCTTCTCTTCTCTTCTCTTCTCTTCTCTACTCTACTCTTTCACCTCTTTCTAATCCTCTTCCTCTTCGTTCTCGTTCTCGACTTCGTCCTCGTGGTTTTAGTATAATATGTATATACAAGGCTACACGGCTATAGGCGTCATCTTGCAAGCGAGTAACCAAATGATCCTATATAAACTATACACCATATACATATATATATACATTGTATGTATACATATATATATATATGTAGGTATATAACCCATTCTTTTAGATCGGAGAGAAGAAACCCCTCGAGGTGTAGATTTTCTGACTATATGGGTAAGTACAGAAACCAAAAAATTCTATCGGTTTAACATTACGTTTTTTATTTTTTATTATTTTTTTTTTTATATATACAATAAGGTATGTATAATAATATGGGTATTAATATGTCAAAATATTCGATATATATATGTCTTCCCGAAATCTTGCGGTTTTGTATCGAAAATCAAATTACTTTTTATTTTTTGTCCTGTTATTTCCCAATATCGACAAAAAAATAATAACAAAATAATTAAGAAATACCTTGAAGTTAATTAGTCATTAATATTATTTCGGTTAATTTCAGTACCTACCGAAACTTATAAATAATGCAAATTTTTCATTTTTTCTTTATTTGCTAGTAAAGTTGACGGTCCGAAATTATAAAAGTTTCGAACGGTAAAAATTAGGAATTCATTTGAGACGATTTCAAATTATACAGAAAAAAAACAATAAAAAAAAAAAAAAAAACGTTAATAGTCCAGAATATTAAAATTGGAAAAGATCGGAATGCAGACGTATTTAAAAACTTCGAAAGATCAAGAATCCGAAAATTTAATCAAGAACCACGACGCTGATCCATACCATACGTGAATTTTAGATTTCGGAGTTTCGGCCTTTCAGATATTCAGATTTCAGGACTTTTAAACTCCCGGTGTTTTTTTCGATTTGAAATTTTTTTCAATTTACTATGGGGAAATATCTAATCCATAAAAATTACTATTGGGTATAATAATTTAGTTTTTACCGTTTGGAACTTTTGAAACGTTTGAACTGAATCTCCAATACGTTCCCGAAAACTGAAAAATTACCAACAAAAAATAAACCTTAGAATAATAAATATTAAATATTTATTAATAATGCAGAAAAAGAAATAAAGTGATCGATTTGGAGATGTAAAAGCTAATAAATAATTGGAATATTCGTTACTGTGGTACAGGTTCGTTGTTATGCTGTATAACAAAGCTCTTCGTATAAGACTTAGTATTCAGGATCAATTAAATCATCATGAGTAAGTCGTGCTTTGAAGATAACCTTGTGTCTCACAGTAAGGCAATTCCCTTTGACAGATCCCTTGGACCTATGTAACTGTCAATTCCAAGTTTAGTTTCTCCGTGCGGTTTTGGTGCTTTATACCTTGACGTGGATCTCTATGGAGGTTCTAAATCCCTGCGGGTTTAGAATTAGCCGCAAAAGTAGATAGCCACATCGAGGTAGGTACATTTAAGAGACTGACAATGAGATCCTAGAACTTCGAAAACTAAATATAAACAAGGACTTTTCATTCTTAATCCCCCCCCCCCCCCCTCCCTCCCTCGTGCTCCCAAAAGATAAGAATAAGAAAAATAAGATATTGATAATTAAATAAAAAAATATTCATTCTAATACTTCGTTATGCTTTGCAGCTTGCGTTTTAATATGATATACGTCGATTATTTTGCTCAGCTACTTCTTTGCTCTCGGTCAGCTACTATATACACCAGGCTCAATTAAATGATCATCTTCCTTATTCCTCCTCCAGACGTAAGACCCTTCAGGGTAGGTACGTAGCTCGTGGTGTGGGACCCCAACCATTAATTTATTTCGAAACACTCGACGAACAAAGGATAAGAAGGAGGGCCCCTACCTGTGTCTTACTTTTTTTCCTTCCATTCCCTTCCTTCCCTCTCCCCCCTTTGCAGAAGTGCGGGTTTATTCTTCTTCTTCTTTGTCTCTTTCCTCTTCATTTTCATCTTCTTCATCTTCTTCTTAAATTTTTTTTCTCCTACTTCTTCTTCTTCTTCTTCTTCTTATTCTTGTTTCGCTCTTAAATTTTACCCCTCTCCATCTTCCATCTCCATCTCTATTTCCCCACCTCCGGACATCAACCATCGTATAAACCTTTGTCGGAGAAAGGCGGCAACAACCTGCCCTGCCTCAGGCAAAACACTTTGGTCCAGGGCAGCATCCATTCTCGCAGTAGCCGCAAGGTGCGGTCTATACTACACAACCGAGTCGAGTGATTTTACTCGAATATATATTTTTTCTTTTCGTCGATATACATATATTGGTATATATCTACACATATTTATTTAAACATTTCTTACACACATATAAAACGATAACGAACTTTGTATATTATCAAACCCCTCGGTTTAAACAATAAAAGTAAATATAAAAACCATTCATTACTTATAAGAATAAATTTCATCATCGAGTAGCTGTAATATTTTATATTGTACATATATGTACAGATTTTTTATACGATAATATTTATTCAAAATATAATAATTTTTATATTGTATATATATATACATCTATAGTATAATTGATATAGTTATGAATATATATATATATATATATATATATATATATATATATATATATATACGTTTAACGAATGAGATGGATAAGGAATTAAGGAATGCGTGTACATGTCGTGGAACGCGAGGACTGTCGACGATTATTAAAATTTATAAAGAACTTGTTTATCCCCTCTTTAAAAAGTTAACGTTAGTTAGTTATACATATAGTACGATTTTGCCTCCGCGGAGGGTTTAGTCGTGCGTGATACATTAACTCACATACTTACACGCGACGTTTGCTATTTGTGAGAGTAGATAGATAGGTAGGTAGGTAGTCAGGCGAAGCAGGTAGGTAGGTAGGTAAGGTTAACGTCTATACATTCCTAGTTTTATACGTGTGTGTATTATATATATATATATGTATATGTATATGTGTTCCTCTTCCCCTTTCTTTATTTTTTACTATGTTTTTTTTTTTTTTTTTCTTCTTTCTATCTATCTCCCTTTCTCGTGCTGTAGCACAGCCACAGGACAGCACCGCGTGAAGCGGTGAATTGTAGTCAGGTGAACGAGCTATAAAGGGAGACGGGGTACGTACGTCCTTGATGCGCGTGGTTCTCGCGTGCCCGAAGCTAACCGAAACTAACCGAACTTGGCCGAAGTAGATCGAGAAAACAAAGCGAAACAAAAACAAAAAAAAAAATAAATTAAAAAAAAAAAAAAAATAAAATAAAATAAGAAAATAAATCTTCTTTCTACCATTTCACAGTGATTCTCAACTTTCACTAAATATATACATATAGGTATATACCTTTAACTTTATTCATATATGTATCGTTATTATTATTAATATTATTAAAAGATTTTTTGTTTTTTGTCATTTTGTTCTTTTTTTCTTAGTATATTTAATTAGTTAGGGTATATATGTAAATATACATCAGGGTGATTAAAAGAAAGTCGATTTTTTTGATTTTTGTTTTGTTTTTGATTTTAATTTGTTTTTTTTTTTCGTTAGGAAAAAACGTGAAAAAAAAAAAAACAGTTTTCCCCAAATATAAGCTTTACAAATTAATGTTAAAAGGAGATCTCGAGAATTTTTAGATATATTATGTATGTACGTATGGATGTATGTTGCTATAGGTGCAGTGCATATACCTACATCGAAAAGCTGAGGTGTTTAGGCGAGGCGGTTGATTTTATTCGATTAGTTGATCAGTCGATTAACCTAAATTAGTTACGTCAGGTTTGTAATTGAGACCCGTACACTGCAGACGTAGATGGTTTATGAATTTATAATATCCATATATATACATATATGTATATATATACCTATATATGAATATATAGGTATGAAGAAGGGTTGGTTTATATAATCTGGACTGTACGATATAATCTAACGGTGTTAAATCAGTAAGCCCAAAACCCTCACTATTTTATATTGACTTAATTATCATAAGGTTTAAAAATGATGAAATTAATTTTTTTTTTTTCAATTTTTTATCATTAATTAATCCTCTAAAATAGTGAAAAAATAGGATTTTACAATCCGGATCTAACTGAAAATTTTCAAGAAAACAAGAAACAAAATCATACACACTCTCTGTGATCATCTATATATAAAAACATTTTCCATTAAAGAACAAAGTACTGGAACGACGAAAATCTATCGAGAAAAAAAAAAACAAAAAAAAAAAAAAAAATCAATCAATTGTTTAAAAACCAGAAATATTATTAAATTTTTTAAACTGTTAGAATTGTATTCTTTCAAAATTTAACATTTCTTGCAACAAATAGTAGGTACGTATAAATATACGAGATTATTTTTTGGATTAATAAATTTAGAATTAATCAAATGAAAAAATAAAAAAAAAGCACCCTAAAGTGTACAGATTGTTTAATTAGTGTATATATACGTAATGCTACTATATAATTTGATATTTGTTTTTAATTTTTTTTTTTTTTTTTTTTTATGAGTCAAGTTTTGATTGACTTTTAAATTACGAAAATAAGTTAATCAGTTAAAGTTAGTTTAAAGGGATGAAAAGAAACTCACTTATTTTATTTTATTTTTATTTCTTTTCATTTTAATTTTATTCTTTTTTTGTTTTCAATTTTTTATTATTCGTTAAACTGTAGCATATACACGAGCTTAACTAATTAACTAAATAAATTAATATATTTATATTATCTATTTTATAATACAGTATATAATTTTTTTTCTATTTTTCTTGTACATATATACATAGAGACTATATATTTCATATTATTTTTTCATTTTATATATATATATTATAGATATTTTATCAGGCGTTGTTAAAAATGAAAATTTATTTAACCGTATCTTTAACAATAATTATTACTTATAGTTATTAATTAACAAATATAATAAATTCAGTCACAGGTTTTATTCATTAAGCTAACTAATTTAAGGATATCAATTTTCCACGTTAACACCACCACCACCACCATCATTACTGCAGTAGGTAGAGAGGTAGATTATCACCCTCGTTACTAACCCCTCGGGATGTATACGTATACATATATATATATATATATACATACACAATATACAATATACAACAATATTTCCTAAATTGAAAAAATGTCAAGCTCTCTGCACAGTGCGGGGATTGCGAGAGTTAATTTTCGTAAATTTCAAGTTATTTTTCTGTTTTTTTTTTTTTTTTCTTTTACGTATAACCACGGATTTTCGCGATTTAAATCCAACGAAAATTACTACAGGAAGGTATACACGGGCCCACTAATACATATATATGTATATAAAAGTTTTTTCTTTTCTTTTTTTGTTAATCTTTTTCTTCTAAAATTTTATCACGAATTTTTTTTCTCTCCGTTTTATATAATATACATATATTTATATATAAAGCAATCAAATTTATTGACACTTATAAAGATTATACGTCTATATGTGTATGTACTTAATATATGTTTAGGTATAATTTATATATATACCTATAAGCACGAAAGGCATGTATCCGGCGATGGTGAAAACATATTATATTCAACACCGTTTTGACAAGCCCATTAGAAAGTTATAAATTGCAAATTACAATACTACATATGTGTATATTAATAAATTTATACGTTAATGGTAGGGCTGTACACGAACACATACGTATAATACAGTACCTAAGCAGTGTAGAAAATTAAGCTTTGTATTCGTGTATATATATATATATATATATATATATATATATATATATATATATATATATATATATATATATATATATATATATATATATATATATATATATATATATATATATATATATATATATATATATATATATACGTGTATAATACATACCCTGTAAAATACCTTCTTTCGTTGTAAAAGTTTTTAATTCCATTTCCCTCGCTCGGTTATTATTAACCGGCATTCACCCTGGCACTGCTGATTCGTTCGGGATATCTTTCTGTCTCCAAAGTTATGATTAAACTCATTACTTCTAGTTACCCACGTTACAGAAAGAAAAAAAAAAAAAAAAAAAAAAGAAAGAAAAGAAATTAAAAGAAAAAATGAAATACAGTATAAAGAATTAAATAAACATAGAAATAAGCAATTATTTCATATAAATTATACAGTCTGCAATCTGTGCCCCCCCCCCCCCCCCCCCCCCCCCTATCTACAGTCTCATAAAATCATAATTATTATTTCGCGTGTACAAATTCGATATGAAATTTTTTTTTTTTTGTTTTTATTCTTATTTTCATTTTTTCAATTTTTTATTCTATTTTAGATAAATTCGTAGATATATAAAAGACGGTTTATCATTTTCATATTTTTTTTTTTTTAGGTTTTTGATTAAATATTCATCACATATTTTTTTTTTCTATTTCTATATAATATATAGATACCGTGTATCTAGTACCTACCTAGTTTCTCCGTGCGTGAGAATAGGTATACTAGAGTACTTCGAATCCTCACAATTTTCTGTTTATATCTACCCTTCTACATATACCCTGCCCACTCACATCTTAGATTTATCTTTATAACAATTTTCGCTGATATATATATATATACGCTTTATATCAGTATATACCCTTTTATCTCCGGTAAAAACGGACACATAGGTACCTATCCTATATATCTATATCTATACCTACCAGTTTTATAGATATTACGTAAAGATCTCACGCTCAGAATATCAAACAGATAGATATATATTCTTCTATGTGATCCGGACGCCATGCGACAAACCTGCGCGTTGTTACAATAGTGAGAATTTTTTGATTTTTGATTTTTTTTTTTTTTCTGTATTTCTAGGGATTCTCGATATATTATAATAATTATAAATAAATTCATGAACGAATTAATGAATAAATGAATCGATCTTCGATATTTTACAGGATGGTGAAAATACAACCTGAAATAAAATTCCCTCACTTTTCCTGACTATTCCTGGTTTTTTCGGGTCTGTATAGTCATCCTGTTTTAGAGTTATTTTTATTTTGTGCTTTTGATTTTGATTTTTTTTTTTTTTTTTTTTTTTTTAACGCAAGCTGCTGTTGTGATAAATTTAATATATTTCAAATTCTTTGGATTTAAGGGTTGGGTTCAAAATTTAATAATAGTACTACACGATATTACGAGTCGTAGAGGGGTAGGTAGGTAGGTAGGTAGGTAGGTGCTGGGTATTGTATTATACGATACGCTTGTTGGTCCCGTACGTAGTAGCAACCGGAGTGTTCATGTTCATGTTCATGTTCGTGTTCGTTTTCGTTTTCGTTTTTGTACATATATACTCGAGTTTCTTTATTTATGAATCTGGTATCGTATTTGTTTCTTTTTTTCCAACTGTTATATATATAAGATATAACATGTATATACATATATTTTAGTTATATATACATGTATATGTATATGTTGTATTTGACTACCCCTTTGAAATAAAATACCGTTTTTCTTTCTACCTCGGATTTTGACCGCTAGTTCTATGTATGTACATACATACGTATATCCACAGAAGTAAAAAATATGAAATATAAAGCAATGAGGACAAAAAAATTTTTAATTTTATCGATATATTGTTCGAAAAATCTTCATAAAAATTCTCTCGTTTCGCACGTTTGACGATTCCGCGTATCTGTGACTATTATATACAGTATACTTATATGTATACAGGTATATGTATATACGAATCTCGAAGATTTTCTGCCGCGATTGACAACTCTCCACTTCTTAACCAACCGGATTTCTTGGAAACCGATCAGCCAGGTATGTACTGCAATTTTTTCTTTTATTTTTTCTTTTCTTTTCTTATGCCACACTGTGTAGGTAGGTAGGTAGGTATATATAGGTGTATATATATATCGTTCGATCTCGTCATATTTCCAAATAATAATTAGAATAAATAAATAATAATTAAACAAAAATTCTCAAATAAAAATAATTTCAAGATTTTCTGGAAACCTGTAAACCAGAAGAAAAAAAAATTGGTGATAACGATTCAAGATAATAAGTATTTTTTTTTTTTTTTTTTCTAAATTTTTGTTACTATCTTTTTATTTTTCTTTAATTCCAAATTTCTTTATTATATTGGTATGGTGTAGTCGAAGTGTGGAGGTTCACTCCTATTGAGGCTATTTTCCATTTTCGGTTAACAATGAACGGTCTTAAATTCGACCGTTCTCGTTCCATGCATGAAAATTTAGGGATTCTATCGTGCGAAGCCCTTGAAAGGACATTGTCGTTGAGAACAGAGTTTGGACAAGAGCCAGGTCGTTTCTAGACAAATATTCTACATTTTCAACGACTTATGTATATATATATATATATATGTATGTACGTATATGTATGTACATATGTAATAGACACGTATATATACCTATATACCTTCACTATACAAAATAGTCATATATATATAAGCAAGTACATACATACGTAGACGTATAGTAGACTATCTCCCCAGAATTTCAGATACTATTATATAGAAGTATATAAAAATTTCGATTTATCTATTTTTTTTTTTAATAATAAAATTTTTTAATTTTTTTTGAATTGAAACTGCTTTTGGCTGCAGATTAGGTACCGAAAATTTTCAAATGCAACGAAAAGTGTAGGTAAGATTGACATAATAGCATGCCTGTATAAAATATACATTAGACCCTATAAAAAAAAAAAAAAAAAAAAATGACTAATTTTTTTTTTTTAAACAATTTTATCATCTCTCTCTATATTTTCGTGTTAAAAGAAAAAAAATAAAGACAATATCTTTTAACAGATGTGTTTGAGGTGTAAGAACAGAACGAAGAATTAGAATTTTATCTAGATATAATCCGGCTGTAGTAAGTCATGAAACTAATAAGAATCTCTAAAGACGGAAATCTACTTGCAGTCTATAAGGTACATACATACGTATATTTATATCAAAGAAATTCCATCGATCGATTATTAGTTCTAACTTCTTATAGAATACTCATGTAACATATTTTATACACACATAAATAAATAATTTAATCGATTCTACCTATACATATAGGTATAATATACACATAGTTTATAGAGAAATGGAAAATTTTCTATCACTTAATAAATAATTAGTATATTCATTTTATAATTAACGTTAACGAGATACATATCACAGTGTATATATATATATATATATATATATATATATATGTATATATAATAACACTCGTAGTTCATCGCTCTACGTTACGTCAAAGATGTTGTGCGACATATTCTATAACCATTTAGTTTTTTTTTTTTTTTAATCTATTTTATACATATACATATATATATATTTTTTTTTTATCTCGTTTCTTTTTATTTCTTCTTATTTCTTGTTTATTTTCTCTTCATCATCTTCTCGCTTATATTTGGAATCGTCAAGTATTGTGAAATTCTCATATACATATATGTATAGCTAAAGTCACGTATATATATATATATATATATATACACATAACCTACCTGCAATCGTTAAAACCGGTCGACCTTCTCCCGAAGACGTATACGTCCTTTGTGTTGCATATAGGTATGTATTATACATACATAGGACACGTTTTAATATTATTATTATTATTATTATTATTATTACGATAATTTTTTATTTTTTTTTTTTTTGCTTTTTCGAAGTGGGGACCTCCTGTATTTTATTTCTCAAATATCATACCTTCTGATTTCTCTGACCATATAATACCTGCCTTATACCTTATACCCTATGTGCAGGTACCTCGTAGTTATATATGTATATACTAGTATATAGTCGAGAGTTTCCGTCATGGTTCGGCCACTCTCGGCCACGCGAACAACACGCGATCATCCTGTAGTATAGGATATATACTTACCTGTTGGACCGGTTGGATTACCTGCTTCAACCTTTCGAAAGAAAACTGTTTCGTGTAGATTGCTAAGAGAAAGATAGAGATAGAGAGAGAGAGAGAGAGAGTGAGATGGAAATGGGTGGAGGTAAGGCGATGGAAGATGCTGGGAGGCTTGACCCCAACAAGAATCTCGCATCTGCTGCTCTCTCGACGTCTCATCCTGATCTTACTCCTGACGCTTGGTGCTGCTGTTGCTTCTGCTGCTGATGATGATTGTGCCGATCCTGATTCTGTATAGGTATATTGTGTAGGGTATATACTGTATATATAGGTATATATATATATATACACATAGTCTTCCTTGAGGGACTAATTTACCCGTATTTTATACAAGATGCTATAAAAGTAAGAGTTAATTAGTGAACGTGAACCGAGCAGCAACGTTTTGGTATTTGATTTGCTACGAATCACTTTTACAAAGTAGATATTGTATGATAGTACGTTTTTTTCTTTTTTTCGCTTTTATTTTCATTATTTCTATATTCTAGTCTTTTATTTCTATTTTATATTTCTAGGTATTGTATACAGGTTGTAGATCGTAGGCGGTACAAATAAGGTCTGATATTATAGATATCCTAAGTTTTTTTTTTTATACTTTATCACAGAATTTGGACCAAAAAATATCGTATTTTAAAATTTGAATAAAACAAAGAAAAAAAAAAAAAAACATCGTATGTCTTAAAATTTTAAACAAAATGGTATTATTTCTATGTTTTATACATATGTATATATATACATACGATACGATATGTCGAAACAAATTTTGAAATTCGATTTTATTGAATGAAATTTTTCTTTTAGACATACATTAAAATTCTCGAAATATTCACGTTCAAATTTAAATATATTAAGCGATTTTTAAATATTCATCTACTTTTTCTTTTTTCTTTCTTTATCAGAGATCAGTTCAAAATTTTATATTCAATTTTTATACATCACTGCAAATAACCAAAAATTCTGAATTTGGATTTTCGATGTGTCGTTATAATGGGAGATATATATATATATATATATATACGTATATAAAATTGGATGTTTATTTTCATCCGTCGCGTTTTGATTTTTTTTTTTTTTGTTTTGAATCTTTATTTTTATTTTTCCATTTGTTTTTTTTTCACTTCTCGACTTCCTACTCCTTCGTACATAACTTCTTCTTTTTTATTTTTTATATCTATATATATATATATATTTTTTTTTTTTCTTTTTTCTTTCTTCCATTCTTTCTTTTTTTTCCATCACACCGAAGTGAGGTATCGTTGAAGAACTTTGACCCTCGTCAAAACGCCCACTTTGACGTATAACCCCCCCCCTCCGCCCGCACACATAAAAAATAAAAATAAAAACTAGCACACCCTTACGCACATATGTATACATATATACATATATATGTATATAAATATGTACATGTATGTCTACAGAAAGTTTTGCTGATAGAAAACCGTAATGGGTTTTCAACCGTTTACCACCATTTCATCCCATACCGCCCCATCCACCTATGTCACACGTTTTTAATCAATATTTCCTATCCAAACTGCACTTGAATCAAAAATTTTTTTTTTTATATAGTATTTAATGTTCAAAGTTACACCATATTACATTAGACAGATATTGTACTATATATATATATATACCTATATATATATATACAAATCTATGGCCACTGAGTATGTACATGACAAACATTACATAGTAGGTATATATATAGTATACTTTGGTATTTCTTTCGAAATTATTTTTTACAACTTTCATAAAGTAATAAAGAGTCAAACGAATTACTCGCTACAGTATACATAGGTACATGTACATTGTACATACATAGGTATATTAATGCATATCGTATATCTATACCAGCTACATACATATATACACCCATGTACTCAAATAGTATATTGTACATAGTAATAAACAAATTTAAAAAATAAAAATAAATTCTTAACTCTTATGGGCTGTTCAATCCATCTGGTTAAATAATTAAATATAATAATAATATATGAATAATAGTGACGTTCATTATTATTTTTTTTTTTAATTATTTTATAGGGAAGGGTACCGGAGGGGGGGACTGTGAAATAAGGCAGTAAAAAAAAATTTTGATAGTAAAATTTTTTTTTCTTCAAATTATAGACTGAAATTTAAATTAATTAGAAAAAATTTTCATCAAACCTATTAATTTATATTAAATCACAAAACTCGTTTTACATACAGAAACCAAAAAAAATTAAAAAATTTCAAACCGCAGAGGTGAGTGTTAAATGAAAAAAAAAAAAAATTGTTAACTTTCGTTTGAACAACAGCATTTTTTCACACTTAGTTGTAAAAGTTGAGGGGCAAAAAAAAAAAATGTGACGAAGTGAGTTTAGGTTAATTTTATTTTTTAATTTTTAATTTTTTTTTTTTTTTGTTTAATCATATAGTTTTAATTAAAAGTGAAATAATCCTTGAAGAGGAAAATATCATTAGAATTTCTTTTAATTGCAGTACTTTTTATTTTATTTAAATAGTTATCAGATTTTGTCACGGTTATCTAATATATGTGATCGTCAAAAGTGTATATTATATCGTATAATGAGAAGTTGTAAATTTTTAATCTTTACCTATATAATATATGAAGAAAATAAAATAAGTTCGATTGTTGAGAAAGTAAAACGGTCAGGGTCGATGTGAAATCGCGTGCTCCGGTATGGTATCGTAAATGAATCCGTTTCTCTGCAGAATATACTTGCAGTCAGTGATCGAACGGTTTATTCTCTTTTATTCCGTACCCAGAGAGTCTGCAACCTGTGCAACCTGCACCACCACCACTACCACTACCACCACCATCATCGCCATTACCTGAAACCGCGATCTTTCCTCTCTTTCTTAGATCTCTTATACTTACACGGTTCACTGCAACGAGAAAGGAAAAATCTTTTTGAAACCAGGTTCTACTTCTGCGTGAACAGGTATCGCACTTAGGTAGGTACCCACCTACCTACCTCAGCCGTTGCAGTTGGCAGGTATTTATAATGTACACGTATATAATAAGTCGCGTTATTCGTTCTCGTTAAACCCCATTATAACTTCGTTTCTACTTTTATTTTGTTTTTTTTTTTTTTTGTTTTCAACATTTTTTTTTTTTTTTTACTTTTTTTTTTAACACTTTTTATGTTTTTTCACGGCCTTTTTCACGCCTGCAGTTAGCGAAAACTTTTATTAAACTTTAGCTAGCTAGCTGGCTAGCTGGCTGGCTACTAACGATAAGCACCAGGTTTTATATACGACCTGTCCGCTGCAGCCTCTAGCCTTTTGATTTCCTTTTTTTTTCTAATAATTATTATTTAGTTATTTAAAAAAATTAAAAATCAAAAAGAAATACGGAAAGAAAATTTTTTTTTTCCTGTAAAAATTTTTTTTTTTTCAAATTTTTTTCACAGTTTCACGTCTTATATTTTAAACGATTTGTTGAAAATTTGTTGCGAGAATATCTTCGAATCTGTCTTCAAGTTTGGTTACGCGTTTGTAAAAAAAAAAAAAAAGAAAAAAAAAAAAATAAATAAACGAAAAGTCTGGTAAAATAAGAAAAAAAAAAAGACTTGGGCGAAAGTCTGACAAGTTTAAAAAAAAAAAAAAAAAGTCTGCAAGAAAATTTCGTCGGGAGACGAAGCGACCGACCGAACCGACGACGAATCCTTCTTGTTGTGTACATCAGCACTTTGCCCCGTAGATTTTCTTTGGAAATATATTTATCGTATACATTTTTATATATGTGTGTTTATAAATGTGTACATACCTATATACATATAATATATATATATATACTTATATAATAAATAATCGATTTTTTACTATCCATATTTCTTCTGCTCTTACTCTTTTGTCGTACGTGGAAAGTTCTTCGTCCAATACGATGCTTAAATAAGATCGAATTAAAAAAACTCGAACAGATCGACAAAAGCTTTACCATAGAAACTTTTAAAACTAACGAACATAAGATGCCAAAGAGTGAACCGAACTTAATCCAACAAAACTTTGACTCGAACCTACTGCTTTTACTCTTTGAATTTAATTATATTGATCTTTCCGAGTTAAGTACAGAATTTTAAATGAAAATTACCTTATTCATTCGTTTAATGTTTGTACAGGCGGTTGCAATTTTTTTTTCTCTCTATTTGTTTCTTCTTCCTTATATTTTATTTTTTTTGGGGAGAAGGGGGGTAGGGGGAAGGGGGGTGGGGGAGTGAATGATTTACAAATTTACAAAATCATGAATAATGTTTTTTAATATAGAACAAAAATAAAAAAAAAAAAAAAAATCGGGTCGAGAATTTGTACAGGGCTGGCCCATCGACTTTTTATAATTTTTTTTACACTTAAAAGAGTTTCTTCTTCTTCTTCTTCTTCTTTTACATTTTATCTTATTTTCTTATTTTTATTTGCAATTTTTTTTCAATTTTTATTCAATGAAAAGATCCCTCTTATCATATCGTATGTTATATGGTTGCATGTACCTACTTACATTTGACGACGTAAATAATATTTTTGACAGATATGTAATACGAGTGTGTATGTGCGTGTGTGTGTGTCTCGGGTTAAGGATATACGAATTCATCGGTAAAGTGGGTGTATATATCCTTATATTACATTGAAACAGATATAATAAAGTAAAGATGACATAAAAAGCTGTCTACACTTTTTTAGCTTTGCAAAAAATACCGAATACCTTTTCAGTACATTCCGATAACTTAAACGTGTACTATTAATGTCATACGTCTACACTTTTTTCGTCGATAACTTTCCTATTAGTTTCATTCGTAATTTTTTGCAACGACAAAAACGATCCGATTTAAAAAAAAAAAAAAACAAAAAACACACACACACACGTCACAAAGTTTTAGATTTCATGGTATTTATAGACTCACAGAAAATGTAATATTATCTTAAGAAAGATAAAAAAAAAATATATAATATATATATTTTCGAGAGTCATTCCTCCAAAAAAAAAAAAAAAATGTTGAAACATGATAGGTGGTTTATGCGAAGTAACGCATTTCTCGACCATCTCGTAAAGTGATCCCTACAGGGTATTCGGCAGCTAAAAGTGAGGTCGGTCATAGGTTCAGAGGTCAATAGAGAGTGGACACACTCGCGTGGGGTATGGGTGAATAGGTAGGCAGGTAGGTAGGTAGGTAGGTTATATCCTTGACTACTTTACTCGAAGGTAGCAGATATAGTGTAACTTGAAACACCCTCTAGCAAAACTAATCGGCCTAAGAGGTCTCTAAGTGGCCCCCAAGACTGTCTAGTTTGCGGTGAGGATCGCCTGAGGCCTAAAGGCCTGAAACCTGAAGGGAAGGGTGTTTTTAGGGGGCGAGTAAGAGAGGGAAAGTGAGAAAGGGGTAGTGGCTCTTCACTCTTCTGCGTTGGACTCTCCAGTTCGAGGTACCCTGGACCAGAGAGAGAGAGAGAGAAAGAGAGAGAGAGAGGGAAAGAGAGATAAAGAGAAGGAGAAAAAGAGAGAAGGGAGGTTGAAACGTGGAGCAGAATTGCGAATTAGTGTTGGATATCGCGGCATCTACCCTCCCGTTGGTTGTAGCCCGTCCCTCAACTGCCTTCCTATAGTACTCCGCTTTTCTCTCTGGTTCCGAAAGATTAGTCGGTAGGTATATAAGAAAAATAAGAAGACGAAGAATAAGAAGAAGGAGATGGAGATGAAGAAGGAAGTCGAGAAGAGGAAGGCGCCAGGCATCAACCGCGTGGGTATTATCTACCATCTTCTTCTAATCTCTTAATTCGGCTGAAACCTGCTTCGCAGTCTGGCTACCAAAGATTCGCAACGTTTGTTCTCTACCGTCTTTTTTTTTTTATTGTTTCTTCTTCTTTTTTGTTTTCTCCTTTTTTTCTTCTTCTTCTTCTTCTTCTTCTTCTTCTTCTCCCTATGTGACGGTTGATGTTTACCTTCCGAAGGGGTGGAGGAAAAATCGTATACAGTAGAGAAATTTTTCGAACCTTTGAGAATCTAATTTCTGTTTTTTTTTTTTTTTAATTTTTATTTTTTTGAATCATGTATTTCGGGTTGAAGAAATAATCGAGAGGCATTCCTCATGTGATCACGACCTTTTTTTTGTTTTTTTTTTTGTTATTTATTTTTATCTCTCACAGATATCCGGATATGAATTGTCAAATTTTACTCATTTTCCAGATTTCAAAATGTATAAATATTTGAAAAATTATATCTGGATATCTATGAGAGTGAATATTATGAAAATAAAAAAAATACTTACGATAACTCATTACGACTCGATGAACATAGAAAAAAAAAAAAAAAAACACACACACACACACACACACAAAAACAAAAATTTGGCTACAGAATCGAAATTCCGAATGGCTGAGTTCGCATGAAATGATTAAAATATATTTCTCAAGTAAAAATTATATTGCTTCGTTGCAATTCTTTGTGGTGGTTCGTATATGGGTCTCGAAAAAGAGAAAAGAAAAAACGAAAAAATAAATAAAGAAAGAAAGAAAGAAAGAAGAAAAAAAAAAATCTATTTTCACGTAAAAGTTCCGGCTCGTTTAGCTCTGAAACTTTTGTTTCAAAAGCTCTTTTTATTCGACGCACGTCATTCCGACGAAATATTTTCAAAAACTGTAACGAAACTCTTATATATATATAACCGATATATAGGGTAAAGCGTAGGTACAGATAGTAGGCTATAAGGTAGACAAAGAATGGAACTTTTTCTTCGTTTCCATTTTAGCGAAAGGGGGTGGAGGTAAAAAAATTGAAAAAAAAAAAAAAAATAACTGATCGTATCTTCCCATACTTTTTTATTTATTTATTTTTTTCTTTTATAGTATACAAATTTTTTGAAATTAAACAAAAATCTGGTAGAATCGCGAAAGTGGGATAGCTCTTCATATATAGAAAGAGAAAAAGAGAGTTTCATTCCGCATCGTTCGAAATCTTCAGATATATACTAAAAACGTAGAAAATGTTTTTATAAAAAGTAAAACTGTTGAAAATGTTGAGATTATGTTTGATAGTTACTTGAAGTTGGATTCTATTATTATTGTGGGAAAATATCCTACAGGTAGACACATTGTCAGTTTTCTTAACTGTTGTATAAAGTATCGTCGGAGCGATTAAGAGTCGTCAAAGTTTTTTTTTTTTTTTTTCTCCCTTCCCTTGACGGAACAGCTGATCGTTGTCATTTTCTCATGTGTTGTGTATACTACAGGTATAGTTTTTATTGTCTGACTACTGGCCATAAAAGAAATCCTTCTTACTACAGTATGATATCCCGTCGTGCCGAGGAAACAGTCTTGACTCACTCGGAATCGTTGAGGGGTTGATTTATCGGTCCTCAAAGTAAAAGGTGAAACGTTAATGCCCTTTGCCTAGGCTTGAGATTGTAAAAATTAAAAAAGAAAAAAAAAAATAGAAAAGGAAAGGTAATAAAAAAGAAAAGAAAAAAAAAAATGTTTTTTGTTTTTTATTTCAAGTCTGTTAAACATTTATTTGAATAGATATATCTATATGTACGTCTATATACTTATGTATGTACATAAGTATGTATGAGAAAAACGTATTTTTATAGATGCTGTAAACTGCAGTAAACGGATTAATAATTCATGAAAAACTTTTCGTATTCCGTTCTGCACTTTATATCGCAAAAGGACGTAAACTCACACGTCAAGATATTACATTTCTAGTGTCCAGACTCACATGCATACATACACTTGTAATAATAAAAAAAAAAGTACGTAGGTATTTAGGAAAAGGAAGATAAATTCGGAATTCTTTTATTAATATTTTTATTTTTATTTTATTTTTTTTGCTTTCTTTTTGGAAGGAGTATAGAAATAAAAAAAACAAGAAATGAAAACTCTCTCTCCCCATTTTTTTGAATCCTAATCATAAATTTTTTTTAATATAATACGACGTTGGTTGATGACGACGAGGTTGAGAATAAAATTTTTGATTTTATAAGGATGCTTCAAATGAATAAAAAAAATGCCTAAAAGTAATCTTCATTGAATGCTGAATAGTGTTAAATGATAAGAAATAGTTCGAAAAACGTTATTTTGTTAATAAAAGAAACATGAAGATATGGTTTTACTGCGAATGACCAGGATGACCAGCTCGATGATTATATGGCACGTAGATACTCGGGTTTGGTTTAGTTTGGTTCAAAAACTTGTGTAACGTAAGTATACCTACTTCGTCTAGATCACGCAACTAGGTGTGTAAAAAAATTTGTTTTCTTTTTTTTATTTTATTTATTGCCATTACCCAGACCTGTTTATTTCATCCTTGGCTAGATACTGCAGCGACTAGATATTGTCTGATGAATAAAGAAGGCAGAGGTAAGTAAGTAAGTAAGGTATAAGAAGGTATAACACGACGGCTTGAAGGGAGCTGTGTATACGGATAGAAGAAGATGCTGGAAAATGGTCCACAAGTTTGAGTGGGTGGGTGGTCTTTGCTTTTTCATATAATTCTTGAAACTCCATCACTCTCGACGGTATATACAACGATCGAGGACTATAAGAGGCCCTACCCATTTCGGAACCATGCTTATACCTCTCTTACCTGAAGATATACACGAATAATTTTTCATCTTTTTCCCTCGTCATCGGCGCTCGTCATTGTGACACGCGTTTCCATAGAATCGTCACTTTCCAATCTTCGCTCTTCCCAAAAAAAAAAAAAAAAAACGAAAATAAAAAAAAACCTATACGGACATGTGTGCAGCGTCCGTATACGTATTTTTTTTTTTTTTTTCACGGTAGGTATATTTGGATTTGAAAAATTTCACGAAACGATATTACATAACGAGAAAAAAAAATTTCTTATGTCCAAAAAAAAAAAAGAACCGAAATACAGGAAACTTGCTTCATCAGAGCGAAAAGTCTTTGAGGGATGAAATCTTCGTCTCTTTTTGATGGGTATTGATTTTTTTGTCACTATAGTGGTTTGCCCTGGTTCTACAGTATTGATTGTTTCATTTATTTATTTATCCATACAGTCTGGAGTGAGTAGAATTAGACTGAAACATCGTGAATAATTTTCTGGATCCGGGCAATTGATATGAATGATTTAAATGATCGATAGTTCTAAGTCTGTAGTGAGAGAGTACGAAGTATGACCATAATAACAGTATTTTCTGTATAGATTTTCTCCATTCTAGGATACATATTATATATTTACAAAAGTTTATTCTCTTATCCCCATTTTATCTATCTACATACATCCATACATACAACATTGTTATCCATATCGTTTACACTTTATTTACGTAATTATTTATTCATTAGTTAAATTAAAAGAAAAAAAAAAAGCTCTAATTAACGAAATACCAAATTTAAAACATCAGTTTAATGATCTCAGTCACATAAAATGATGAAAAAGTTTTTTTTTTTTAAATAAAATCGGTAAAGTAAAATAAAAAACAAAAAAATTTAATCAACTATTTAGAACCCGTCTTATAATATAACCCACCAAATATTTGATCATGAATATATGTATAAGCGTGATGGGGACAGGAGGCCAACGTATGAGGCACTTTTTTTTTTTTTTTTTTTTTTAATCCGTTACAAACACGGAGAGAAAATTTATTAATTTTTTTAATTTTATTTTTTTTTTTTTCGACTTTTACTTCTTCTCTCATCAATTTTCTCTTCTCTATAGATACATAAAGCCTTTGCCTTATAGAATGGTATATTGTTGTTATTATTCTGATTACTATTATTACTCATACCCCAAGATCCTAAAGTGGTCAACGTGGGTATACACATGACCATACAACACCTTTTGGTGTTAAATAAACATTAGGGAAATCTATATTTCACGCCCTACAAGACCCCGCGGCTATATACATATGTACTATAAGGCTGTAGACACACACATATTATACACGTGATTCTACCTCAACCTACGTATGTACCTAGTCCATAAACCTGTGTACCTACTACCTATCAATGTGGTGGAGGACGTGTGTTGTTGTAAATGCTCGTGGGTTGGTTGGTCAGACTCGATTCCTTAGGGACGGTTAGGTCAACGACGCGAACCGATGGTCACGTCCCTAGGCCCAGACCAAGACGAAGACGAAGACGAAAAGGAAGATGAAGAAGAAGAAGACGAAGAAGAAGAAGCAGCCAGAGACGGAGACTGAGACGCGAGATCAACAAGTAGGCATTTTCTATCGGTAGGGTCTGGGTCTTTGCTTTTATCACGCCGTATATACCATACTATACCATACTATACCGTATTACGTAAATGTGTTAGTATACCATGGACGTAAACACACACACAGACACACAAGTTGATATAATGGTTATATACGCAGGTAGAACCTGCGCTTTGATTATGGAATAGCGACTCCGATGTTACACGATCATGGAGTAGGCAAGTCCCTATGGAAGCGGCTATTCCTTTACAGTTTTTATATGCTACCGTCTAATCGATTCGTATAACGCAATTTTTATTATCAATTTCGGACTAGTGATGGAAGAAGGTTAAAGCTTCGTATATTACAGACCATAATAATAACAAATTTGGAATTTGCTAGCCAGCATTTCGTTCAATGTGATTATACATATAGTCAAAAGTAAAACACTTTTCAGAACGATTCAGGTGGACCGTTGAATAAATTTTATTCATTTTGGTATCTGATTGTCAGAAAAAGAAACCTTCGTCACATGAAACATGTGTCGAGTCAATATTTCGAAGTTTTTCAATTTTTGTTTACGATTTTTCTATTTACTTACTAGGACAAAAATTTCTGCGAATATGACCTAGGGCCATCAGAGATCAAAAATTACCTGAATCTTTACAAGAAGTAATTTTCTTTTGATTGGGTCTAACGTCGAAAGTCGATGTCTCATAAATCCCAACTTTCACTTGATTCTGTCCCAAAAGACTCCGGTAATAAAACGTGATAATTAGAAAAAAAAAAATTTCTTTGGTACATATCAGTATTCTAAAAATAGTCCACTAAAAGGTGTGTATAGATGTATATAACCCCGTAAAGACCCCATTTCTTATTGACTAAAGTTATGGCAATATAAAAGCGTAATGTGCACTTAGATCCATCATCAGGTCATTCGGATATACTCGAACAGTTTTATTCTTAAAATATTAGAAATTTACAATCGGTGAGAGAACTCTGGAATTTTGGAATATCGCCAATTCTTAATGGACCCATTTCCGATGTGCATATATGACTATACGTGTAAGAAAAAGATGAGGAAAAAAATGATTTATTGAACGTGAAGCTATTAGACAATTTATATCTGTGACAAAGTAAATCTTGGATTCATAAAATGAACGTGAAATAAAATTTCTTGGTAAAAATAGAAATTGAAAAATAGAAAATAAAAATAAAAATTTCCATTCGTTTCAACCATTTATTTTGCACACTTGAATACAATGCAACCTAAAAATGTATATCAAGTAAATAAATCGTCTTACATATAGTTGTAATAGGCACATGTATGTGTGTACTTGTATATACCTACGTTCATATTCAAATAAATCATCTCTCCTCTCGTTCAGTGCATTGCACTGCACTGCACTGCACTGCACTGGACTTCCCATACCCTCTTTCTCCTCTGCTTTCCGACCTGAACCACATCGCGTGGCTGCAGGTTCAGGTACTTAAATATAGTTCCTCGTCTCTCTTTTTCTCTCTTTCTCTCTTTCACCTGGCTAAAACCCGTAGTGATCAAAGCAGGATCTGGAGGACGTCAGAGCCCACAGGATGCGTATAAAGAAGAATAAGAATAAGAAGAAGAAGAAGAAGACCAAAAAGAAGAAGAAGGGGTATATTAACGAGCTGGTAGTCAGCTCGGACCTGGAAGCTGCAGTAAACTGCAGTGCTTCAGTGTCTGAGTCGACTCTGGAGTCTAAGTATAAGCGTAACCTCATCCTAGACGTATATATATATATACCAACACAAACATGTTGTTTAGTGTAAAATGGCTCCATGTTGGAGTTACCAAGGTTTCCAACCAACCCAGCAAAGAGAAAGATAGAAAATGAGAAAGATGGTGGTAGAGAGCTGATGGCTTACACCTGCCTGCCTTCAGGCAATGTCAGATGTGGCCAGATTCTTGCTGCCCTGATGCAAGGATACTGCGGTGGCTATTGGACAGCGGTTCTCATTTCATATAGTGGCCGTTAACCACCGATAACAGTCGCCTTTTACTGGACAAAGATGAAAGACCATTTCTTCTCTCTTTTGGGATGGTTTAGTTCGGGTTTTTTAGTCCCGCTTCATACCTCTTCATGTACATATTTTGTAATATATGTATTGTATAGTATATACATATACTATGTATATATATATGAAATTAAATTTGTACCGGTACGTTGGTATTTATACAACCCAACTCTAAATAGATTGACACATTAACATTGGGATGTGCTAATCTGGACGGCATGGCATGGACTTGATCAATTATTCTGTCTATTCGTGCGCCCTTTTCTCTCCTCTCTCTCTCTCTCTCTCTCTCTCTCTCTATGTATGTATGTATACGTATTTATCTCTTGATTTTGTATGTGTGTGTCGAGAATAGAGTAGAGTAAGGGACTTTGAGGCATTTAGATAACGTTGGTCAAAATAAACAAGCTAACCTCTCTGGCCCGGTGACCCTAGGATCCCGACTAACTCGATCTGAGAGAAAGATAAAGAGCGGGAGACGGGCCCCGAAGAGGCGTCGCGTTCTCGTTCGCGTTCACGTCGGTCGCAGTAACTCAATTTTCTTAAAAGCTAACGCTAAAATACTATAGGTGGTAGGGTGCCCGTTAGAAACTAAAACGCGTTGTCATGGTCCAGATCAACCGCTAACTCCCCCATCCCATAACAAACAAGGGAACGGAAGTTGTGTGGTAAATTGAGAAAAAAAAAAAAAAAAAAAAAAAAAAAAAAAAGGAACTTATATATGTATATATACGATTAGAGAGATAAATTTTATTAAAATCATTATCAAAAAATATCCGAGGATGAAAAAATAATATTTGAAAAGGATTCCATGGGATATAATATGATATAGAAAATGTTATATTAGGTTTTGTTTCTGAAGGTGGTTTCCGGTGGTCCCTAAACGAGAATCCGCAAATGGCGAAAACGAGGCTTTGCGGGGTTGAGCGGGAGAAGGAGGGGGTCGAAAAGCATTGGCATGAAACGGCGTGAGCTTAATTTGTTTCGCTGACCGTTAACGGCAGGGATAATCGTCGACCGGACTGGTATACCTATATCTAGACTGCCTAGATAGTTGGCACTTCAATACCGTAACGGCGAGCCACACCCAGCTCTATAATCACCTTTTGTAAATAATAGCCGGAGTGACTATACAGACCTTGGCAAATTATTCTTTATTATGGATATAAAACGAGGCTTAATGAAGAAAGGTAAATGCTTAAATGAGCGTGTCGCACAATGAATGGATTAAATAAATGAATGAATGAATGAATGAATGAACGGTTAAAAAAAGTATGAGAAATATCAATAAAAATAATAAACTGTATATAACAGGAGGATATAATAAAATTTACTTTATGTATAGTATATTTTTATTTACGGAGATAGTTACTGCAGCGTTTCATTTTATTATACAATTTAACTATTTTATTTTTAATTTGTCAAGATTGGTTTTTTTTTCATCATTTTTTTGAAAAATATTTATACGGTTAATTTAATGAACCGGTTAGAAAGACTGCCTTCGGGCTATGGCAGGGCACATAGCTCGAGTAACGTAAACTAGAATTATTTAACGGAATTGCATCTAAGAGTATGTATACTATGCAATTTAATTTTCTCTCTCTTAAGCTTACTTCAAAGTTATATATCTACATATAATATAGAAGTCACGAGTCCTGGGAAAGAGGCTAAATGAGGTAACAGCGCCAAGTTCAAACAAGAAATAGTTGTTTTTTTATTTTATTTTTTAATATATGTATGTAAGCGCATCATTGTTCTTCTACGCTACCCACCTGCCACGATGCGATGGTTTCTTTCACTCGGTAGGGTCCAGGGGAGGAAGAAGAAGAAGAAGAAGAAGAAGTTTTACCCACTTGCTGACCGTCTCGGATGCGCCGTGAATCAGAGAAAAAAGAAAACTAAAGAAAGGAACGAAAAATAAAAAATGGAAAAGAAAAATACAGACAGAGAAAGAGAGAAAAAGAGAAATGGTGGAAATTCAAGGGGAACGGATGTAATCTGTGAATGTATACAGGTATACTCTTATGATTAAGTATGATATGTGCGGACGCACGTTCTTCGTTAAAAATATATATATATATATATATATATATACCTACTCATTCCGTTTTATTGATCAGAGTAAAGGTGAACTTTGACCTGATTGTGGATATAAAGGAAATGCAAAATGTAGAGTTATTTTTTGTTCAGAGATTAACCAGACGACACAGCTCTCGTTCAAAGAACTCGTCTTTAGTTTGCATATCGTGCAGGTTGTAGAAAGAAATCCCTCCCATTTGTAGAGCATCAATAACAAAACTCTTCTCGATGATCTGATGCTTGAAGGTAGGAAAAAGAGACCGAAATTTTGCAGTCCAAAAATTACCATATCCGTTGTTCTTGCAAATGATAGGGAGGTAAACACATGTAAAACGCGTCGTTCGATTATCCAGGTCTGTTATCAGATCACGTACCAATATCCTATGGCTAAACCTGAAGCGAGCTTTGATCGTAACCAGAATACCATTTCGGATATAATATACATATATCTATCCGTTCGCTAATTGTGATCTACATGTGAGATATACGTATCAACAATTCTTGATCTCAAAATTCGGATGTATGAGGTATACATATAGTTACACAAGAAATTACAAGCTGATAATTGTGCTCATACACATACATAACACATACTTATGTACATATGCACGTGTTCATCTTTGTCGTAGTCTAGTAGTTGTTGACTCGACGAATTGCGGGCAGGTAGGCTAACAGTATAAGACCCCGTTGGTGAGAACTGGGAAGGTCAGGACTCGGGACTGTAGGGACTCGGGTCAAAAGGTCGCCAGTTCCCGTGCCAGACGTTTGTAATTGTCTTTGTGTAGCCTAGCTGTGGATATGGACCCGCGCGTTAACCGTTACGTGTCGTCAAAGAATTCCGCCTACCTAACCTTCCTCCTGCATGATCCTCGTTAAATTACACGCCTTCTCCTACTACTACCTATTACCTACTACCTATTATTCCAAATCCCCACCACACCTAACTATACTACCTGCTATACCTACTTACTAATTAATATACGACGGAGGACCTTCAGTCGGTCAGGATTTTGGACCTGGCAGGTGAGCTCTCAGACCACTATACTCTCCTTCCGAAGAGCTAGAGAGAGAAAGAGAGAAAGGAGAGAAGAGAGATTGAGAGAGATAAAGACGGGGGCAGTCAGCATCCCCGAGGCGGAAGGTAAAGACAAAGATGAAGGTAGAGGTCGCGTGGCTCGATTCCACTAAGGGGGGATATGCCAGAGCTATGGACGGGGAAACTAATGTTCCAGAGAACCTGTACGTTACTATAATACCATCTACAGTATTAGGTATACGCTAGCCTGTGTCAGGAACTGTATATACAGGGTGTGTCTGATGAAACTAGAGTCTAGAGATATCTCGGTCATTTCTTTGTCTACGTAAAACTGTGATGAAAATTATTTTTACAGTTTTCGTTATTCAAAGGTTCAGACAGAAAAAAAAAAACAAAAAAAAAAAAAGGTATTTTTATGTATATATTGAAACGAGTAATTTTTAGCCGATATTTTTTGCGTCTGATAAAAAACGTGGAGAGAACACTTTCTTTTATAAATATAACTAAGTGCTTTCTTGTTACTTTTTCAATACCTCTCAAAGTTTTTAATATTTTTTTCGTTTTTTTTCTTCTTTCTTTTTTCTTTCTTTCTCTCTCGACGGAAAAGTCGAACAGTAATATTTTACTCATTGATGCTAACCAAATTAATACACAGAATTAAACATTGAATAAATTTTTCGTTAAAACTAACAAAGGATTTAATGAAACAAAAAAATCGACGACTAGTTCTTACTGTCAGATACAGGTGGCTACACGCTGCTCGATTTGATTGAGAACCTCTAACGCTCTCTCGCAGTGAAAGTCACTTGACGCGGAACTTAAGATAGGAGCTGTGTAAACTACTACAGCGTTTCTTAATGAATCGTTATGGAACCGGTTGAAGGGGGACCTTTCTTGTTATTTACTTTTTCATTGATATTTGGATTTGGCAAAGCGGTTAAAAAATTAGAACGTATAATACAGCTGGTACAGTAACAACAACGTGAGACTAAATGATGGTTTTAATGTTAAAAATTTGCTTTATTATTTCTAAGACACCATGTGTATAGATCTATATACAAGTAGTATTATACTACATAGTATAATATATACCTACCTACACCGTATACTATACTACACACAGCGCAGGTAGTAAGGTATATAGTAGCAGGGGGACCACCACCTGCGGATCGAATCCATGCTGAGATCAGTTAGGTTTTATTAGTGGCAGGAGCACCGGAGAAATACTTATAGAATACTCACCTCCACCTTTACCTCCAACACCAACTCTTCAGAATTACTTGTCCCGACACCGTGCGGGTCTGTGGCTCTGATTGTTTTCTTTTTAACCTCACAGGTTATACGGCACCCTTTTGTATCTCCTTCATCTCCTTCATCTCTTTTTTTTTGTTTTTCAATTTTAATCTCGTACCCGTGAACCTTTTTTCTTTTCGATAAAATATAAAACTATAGATAGAATTATAATATAATAATCGTCGATTAATTGGATTTGATATTGATTATCAATTAAAACTAATAAAAAAAAAACAAAAATCTAAACTAAACTAAACTAAAAAAAAAAAATACGTGAATCAATTATTTTTTATTTTTTATATCGATCAATATGTATACATATATATGTATATATATATATTTACGTATACCCTAATAAATCTACGGCTTAACTCGGAACGTCCATAAATAAAACGGAATTTTTTTATTTATTTTTTTTCAAACTGGACGCTGTGCACACGTACCGTGAAAAAATAAAATAAAATAAATGAAAAAAAAAAATCGAAATAAAAATTGACCAGGAAACAAATTTTAACAAATTTTGAAAAAGAAGAATATATAAAAAAATAAAAAATAGATATTGACACAATATCAGATATACGCGATGGGTTGTTGAAATTTATCGTTATCGTTGAGCCTAGTTGACGAATATTTTGTGCTTTCATATGTTTCGATAATTTTTGACCAACTATACTGCACGATGGAGATAAAAGGCTGGAGGATATGTAACCGAAGGGAAATACCGTTTTTTCAGTTGACAAAACGGCAAGGTTCTATAATAGAAACTGGAGCAAATGAAAGCTAGGATAAAGTGTAGTAGATATGAGAGAGAGAAAAGCGATATATGTATACATAGTAGGTGGAGAAGTAATGGTAGGCAGGCCACGCGACACCATTCTCAGTGATACCTTCTTCCATTGTTCGGAACAACAATAACCAAAGGTATTCTCGAGATGCAGATCTCACAAAGTTGTTCTCTACGAGGCGTTTATTGCAATAAGACCTACCCTCGCTGTGTTCATGATAGTAGTAGTAGTAGTAGTAGTAGTAGTAGTAGTAGTAGTAGTAGTAGTAGTAGTAAATGTACGCGAGTTTATATCACGGTGAATATAAAGGTAGGAATATACTTACATGTGATACTATCTTAACAGTCTAGCGTTAAAGCTTGACGTTTCTTTTGTCAATATAAAGAAAAATTTTCTTAGAAATTTTCATCTGTATACATGTATAAAAATCCAACTAACCTTTTTTCCTTCCTTCCTTCCTTCTTTAATTCCTTATTTTCTCTTCATTTCTTTATATTTTTATAACACGACGGTTTGTATTATCTTCGAAATAAAAAGAAGAAGAAAAAAATATTACATTTCGATACTAGTGCGGAAAGTGTTGATTATGGAATGAGTGTGAAGTTTTTCGCCCGAGCGAAGCGAGGGTGATAATCACACGAATCGAGAATCAACTTTCGCACATGCATTGAACCTTGTTTTTCGATACGACGTGCGGAAAGTTGAATTTTGTGTACGCGAAGCGTACTTTGCGCCCGGCGTGTGGAAAAAACTCTATTTAATAAATTCTAACGTCATTTATACTTAGATTTGATACAAAAAAAAATTCTTAATTAATAAATAACAGCTGAATTAATTAAATTTTGTATATTTTTACTGAAAAGACAAAAATATCATTCTTTAAAATTTTTTTTTTGTATTTATAATTATTTAATTTTATCATACCTACGTACATACGTACCTACTCGTGCAGGTGCTGCAGATATAATACAGTGAAGAAAAATCGCGGCGTATAAATCGGGTAAAAAATAATGGCTAAATTATTCGCAAACGACAGAAAGAGGGATAGAGTTAGAGAGAAGGAACAGGAGCAGGATGAGGATGAGGAAGACGAAGGAGGGAGGAGGGAGGAGAAGAGAGATACTGAAGATTTAGGTACTAGACCTTCATATGAATAAATATATATCCTCGAGGTACCTACCACTCTAAATTTCCATTTCACTCTACGACGGTCGAATCTATTTCCTTTAACTCTCCATACCCCAATCTCTTTCTCTCTTTCTCCCTCTCTCTTTTTTTTTCCATGTATTCTTAGGTGAATTCAAAAAAAAAAATAATAACAAAAACTCAAATAACAAAAACCAAAATAAGAAGAAGAAAAAGACGGGAAATGATCATTGGATCGTTGAGGCAAGACTTATAGTTATATACTTTCTGGCGCGTTTCATCATTTTTGAAAAAAGATGACTATGGCGTGCGGCCGCAAGATGAGCTATAGGTATTGTATGTATGTACATACATACATACATATTGTATATACCATACCTAGATGCAAGAGACGTGGACCGAAAATGTTACCGAAATGTTTCAAGCGTGGATCTCCCGCGGCTAGATGTTCGTTCTGCCGTGAAGAGATGAAAAAAAGAGTAATAAAAAAAAATATATATATATACAAAGAAAAGAGAAGAAGAAAAAGAAATAAAGAAATAAAAAAAGAGAGAGAGAGAGAGAGAGAAACGTCTACACAAAAGTTCAAGGGAATTGGCCGCCTTTGGTATTGCTGAGGCTTAACGGGAACCCAATCGAAATCGACGAATCAAATGGCCCCCGGAAAAATTACATGTTTCTCAATATCCTATAGATTATACTTTTTACACAAAAAGAAGAAGAAAAATAAAGAAAATAAATAAAAAAAGGGACATCCTTCATTCATCTCCTACACGCGTATTATAAGGATCGACGTAGACGTAGGATTCGGTTCAGAGGTAATAGACGAAGAGAGAAAAGTATAGGTGCAGCAAAACGATGAGAAAGATATCATACAATATATAGTGATGATAAGAGTAATTTTAATTTACTGACATTATTAGGTGTGGAGAAGAGTAATGGAGTTGGAAATGAACTTTAAATAGATCGAGTCGTTATTATTATTTTTTCTTTTTTTCTTATCTTTTATTTCATTTTTCTCTCTTACTTTCTTTCTTCTTAGATAAGCCCAAACAAGATTTACCGTAGGTACATATATCTCACTGATAAAAACAAAATAAAAAAAAGGAAATAAAAATTAAAAAAAAAAAAAAAAAAAAAAAAAAAAACGAAAGAAAAGTTAGTTTACAAGAAAATCGCTTTACCACTTTGAATATATATAACTTTCTGAATTTCTTATGTAATTTTGAGATTTGAAAGTCTGCCAAAAAGTTTTTCTTTTCTTTTTTTTTTTTTTCTTTTTTTAAACCTCTAAAGCTCACCTACCCTATTTACCTACCGTTTTTTTTTTTATTTTTATTTTGTTTTTTAAGTAAGAATTCTTCAATGAATTTTAATACCACTTTGAACTGTATATACAAAATTTAAATTCAAATACTTAGCATTTTGGAAATAAACACATTTACGCTACTTTTTTTTTACACATAAAATTGTCCTAATGAATTTCAAAAGTAACAGCTACTCAAAAAAAAGGTAATTTTTTTTTTTATATTCAATATTCGACTAATTCATTGTAAAATGTAAAAATGCCAAATAATTATCTTCAACATCAGAATTTAATTAATAAATGAAACATCATAACTTCCATACAAGTCGAGGACTTTGCCTTTATACCTTACCTTGCCTTCAGGACTCTCGATGGTCATTTTCCGGCAGGCTTTTGGTCCTCGAGTATAAGTTTTGCGGTGAGTTTATGAGTAGGGGGTAGGTAGGTAAGTAAGTAAGTGAGTAAGTAAGTAAGTAAGTAGGTAAGTAAGGAAGGACACTTGGTCCAGTACGGTGCAAAAGTAAAGTAAGGAGGTAGCAGATATACGACAAGGGCTTTAACCTTACTTCGCGGTAATGGCGCGTAGGAACCTACGGTTGCAGATAGAAGTTTGCAAATTAATTCTGACCGAGTGAAACTCGGTTCTTCTCAGTGGGGCAATGTAAAGGAAGACCGTGCGCGGTAATAGCTAACTGCCAAGATGTTACACCGCGAGAATCGTCTCCTAATTCAAGTTACCACACCATACTCCAGAGTCCTGTTCGCTTTTCGACAAGGTAAACCCGAAGAAGTACCCTTGGGGATATTCCTCTCAATTCTCAGTTAGTTGTTTATACCCTAAATACACCGAATTTCAAACCGAAATACTACATCCCCATCTCTCTCTATACCTCGCCATACCATATCCAACTTCAAATATCCTTAGCGGTGGTTTCTATAAGCGGTCCTTCCGTTAACCATCATTTGTCGAGGTTAAATTCCAACGGTAAAAGTACCTCCTGAATTTCTGGTATATAAATAATATGTATACATATATATACAGTGTAATAGTATATTGTAATCTAGGGCGGAAAGCAGTCGATTAAAATCGCCTTTTTGCTCGTGATACACACGATATTTTTTCTCCAATACCTGCACCGGAAGTTTGCTTTCGAGTGCATGTGAAAACGAGCGGAAGGTAGCACTTTTCCTCTCTAGGGTGGTAAAGTACGCCTAAACGCGGTAAAGTACTCCAGTGCGGTAGAGTATTATTACTTTACCGCTCGAGGACGGAAAAGTGTTACTTTCCGCCCGTTTTACATGCACGTAATAGCATACTTTCAGTGCAGGTAGAACAAAAACGCTTTTATCTATCACCTGGTTATACCACAACGATAAAATTTTAGTTGTGGCAAATGTAGGGATACCATATACATTATATATACAACTAAAGGATCTGGCTCTATAAAATCCTGCAATTATTTAGGTATCTGGTTTCAGGACTTTCGTCCTTTGATATATAAAGTGATTAAAGTGCGATATACGAAACTGTTAACACTCTGCAGTAAATTCCCGTATAGGTAGGATATAGCTAGATGTACAGATTTTCGAAAGTTTACCTTTGCCCTTGTTATAAATCAGCGGTCAGCTACCAACCGAGTTATAGCTCTCTTAATTACCTGTTAATTAGGTAAACCCGATAGCAGGGTATCGTTTGTTACTCTCTCTTTTCCCTCTATCTTTCTCTCTTTCTCTCTTTCGGGGTAGATAAAATTGTTTGATTATTATTCTCGTTTTACCTACCATTGTATATATATACATTATATATTCCGTGCTAAATAGTGACCATGTACAAATTTCGTGAATGTATACGTATATTATAATATCCGAATTGAAACAGAATTGTTTCGTTGGATTATATCGTTGTAGTTTGTTTACGACACATGGTGGTCTGAACAAATATTCAATATACAAATATATATGTATATATAAATGAATATAATATATAGCAGTAACAAATCATCGAGATATATCGTATAAAGTCGTGTAAATGTAATTTTTTTTCGAAAAGATTTGTAGAAACTTTTTTATATTATTTTATTATTTTTTTTTTTTTATATTATTTTATGTACATACATACATACATACACACGTATGTGTTCAATTTGAAAATGTTTAATCCGTGTTAAAGTATAGACGTGAATCACATGGATATGAAAATTTCTATACCTGGAGCAGCAGGTGATGGTAGCCGGTATAATCTGAACCTTGTTACACTGTGTAACCAGATTAGGAAATTTTCGCAACTCCAAAGTCGCGATATACTTAATCTCCCTTAACTTTCAGTTAAGTTCGGATCAACTTGACTCACCTTATCAACCGCTACACCCCTTCGGTCTCTGCTCCGACAACCTAAGAGAGTTTTCCTTATCTCTATACGTATATACCTCCGATAAACTTCCTTCTTGAATTCAACTTTAGTACCATTCGTGGATTTTACCTTATATATGTATACATGAATCAAGCGAGTGATAATTTCACTTTATTCATCATATATATATATAACAATTCTATTCACACCAGATATGTCACAGTATTAACTATTTAAAAAAAATAAAACGAATTTGAGGATTGATTTTATTTTTTGATTTTTCTTTTTGTCGTCATATAGGTAGAAACTCGAAAGTAAAAGTCAAATAAAAAAAGGAAATTATAGAAAAAGGATTGCGGTCATCTGACGGTTACCTAAGGATGGAAGTTTTTTTTTTTTTTTTTACTGTTTTTCTTTTTTTTTTTTAACCTCTTTCACTCCCCTGACCGAAGGTAATTAAAAGTCAGAACCTGACTCAGCTAGGACGTGATTCAACTTGCAAATCGAATTCGGGATAGTAAACCCCCCGTCCCCCCTAACCCCTCTTTCTCTCTCTCTCTCTCTCTGACTCACGTTAAGGAGAATACCTGCATCGGGTATGAAGCGAAGAATAGAAGGGGGATGAATAGGAGCTGTTTCTGGTCTGCGGTTGCTCCCCATGGGTAATTCGAATATAATCGAAGCTATTAGATAGCAGTTGGCTCCCGGTAGTGAGAAATCAAAGTCGAATCAGCACCGAAATCGGTTGTTAGAGCGCAGAAGGGAGGCAGGGAGGGGGGAGGGTTAGGTTCGAAAACAGAATCTACTGATCGCGGTTTTGGTTTGACGTACATACAGAAATTGACGATTTACGGAAACGCGGATAGAATAATTTGCCATTTTTGTTCTTTCTTTTCTTCCATTTTTTTAATCTATTTTTATTTTACTTTATATTTTTCTTTCGTTTTTATACACCCTGATAATTCTTTCTCGTCACGATATAGATTGTTAAATATATAACTGACTGTTTAATTATAAAAATTTAAAAAACCGACGGTTTTTATCGTCTATTTTTGTTTTCCTTCTATACAGTTCGTTTTACATATCATACGTTATTTTAGGATTTTTCAACGAGTAGAGAGGTACATACATATGTAAAAACGTGCTGAAATTAAAATCAGACTATAAAACACACTCCATACACCATAAAAAATTGTTTTGTATAGGGGAATACCCAGGAGTATAAAACTATAGTTGGTTTGGCTCATGGATATGTGCACGTATCACTACTTGAACCATATATTCATTATAAAGCAAAGGTACCTACCTACGAGTGACATTTGATGACGTTGACGAACCCCTACGTGGTCATTGTTTATTTATTTATTTATTTTTATTGTTTTTTCACTTTATTGTCAGCTCAGTGTGCAGTTCTTTACCTATTCATTTTTATTTCCACGTGTTTCATTGCCACTTTTCTTTTTCTCTCTATTTCTCTCTTGATATATATATTTTTTTTTTTTCGATATAATATGTGTATGTGTTGAACTTTTTATTAAAAAAACATACAAAAAAAAAAAAAGAAAATGATTTACAATCTTTTGTCCTTCTTTTATATTTTTATTTTTATTCTTTAGGTATACAGATCTTTCTTTACTGATCGTACGTGTACAGCTTCTAATTGCACCTCCAATTAGCGCACGCGTCTGATCAAGCACCCTTCACTGTACACTCCTCAGGCTTGACTTCCTAACTATATTATACATATATGTATATATCATATATATATGTATACATATCTACGTTGTTATAGGTGTCTGTGTATATATCTATACATTATACATACGGGGTGGTGTTTCGTGTGATGTATTGGTCACTCTAAATAAATTTTTCACGTATAGTTTTTTCTTATAAAATAATGAAATTAGTTAGATTTTATTTCATTAGCGTGAAATCTTTTCAATTATTTTCATATATTAATATACACCAATTGGCAAAAAGAAAAAAAAAAAAAAAAAAAACAACAAAATCAAAATTTTCCTATATATATTTTAATTAAATGAAAAAAAATTTATAATTCATTCAGGTACATTTTAAAATATATTTTTCGACACGCCGGGCGCAAAGTTTGATTTTGCGCCCGCTTCGCGTGCACAAAATTCAACTTTTCGCACGTGCATCGTATCGAAAAACAACGTTCGATACATGTGCGAAAGTTGATTCTCGACTCGTGTGATTGTTACCCTCGCTTCGCTTGAGCGAAAAACTTCACACTCGTCCGAGAATCAACACTTTCCGCACTAGTATCGAAATGTACTATTTGGCATCTGTGCTTTCGCCTGTATTTCATTTTGGATATACATATTTTTAAAGATTTTTGGATAAAGGAATGGATGGAATAAAATATGGATGACCCTGAAATAACGAATGAATTAAAAATTACTGGATATTATATTTTTATGGATTGACATTGAAAATGAAAAATATGAATTTGAAATTTTCGTATACCTATTTGGATAAGAAAATACCGTTTTTCTAATAGATAAATCTTGATGTTATTATCATCCTGATGATAATTATAATAACTGTTAAAAATTTATGGAGTGTTATTTGATGAAACGACGCGACCGAAAGATTGACTAATCTAATTGAGGAGGGTTTTTGACTTTAAGCCTTTGATTATCGAATTACAATAATTCTTCTTGACGTTATTCGTTCCTGTTCGGTCTGCAGGGATAAGAATTAAACGTCGAAGTTATCCGATCGCTTGCGTTCGACAGAGTTGATCAATTAGTAAGAAACTTTTGGTCGTCGTTTTCGTTCGATTGAGGTACGGGGGCATGGAGGTGAGTAGGTACCCACTTTCGACGGGGAAATAGCAAAGGGTGCATGAGAAAATATCGTGAATTTTTGGTAGGAAGGTAAGGGGATTCGGGAACTTTAACGGCTGAGCTACGTTAGCCCTGCTAATTACCACCTCGTTTTTATCATCCCTTATATACCTACCTACCCCGACCAGAAAAGGGATTTTACGAATCCAACTGCGAGTGACTGCGAGTCTCTCATATTCCGACGACTAAGAGATCTGGGAAAATTTAATATGTTGTTAGAAATTAATTAAGCTGTAGCTTAAAAACCAAGTTACAGTTTCTCTCTCAGTCTCTCCGTATATTACATTTCTTCGTATATGAGAATTTATAAACTTTACCTCTTATTTATTTATTTAGTTAGTTATTATTCTTACCTCTTCCTCTTCCTTTTTTTCAGTTTCTTTCAATTTTGTTTTTACTTTCCATCACCTACGGTGATGTAAGAAAAGTATTGGTTTTGGTAGAAAAGTGACTTTTGCTCATTTCAACGAATCTTCACGTTTTCGACCCTCTAGAATCCGAAAATCAGGTTTTTAGAAAGATGTCGGTCTATCTGTCGGCCTGTACGACAAACTCGCGCGGTGATCTCGGAAACGGCTCGATGAAAAAATCTGAAATTCACAGGACTTTACAACCAAATGATGGGCATGAAAAATTTCCATGTCTCGTTTAATTTGAACTTCCGGTTCTACCGGAAATTAATCGATTTTCGCTGTTTTACTGACAAACCTATACTTTTTTCTCTGTATTACCTTTCTGAATGAAGGAATATATTCTTCCGAGTTGAAAATTTCATATATATAGGGCATTCCTTGCCAATGACACCGAAAAAATTGTAAATATACCCAAATCGAATTAGAATGAATGCACCGTATAAAATTGTTGTTTGTCAATATATAGGGCATTTTTTTTTATGTGAAATTTTCAATTTTGATCTATTTTTTTCGGTTTTTCATTACTATTTTATACTCCTTCTTCCCCTGACAAACCCATCCTTTTTTTCTGTTTGATGAAAAGTACTCCGAAAAACTGTTTTTCCGGATTGCTTTTATTTATCTACCTTTTCTATCTCATATACATATATTATATATTATGTATGTATATAGAATAAAGCTTATGGGAAATTATTCCGGAAAATTTACCATACGTATGTACATAGAAATGAAGTCTGTATATACCTACATAAATTTATTTACCTAACCTATGACTATTGTTGTCGCATGACTAATGTAATTTAAATTCTTGCGTATTTAGAAATTATACCGTCTTAGTATATGATGGATATTTCTAAAGTTAGTTACTACTTACTACTTATACTTGTAGACATTAACAGTCTTATACATTAATTAAGAAATTTCTGATATCATAAACAACAAGAATATAACAAAAAAAAACAAAAAAACTTCGTTAAATTTTTGTTTCCAGTTCTAAAAATTGAGAAAAAATTTACAAAAAAACAATAAAAAAAAAAAAAAATAGGAAACGAAATTTTGAATCAGTTGCTAAATAACTTTTTTTTTTCAGCCAATTTTTTTCTTTACATCTGGAGTAATTTTTTGTTTTTCAGCCAATTTTATCCTTATTTTAAATAAAAGAAAACAAAAAATGTTAAAAGAAAAAAGCAAATAGATAAAGAGTGAAAAAAAAGTTACGACTACCGTATAGGGTTTAGGGTTCAGCGTCACCGTACGTTCTCAGACCTAACTAACTGGTTTCGCTTATTATCGCGTACGGGGTGGGTAACCTCCGACGAGACGTGCCGCCCCCGCCCCAGGGTCCTCGCATGTGTGTGTAGGCAGAGTGCAAAGGGTGGCATTCGTGTCTGGGGCAAAACGGAATGGGGGTATGAGGGTTGGGGGGAGGGCACTAACAAATGACTGCGCGGTGTTCCCTCTTCCCTCTTTCCCATTCTCTCTTTCTCTCTCTCTCTCTCTCTCTCTCTTTCTTTCTTTTTCCCTTATATTCTCTTCTCTGCACCCTCGAACCCCCCTCCCTCCCCCCCAGTCCCCTCTTTCCTCTCTTCATCCTCTCTTCTCTCCACACCGCGGCGTGGCGGCGGCGGCGGCGGCGGGTTTTCGCGAAATCTGGGCAAACTTTCGTCATAAATAAAGGGTAAACAGCGCAGAGCTCCTCCGTACCTCGTAACTCATGCCCTCGTATCCCCTCCCTTAACTCTCCTCGACTCTCCCTTTTCCCTACAATTCTCTTCCTCCCTCTAACCCGTCCCTCCTTTTCCCCTTCGACGGTTCATCCCCCTTGGCAGCCATCCTTATCCATAGAGTAGCTGCTTCGTACTCATCCTGTTTCTTCTTCGTCGTATAGTCGTAGTCGTAGTCGTCGTCGTCGTCGTATTTACGCGTTATGTATTTCATATATTTTATGGGAAAAATGGAGAGCGAAAAATAGAGAAAGAGTGTGTGAGAGAGAGAGAGAGAGAGAGAGAGAGAAATGAGATGAGATGAGAAAAGAAAGAGTATAGAGAGAAGAAAAATAAATAAATAAAAAAAGATAAAATTCCCATATAGTATAGCGTACGTGACGTGAACGCCGTAGGGATGATTGATATTCACGTAACTCTTTTACAAAGCGAATATATAACTTGCTGGATGGGTGCAGCTGGTTAGTAGGTATACACATATCGTGTATGTACATACTACATGTACATGTGTAAGCTTCTATTTATATATTATTATTATATTTTATGTGTAATATTTATGGGTATTAGGATGGGTCTCCTTACTTAGGGTGTGAACGAATTTTTTTTTTTTTTTTTGGCTGCAACTCCCCCCCCCCCCCCCCCCCCCTAAATCATCTTCAAATAATTCGGAAGAAATAAGTTTTAAAGATTTTAGTTTACTATCTCATCTTTAAACCCTCGCGTAAAGAGAATCGAAATTTTTTGGAAGATTTTTTTTTGAATTATTTAGAAATGATTTTTATTTAGAAAATAGAAAGAAACTTTGTCGATCAAAAATTTTTTTATATAAATATGTAATTATTGAAAGAGGTAATTATACTCGTTTCGAATTTTTTTTTTTTTTTACCTGTTTTTATTTTATATATAAAAAAAAAAAAAAAAAAAAAAATATTAATAAAAAATAAAAATACAAAACAATTTCTATTTTTGTGAATTAAAATTGGCTCTAGTTCGTGTACCTACGCGTTATTTGGTATTGCAAAAATTCGAAAATTGAAACAAATGACAAGCAGCTCTGACCTCCCCATCCCCATATCCTCATCCCACACCATAATCTGGTAGTATTTTGTAATTATTTTTTTCCAGATAGTAGAGCCGAGGTAGGTAGGTAATGGTTAGGTTAGGCAGTGTTGTACATACCCACTCTATACCTACACCTAACTGTTAACGAATATTGTTCATTTTTTAATTTCATTTTCAGTTAAAAAATATTTACCTATATCAATAAACCCGGATTTTACAGTTCGGCTTTACGGTGTGTGTATATGTATGTATGTATATACATACATAGACTATAGGGTACGTATATACCTATCTGAATTTATAAATTCTCGATAAAATCGTTACCTGGTTATATGTATATCTATACATGCTGTATGCACGTACAGATTGTTATCCAGTCTATAGATATATTTAATAATGATGAAAAATAATAACCTCTAGTAGCAGCAGTAGCAGTAGCAGTAGCGGTAGCAACAGTATCGATGTATAGTTTTAACCGGAATAAATAATAAAAAAAATTAAAATTAAAAAAAAAAAAAAAAAAAGAAGAAAAACCACAAAATAGAAGAAGGAATAAAACAGACGAAAAATGTCGAATATAGGATATAGGTATTTAAAAAAATATATATATTTTCCATAACAGCTTTGGTTAATGATTTTTCATACGCTATTAGGTATATTATTATACCTTAAATTTATTCTATATATATATATATATATATATATATATATATATATATATATATATATATATATATATATATATATATATATATATATATATATATATATATATATATATTTTGTTATTTTTCAAATCCCGTTTTTATTACATTTTGAATTTTTATTTTCTATTTTCATTTTTCTTTCTTTCTTTCTTTCTCTTTTATTCTGAATATTATTCATTTGTATATCGGTCTACAGGTATATATATATATTTATATATATACATATGGTACGTAAATACATACATACGCTTTCTTATTTCTGTCACATTTCTCATTCCCGGTCTCATCTTCTTTTCATTTTCCTTTACCTATGTCGGTGTATATATTTATATATACATATATGTATGTGTCTATACATATGTATGTATTTGATTTTCAAATTTATATACTTCAAAATTACACTGACTGTGGCAAATTCTCGAATAGCTTACATATATATATATATATATATATATATATATATATATATATATATATATATATATATATATATACATAATTTGATATGTAATACATATACACACATCAATTTACGAATTGCAGCATATTTTCAATACGAAAGACACGTAGATACGATTCGACAGACACTGTCTGTATAATACATGATTCCTTAACATTATTATTATTATTATTATTATTTTCAGATATTGTAGATAGGCATACTTATTTTTCCCCAAAAGGAAGAAGAAGATGAGAACAAAAAAAAGAAAAAATGAAAAATGAAAAAAAAAGGTACATACAAATTTGATCAGTGTAATTTCAGAACGTGTTATTCTTTACGACAGCGTCTGTCAATGAAAGAAGAGCAATCTGTAACCGTACGAAGTCTATTCAATCGAATGTATTATAATACACGTTCGATCTGTACATAGGTAAATCGAAGAAAAGAAATTTTTATAAAATATATATATAAGTATGGGATGATACAAAAAAAAAAAAAAAATAGAATGAGATTTGCAAAGTTTTTCATTTTTTAAACAGTTCGTTTTATAGTAATTTCTCAATTAAGGAAAATCATTTTTATAACCATAATTCAATTTCGTGAAATTGACACAGTAAATTCTTTCTAAAAAGAATAAAATTTTTAGCCCATAATACCGATGATGGGCGAGCATTTCATTTCCGAGATATCTACGAGCAAATAAAGAGGTAAATTTATTTTTTTGTTTAAATTTGACTTATTCTACATAATAAAATACGTCGAAAATTTATAGATTCATTTTTCCCGATTTTGATATCGCTTAATTCATATCAATTACTAAAAAATGGAATGTTTGAAAAATTTTTAACTTTGGCAAATCACGTTTTCTTCTATCACTCTGTCACATACAAAAACGAAAAATTGAAAATTACGAGGGTTTATTGCCAGGTCGAAATATCCTCGAACGTCTCATGTTGATACTTCTTTTTTTTCTTTTTCTTCTTCTTTTCATTACTTATCTCAGGCCAATTTCTCCTTCTGAGGTGCACGGTGGTAAATTTCTTCTGTACGCAGTTAACATTAAAATTTTAGGTTATAAATAAAATATTATAAGGTTCAATTTTATCAGAAAGTCTGATACCGTTTCATTTTCTTCTTCTTCTTCTTCTTCTTCTTTTTATTATTATTATTATTATTATTATTATTGATATTTTATTTATGAAAATTTATAACTAATTCTTTTACTTTTTTCTTCTTGTTTCTTCTTCTTCTTCTTCTTCTTATTAAAGGATAAAAAAAAAAAAAAATAAACCAAAAAAAGAGAGAAGATAAAAAAGAAAAATAATAAAATATTATATGAAATACGCGAAATCATTTTCAGCAAAGGCTCATTAAATAAATGGAAGATTAACGTCGTATAGCGATAACTTAGTAAACTCTCTCAAGACTGTTTGATGTCAGCGTAATAATGCGTAGATATAAGCGCACTGTATTCGTAGTAGTAGGTATATATAGAAATATACAGAAATACAGAAATACAAAATTAAGGATGGGATCAGAAAGGATCATGTCTTGGCTGCTTGCTTGCTCGTTGGATCTTTTGTTTCAGAAAATATCTCATCCTTCATTCCTCGAGTTTTTTTCCGGTCTGGCCTTTGCACAAGGTCACCGACGACCTCGACCTTAACGAAATTAACAAAATTGCCCAAAAGAAGCCCTGCAACCCAGCTCCCAGTTTCTTGACAGATTTTTTTTTTGTTCTCTCACTTTTTTTTTATACCTTCTTCTCCTCCCTTATCCTCCTTCTTTCTTTCTTTCTTTCTTTCTTACCTCATCTTTCTTTCTTCCTTTCTTTCTCTTCATTTTCACTCAACTTTCACACGCGTCGTACCCCAAAGTCCACAGTCAGGGTGTAAATTGAAATTTTTTTTTTTTCTTCTTCTTTTTTTGCTCTTTTTTTTTATTATTTTTTACCTGTTTTCTCTCCTTCTTTTTATTTTTATTTCAGACTCAGCTGAAAAAAATAAAAAAAAAAACTGCACAATCTTGATAATTATTGGATTTTTTTTTCTTCTTCTTCACGTTCTACATTATATTACGCCACTCGAATGAAGAAAAAAAAAAACCCCTATACAACAAAATTAGCCTTTTCAAATTTACAAATTTTCATTTATTTATTCATTTAGATAGCATGTGTGAAATATATAGGTGATTTTTATACATATATACGTATATTCTATCATACGTGTGTATAATATTAAGTCAGAAAATCGATTCATGAGTATGTCAGTATTCGTTGAAGGTATACGTAGGCTACTTATCGATCTTTGGAGGGTATAGCTACTATACGGACTGGCCCATAAATTTTCATCTGCAGATTCTATGGCCGTTGGATTACACCGAATAAATTAACCCCCGTTCGTTTCAACCCCCCTCCTCGTTCTCACCCTTCTATACTACTGCCTATATAATTTCCGCCACACTCCTTGTACTACGAGTCAGAAATTGGTATAGTGTATAGGCACGATATATTATCTAATAACGAGTTAATTCTAGAGCTCAACTAATTACTCTCTACGCCTAGTGCAAGCAGACTTAAATATAAATATATTATATGAGTTATTCTTTCAAAAACCGTCGCACTAGTAGACTTCGACGGTCTCAAAAAGTAATTTAAAATTTTATTTTGTCCTCAATGTAAAGAGAATAGTTAAAAATGAGTAAAATTTATATTTTTGTGGAGCGAAAAGTCTCAGATTTTTTGATAAACACACTTTTCATTATATTCGCAATTTGAGAAAAGCGTGAGCGAGCACGGGAAAATAGAAAAAGAAAACAGTTTTTTTTTTTACTTATTAAAACTTTTTCCTGATTTTAATGACTTTCTTAAAGTTTGATCTATTCGGGAATATGTTTATCAGAAAGCTGAGACTTTTCTAAATAAGAATTCAAATTATGCCAATATTATTTTCGATTCCATTTACGTGAAAGAAATAAAAAATATATTAAAAATTATTTTTCGAGAATGAATTTGAAAAATATAAAAGTATCAGGAGGAGGAACCAATCCGGTCGGAGACAATTTCGGTCCTTGACTGTATCAGTTTTTGAAATAAAAGAATGTTTAAAAAATTGGGTGAAATTTTTGTGCACTTAAGAAAAAAAAAAAATAAAAAAATGTTCAGATGTTGTTTGACATTAAAATTTAGACAATTAACATCGTTCAAAAATTTCAGTGGTTAATGAATTTTGATAGATTTTCAAACAACGATTTTTCGTCATATTATCAAGCCTCTTTTTTGGATCGCCTGCTATACGAATACGAAGATTGTACAATATCTACTTTTTAAAAGTGATTCGATCACGCTGATCATTTTTCGTCCGAGGAATACCTAACTGAAAGAAAAAAAAGAAAGATAAAAAAAAAAAAAAAAGAAAAAACGTCTTCTTTGAACCCCCTGCAAGGAATTGTAGGTCCGGTACTACGTCGCATGCGTATAAAGTACGTATATACGTATCATCTATATACTCCATGGGTTGGGGGATGCACGAAAATTCACCCTGTCTTGAAAAATGAGCCTTCCAACGGACGGGCTGGTCCGACACCCAACAGATGATTCACCGGCACAACGTAGCACCCCGACACCGCTCGACGTCCTACTTCCATCCGCTTCCATTAGCACCCCTGTCACCATAGGGAAGACCCGGAGAAATCTTCTGATTAGGATATATAAGCAGGTTGGTTGGTTGGTTAGTTTGTTAGTTGGTTGGTTGGTTGGTTGGTTAGCGCACTTAAACACAGTCGAATAATTATCCTCGATTTGTGAAATTATGTGCTTTGTATACTGTACCGAGTGATATTCTCAGGCAAGGTTATAAAGTTGAAAATTTTGAAAATTCCAAATTTGTTTCAGACGATTTTTTATTATTTATAAAAACTTTAAAGTTCGGTGTACTTTTTTTTTTCTTTTTCATTTTGAAGATTTTCATTCAGACTTTCCGGGTAAATTATATACCTTATTTAAAAACTGCGATTCGGTAATATTAAAATTCGTAATTTTTGACCCGGCTCTAAAATGTCACATAAATTTGTTCCTCAAATCTAAAATCTTGAATCTCAAATCTCGCCAAACCGATCAGAAAGAAGAAGAAATATAAGACTCTTCTCGATTATCTATCATCGAATTTTTCCGAGTGGAAAATCCATCTCTTATCATTTCGTGTTTGATTAACTCCGATTACTTTCATTTTTGGGGATTCTCCAAGATCGTTAGTAACGAGATTATCGATGTAGCAACAAGTCCCTTAACCTTCCATTCTCACCTCCAATTTATGCTTCGTCTAATTAATTTTTTGACAAAATATAATATTTTATTTTTTATTTATTTATATATTTTTTATTGAATCTCATATCTCAAAAATATGACATCGTATATCAGTCCAGAAAATGCTGCAGCATATAATCGTGTTGAACTTATTGTTAGAGCCCCTTATCGATTATGGGAATCGTTTAAATTTATATCGAGAGTTTGTTTGTCCAGACCCTAACGATATCCGCGGGAATCCAGTATATTCGGGTATTTTGAAAGGACGTAAATGTGTACCGGGAAAAGCCAGGTGGATGGGATTTCGTTCGAGATAAGCGATACAAATTGCCTCTTCATTTCCCAGATCACACCGTCACCGCGCTTTTATATCCTACAACACTAGGTCAGAATTTCAAATTTCGAGACTTTAGTCTCGCGCACATATTGGGATATCTAACAAAATCCGTACACCACGTGACCCTTGCACTAAATTTTGGTAATACTATTTCGGATTCTAGATAAGTTTGAGAACGTCAAACTTCGCCAAAAAGATTTAAACAAAAATAAAAAAATGTATTTTTTTTTTCCTACGGGTTGAAAGCTGCTCTTTTTCGATCTAGTACGGTAAAGTAAACTCTAGGGCGGAAAGTAGCAGGAAAATAAAAACTACTTTCCACTCGTTTTTACATGCAAGTTGAAGCAAACTTTCGGTCCAAGTATTGGATAAAAAATATCGTTTGCATCACGGGCGAAATTCGACTCGTGTGATTGTCATTCTAGTTTCGTTCCGGTGGTAACTTTCACACTCGTTACTAATCGCCTCCTTTCCGTCCTTAATTTACAATATACTATTTTCGATTGAAAAATAGGAAAAAAATATATATTACATAGATCGACGTTTAAAAAAAAAAAAAAAAAAATGAAGATTGAATACGCATCTGTACATTTAGAGTATAAAACGAACTCTGGGTGCAGGTATGTATGTATCTATCTGGAGTGGATTTAGACCATTTAACTAATAGTTCATGAAGTTTGTAAGCAGCTTACAGAGGCAGAGAGATTTCGAGTTATAAAAGCTTTTCCATTAGGTGTAGGTACCAGTATAGGAATTTAGTGTTAAATGGTTCGTATATAATGACATTACTAGATTATATTAATTAATATCTATTTACTTTAAAGTAATCATTATTATTGATTGATTGATTGATTGATTGATTGAACGTCTCCGATACAGATTTTGGATTTAACGTATATAAATTTGAAAATTTTCATTTCATAATAATTTATTTATTTATTTTTTTATTTTTCTATTCTATTTTTTTGTTTTTTTTTATTATCGAAAAGCAACACGCGGTGGTCATTAATCTTCGTCGTTATAAGTCAAGTCCTAATTGTACGATCTTTCTAACGAAAATTAAGTTCACGGTCAAACGAATTTACGGACGAACGGACGAAAGGTAGAAGCGGTGTACATAAAAAAAGAAAAAAAAAAAAAAAAAAGAGATACAGAAAATGGCTCGACGTTTTACGTCAATTATAGTTAATGGAAATAAAAATTCTATAAATTAGTAACGAAGAAAAAAGTACGACCATTTTAGTTTCTTTAATTTTGTTTTTTTTTTTTCGTTTTTTTTTTTTTTTTTTTTTTTTAAACAAGGCAAAGTCATTTTTGTTAAATTTTTTTGTTTTTTGTTCTCTTTTTTTTTATTTCATCGAAGTTTGTACACTGCGCTAATAATTTAACAACGTCTGTAAACTATATTGTAGATATATAATTGCCTAATAGGCAAAGTATTTCGAGGTCTGACTATATTTGAAATTCCGAAATACCATGACGTCGGATTCCGTCGCGTTTAGAGGAAACGGTCAAACTTGGAAATGTTTGCGGACTACATGGTATTATTGGGATAGTTTCCGTTTCTGATTACTTCGACTGTATCAGTAGGTATGTATGTACTTGTGGGTTGAGGGTAGGTATAGCAGACGTTTTCGGGCTTCTAACTTCGGTTCTAATTAAGTGCCTATACCTACTTCATATAAACTGAAAATTTTCAACTCAGATCAAATATAATATCAGCTTCAAAATTCAACCCTTGAAGTTTGAAAATTTTAACCAATTTGATCCCTTGCCAATTTTACCATATAAGATGTGAACTTTCAATTATATATACCTACGGAGTAATAATTCACTCAAATATGTGTATAGGAAATATCGATAATCTCTATATGCTTATGAATGGTTCTCTTGAATTCATTCACCTTTTTTTTTATACATATAATAATTACAAATACAAATATTTTAGTATATAGACAAACGTATAGAAATTTTAGAGTGCGAATAAAAAAAAAAAAAATTAAATGAAAGATCGTCGATTTGTTTTTTGTTTTTTTTTATATATTATACATGGTAGGAAAAACGTATCAGGTTTAATGACCAGGTAGTTTCATGGTGACCCTGTGATAATATAATAACTTATTGGCAGTAAAGAAAAGGTAATTCTAACTAATGCGCCATTTATTCTATGAATTTTTCATGAATTTCAAAGCTATATGTATGCAAATCCGAGCGAAGCTACTTCTCGTGGCTTCTCTTCGAATGCTTTAAGGTTCGAGGGATGCGGTATCCGGACTTCAGGGGGGGGGGCAAGGCAAAACCCTGACACTGCAAATAACGCTTTTGCAGAGGTGCGAGAAAAATATAGAAAAAGATTAATGGACGAATAGACAAATAGACAGAAAATCAAAAAAAAAAAAAATGAAAATAAAAACTAGAAGCAGAAATATACACAAGTAAAAAATTGAAATTGACAGTCTTTTCGATTTTTTCTGATTTTTCAATTCTCTTATACCGAATTTTCTATAAAGGCCAATGAAGAAATCGGCTGCGTATATCGGTCCCTTTGCTTAGCTGCATATATATATATATATATATATATATATGTATATAGGTATATATATATACGTCTAGTTCTGGGCCTCCGGGGTTTGAGGTAAACGTGAAGAATGACAGAGAGAAAAGATCGAAATAAATGGATAGCGAAGAAGAGAAAGAGATAGTTATATATAAAAAGAGAGGATGGAGGCTGTAGTCACAGCGATTAGCGTAAGCGATCCCTGGGGGGAGAGGAGGATCTCTTTTACCCCTTATCCCCTTTTCCTCTTTTCCTCTTATTCCCGTCGCCTATATCCTGGTGTCTTCCGTTCACTCCAATCTCGTTCGCGCGACCTGACATTAAAACTTTCTCACCCCAGTTTCTAACCCTCACCCTTACCCTCTCTCTCTCTTTCTCTTTCTCTTTCTCGGTTCTCTTCTCTTTCCTCTTTCCTCTAACCTTTTTTCGTTTTACCTTAACCTTCCAGCACCCCCCCCCCCCCCCCCCCCCCGCCATCGCTCCCGTTTTTGGCTATTGGCAACCCGGAGAACCCCGTGACTGACAAACCAACCCCCATTTAACTCCGACCCCTTGCACCTTTGCTCAGCTTTTCTTCAGATTACTTTTCGGTTTTACGCCGCGTCTTTCGGCTCTAGTCTCCTCTTCTCTTCTCTTCTCTTATTTTTTTTTTACTCTGCTTTCCTTTGCTCTTCTTTGCTCTGTTAGAGAGACGCGAAAACTCTGGGACGTAAATTTCCCCATCGAAACTTCGAAACGATATTCTCGTAGTTGAGCTGAATTCGAATTGGTCGTTGCGCTAAGAGCGCACACCCTTACTCCTTTACTCCCTCTTTACTTTCTTACTTTTTTACTTTCTTACCTTACCTTACCTTCCTTATTTTCCTTACTTCTTTCCTTTTCTTCAACTTTCACGTCTTTACGACTACATGCCTTTTTAAACGTCCCAATGGTCTTGGATGTGGTATAGTTTACAGTTTATAACACTATAACAGGTGCCTTGATCATTTTATTTCTTTTTTCACGTTTTTATTTTTTCAACTATTTTAAATGATCAAAATTTATCATCCCTTTAGTTTTTTATTTTTATTTTTTATTTATTACTTTCTATTACAAAATCAATTTTTTTCGAGACTCATATATAATTAGGAATTTGAATTTGAAAACTACGTAAAATAAAAAAAAAAAAAAAAAAATAATAATTTTTGTAAAACTTGGGATTGAAAATATCTATCCGCGAGGTTAATAAAACTCGGGGAAAACTTACAGACTATACGACTGTAGAATTATTAATCTATGAATTTGTAATTAAGGATCTGAAATATTCTTTAAAAAAATTAAAACTGGATATAATAATAATAGTAATAGAAATTTAAATAATAACTTCGAGTTGCTGATAATATGCAAGTTGAAAAAAATCATGTTTCTATGTATATATAATTTTTCTTAGTTATTTTGAATTTATAGAAATTATTTTAGTTCTGTTTGAACGAATATATGTAAATACCTAAAATATACATACCTAGTCAGTATTGAAACAAACTATTTTTTTCAGTCAAAAAAAATTACAACGAACGTCCATCGACACGTTATTCTCGTTACTTTCTCTATACCTATATATTTAAAGTCAATTTCAATTCCCCACCAGCGAGTGATTCGATTTATTCACGTCAGGCTGATGATGGTTGAGGTGTTTTTGAAAAGTCCTTTTTTGCGAGTGTGTACTTATTCGTTTTTTTTTTTTTTTTCGTTGTTTTTTTTATTTTTTATTATTTACTCGCTCTTTGACGTTTGTCTGGAATCCGTCACGACTCCCCATGGAAAATAGCAATCAGTTAAAAAAAAGTCCGGATGATAAACGCTTTGTAAATAATTCAATGTTGAATATTTCTGATTAAATGACGTCGACTGTGCGAATTTTTAAAGAAATAAAAACTGATGTAGAAAAACAAAAAAAAACAGATATTTCAAGATCGTTTCGAAAAATATTTAAAAATTCTTTTTATCGGGTGAACAAAATTAGAGAAGAGACAAAACCAAAAACAAAAAAATAAGAAAAAGAAGAAGGAACCAAAAGGCAAAAAATATATATAGGTATATATCGAGACAGTAATTCCTGGTATAAAAAGTGTGAAACAAGTTTTACCACCATCCGTTGCACGCGACACTCTGTGGCCTGGAAAGGGTCAATTTTCCAGTTCTGCACCGCTTTGTCCCGGGTGTATTTTCCTCTATGGGATGGGTGCAGTAACAGAACGACAAAAGTTCTCTTCTTTGCAGTAGAAAATCTACGTTTGAGAATTTCTTTCTGTATTTTTATTTTTATTTTTTTTCTTCGATTTTTTGATTTCATTCTTTCTATTTTACACAGCGAATAAATCGAACCCCGGGAGAGTAACACGGTACAAGGAAATACTCAAACATAAAACAAAGAAAAAAATAAGAGAAACGATTTCTCAATAATCTCATATATGCCTTTGAAAACTTTCCATTTCTCAATAAAACACATTTATTTTTGATTTCTTTTTTTTCTATTCCCTTTACGATTTCGAAAAATCTATATCAAAAAATTATTAACAATGTTTTAGTTTGTGTAAAATTTACTATTTTAAAAAATGTTTTTTTTTTTTTTTTTTATTGTTTGTTTCTCATTTGTTTAGCTTCATTCAAAATTCTGTATAACCTATAAGATTTTTCAATTATCTGTGTACTGTAATACTTCCGTATTTCAAAGACTCGATATTGAACGAGCACTTCGTAAATTGATTTATTCATATTTTCGTTCTTTTTATCTTTTTATCTTTTCTTTCTTTATCTTATTTTTGTTGTATTCTTATTCTTTTTTTTTTTTTTTTTTTATATATATATTTACTGTGTCAATCGAGTTTCGAGTGGAGGGTCGTGGTGATAATTATTCAATTTTATCCTCTCAAACAATGTCTGGGGGGGATGATCTAAATATTAAACTTCTCTCGCATCTCAAAGTCCCTTTTTACAAAGGGTATGCTTGGTTTTGGAATCAAATAAACTCCTCGCTTTCTCTCTGTGTGCCCGGGGCGACAACCCCTCTCTTTACCTTTTTCCCTGTTTCCCTGTTTCCTTTCCTTCTTTATTCCTCTCTCTCTCTCTCTACCATCTTTCCTCTACTCCTCTTCTATTCTATTCTCTTCTCTTCTCTTCTCTCCTAACTTCACCATTTGCGAATCGATTCGTTTACGTTCGTGTCAACCAGGTTCCAAGGGTCGTTTCGCTGCGAAGAAGACCCGGCTGTCGTAAATAGTTTACACCCACGACCGCATATGTACATACCATACCATACCATACCGTACCATACCCTATCCAACCTAACATATCCCTCCGCAGGGCTTCGGGGAATAAGACGTATGTACCTTCGACCTACGACCTACTTCCTACTTCCTACTTCCTATTTCCATTGCAGCTCCTTCTGCTCTAGTTGCAATAGTATTACATACCGAAACGGGATAAAAGCACGAAGCTTCTCGACTTCAATCTTGGGGTGGGGCGTGAAAATCTTCGAGTTGGCTAAGGTCGGGAGCCAAAACTCTGTCGCCGAATAATTTTACGTGATAAAAACTGGCGAATAGAAAACAAAAAAAAAAAAAAAAAAATGAAATAAAAATTTTCGTTTATTAATTACCGAAAAATCATTGGCTATTAATTTTTCGGACTAATCCAACTCTTACGATTGTACAATTATTGATTTCTCTTTAAAAACTTCTGACACATAAAATTTGAATAATATTTTACAATTTTTTGAATATTTTTTAAAAATATTTATTTGAAATTCGAATTTTCAAACGTTCGGAACTTGAAAATTCGTAACCTCGTCTTCTGATGTCTGCAGGGACTGAAATTGTTCAGCAATTACGTGGCTGTTGAAAAAATGAATTATAAAATATAATAATTGGGGAATAATTAATTTCTAATATGTGTTTGCGTACATATACGACCGCGAGTAACGTTTTCACGTTTAATAATGCAATACTTTGCTCTGCCGTATTCCTAATCGTTGGTACCTACTGTATTATACCGTTTTAGGGTTATGGGGTTACTCTAGGTATATATACATACATTTCCGAGTGAACAAGCTTTGTAATTAATTCTACTGTCGGTATTAAACAATACGAGAATCTTCGTGTAACAATTATAAACACCGGTCATGATCTAGTGCTCTCATCTTTGTTAAACATTTATTGTACTCAGTTAGATAGAACATAATATCAACCCTCATATGCATCGTTGAGTAAATACGTTGTGGCAGTGCTAAAATAGGATTCAAGAAAAGTACAGCATATGTTCTTAGAAATTTTCATTTCGACGATAATCAAATTTTCTGCATCATTTTAAGAATACAAAATTTTATTTTATGTTTTTTTTAACTTCCCGTAATGAAAATTGAAAATTTTCATAAAAAAGGGAAGTTATTGGTTCCGGTCAGATTTTCGAAAATCGAGTTTTCATCAGATCTCGACGTTTTCGGGTCCTACGAAGCTGTTCTGACTATTTTTAGATGGACGTCCGTATGTGTGACGAATCGACCGATTGGAATGGTTCTTATGGCGATCGAAAAGGTTTATCAAGACTTAGATCTGATTAGATTTTGGAATCGATCGGTCGAGTAGTTTCAAAGTTATTCGAAGAATAGAAATTGAAGAAAAAAAGATTTGTATACGGAAAACTTATTATACTTATAATCTTCTTTAATTTATTATAAACACAATAGTATCAATTAATTGTAACGTATTTAACACAGCAGAAAGTTTCAGGGTTGACCCACAGGTCAACCGGTTTCCTGATTTTTTTTTATTGATTAAAGAAATTGGAGTAATTTTTGAAAATATTTTTTACAATCAAATTTGAATCGTACAGATTTTTTCTGTTTTTTTTTTTTTTTTATTTTTATTTATGGGCAATCAGTTCGTATTATTACATGTAACAGGTGTAAACTTTTGACCTGTATACATATACCCACGAAGCTAGGGAATATATAGAAAAGTGACAACCTTTTTACCCCCGATTCTATGAGACCCTTATATTCTCGATCTCTGAAAAGGCCTGGGGCTCCAGAACATATACTATATATTACGAGCCGTAAGGGTTCGCATTATGGGGCCTTGGCGCTGATCGGTAACACCCATCGATGCCGAGCTAGGGGCGTCTTATGGGAAAAGAAAGTAGCCCATAAATATAAGCCAATGTCTGCTTTTTCAAATATATTATAGCCATGCTTTCTCACTCCAAACCGAGGTATGGTCTCCTGTACAGGGTGATCGGTCCTTCGTCAGATTATCAAAAAAAAAAATTCTTCATATTTTCATCCCTTGACATAATTTTTATTACTAAAACGTGGAAATTTTTTTATTATACTTATAAAATGATGAAGAGTAATTATCTCATAGTCAAATATGCAGTAGTTTATATTGATCGTGTAATTTTTTTTTTTGTTTCTTTTTTTTTTGTTTTGTGGGTTAAATAATTGAGAAAGGGTCTTTTGACGGGGAGAGAGATGATTATTATGATAATAATAACCTACATAGATATAGCATATTTGGGGAGATAATAGGCGAGATAATATACCAAAGTACTTTAAACTTCACTCCATAAGCTTTCGAAAATGCTGACTACTGGGTTGAGTCAATTACCAAGTTTAATGTAATTACTAATTGGCTATAGATATGCTAAGAGCCAGTTATAGTACCTACTTTCGCATTGTTTCCCTCTCTGAAAAGGCCTTTTCCGCTCCCGCAACCACTTTGCTTCAAGAAGTCGTTACGCTTCTAAACCCTTACCCAACATCTTTATTTACCTTATACCGCTGCACCAGCTATACGAAATATCATTTATTAACCTTCTACCCTCTAAAAGACTGACTATCAATTTTCATCTTTGAATCAATCCCACGTTGTAACTCCACTTTCAGTTTTTCACTTCAAGGGATCACGCCTCACCTTTTAATGGGCTCCATTTTTAACGACAGAAATATCAAAAAAAAAAAACAAGCCGGAAAAACAGTTTTTCGGAGTACTTTTCATCAGAAAGTAAAAGAAGGATAGGTTTGTCAAGGGAAGAAAAAGTATAAAAAAGTAATGAAAAACCGAGAAAAAAGATCAAAATTGAAAATTTCACATAAAAAAAAATGTCCTATATATTGACAAACAACAATTTCATACAGTGTGTGTAATCCCAATTCGATCTGGGTACACTTACAATTTCTTCTTGTCATTGGTAAGGATCGCCCTATATATTGACAAACAATAATTTTATACAGTGCATTCATTCTAATTCGATTTGGGTATATTTACAATTTTTTCGGTGTCATTGGCAAGGAATGTCCTATATATATGAAATTCTCAACTCAGACGAATATATTCTTTCATTTAGAAAGGTAATACAGAGAAAAAAGTATAGGTTTGTCAGTAAAACAGCGAAAATCGATTAATTTCCGGTAGAACCGGAAGTTCAAATTAAACGAGACATGGAAATTTTTCATGCTCATCATTTGGTTGTAAAGTCCTGTGAATTTCAGATTTTTTCATCGAGCCGTTTCCGAGATCACCACGTGAGTTTGTCGAACAGGCCGACAGACAGACCGACATCTTTCAAAAAACCTTATTTTCGGATTTTAGAGGGTCGAAAACGTGAAGATTCGTTGAAATTAGCAAAAGTCACTTTTCAACCAAAACCAATACTTTTCTTATATAAAACCGTAGGTGATGAAAAGTAAAAAACGAATAACAAAAATTTTCTAATCACTAAACGTTGTAGGTTAATCTGATTGAGGTTTGGGCTCTGGTCCATTAAAGACCAAAAAGTCTATAATCCATAAAATGGTTCATCTGCGTTTTACATTGATAGGCATTGGCTAATGGGAAATGTAAACTTTAACTTGAATGAGGTTGAAAAGAGTTTTCTGATAAAATTGGCTGTTAGATAATCTTATATTGAAAGTTGTGTGCGATTTTGAACGGATAAGAACGTACCTATATCTAAACCCAAACAGATATTTGGGCAGGAGGGTAAAGATGGATGATAACTCCTTCGTTGAAATATTATTTCGTAGCTGCAGGGACGTATTGATGTCTGTTTTTCGATCGTACGTGTTTATCAAGAAACGCCAACACCGATTCATCGATTTGGGATTCGGTTAAAGAGGGAATACCGAATTGGACCGGAGAGCTGGAGGAAAAGGAGCAAGATGAGGATGAGGAAAGTGCTGAAAATCTCGCCACCACAGAGTAGAGAGTGTGCGGAGAGCGCGGATGGATCATACATCATTCCTTCCCAACGCCCCCGACGCCCTCGACGCCTCCCGGACGCCCCAATCCACGGCGTCGCCCATCGGCACCCGCAACAACCCATTCTTCATCCCCCGGGTGAAACGCGAAACTCCAAATCTATAGCCACCTGCATGACCGCCTCTCTTTTACTCGCTTTCGCTCTTTCGATGAGTCAAACTCTCTACTCTATACCATCCATTGAACTGTTGACCGGAAGGACTCTTCCCTAAATTTTTACCACCCTTTTTAGCCGTATTATCACTCTCTCCCTTTCATATAGTATCGCTAAATCGCGACCTGATTTTATGGATCGGGTTAAAGTTCGGAATTTTTTCAAGTTCTTTACGGTCAAAGTTACGAATTCATTTTGAACGATTGCGAATTTTTGGAAACGTTCAAGTTTAGAAGATTAGAATATGGAAAGATTGACATGCAGACAGTTCAGGAATCCGAAAATTTATGATGGAGGAGTCCGACCTTTCAGATGGCCTTTAGTTTTCCGAATTTTCAATCTTCGGTGTTTTTCGATTTCAAGTTTTTTTAAATTCTAATAGTTATTCTGTGGATTCAAAAATCGGCCTCCCGATTCTTCTAGAATCTAAAAAAAAAGTTATCAACGCGAAATCCCTTGGTTATAATTTTTTGATTAAAAATCGACTTTCCTATAGTCGAGAATGTGAAAATATTTGAGACACTTTGAATTCTAAATGTAAAAAATTTTGATATTTGTATAAAAATGTATGAGTAGATATAAAAAAAAAAAAAAAAAAAAGTGTGACAAATTTTAACAATTATTTTATTATTCAAAGATTCATTAGATTTCTATCTGCTTTGTTACGACTGTTTTATTTCCAGAGCCATGTTCGAACGTAATTTTCATGAAGTATCCACGAGCGTATAAGTATGTATGTATGTACATATGTACTCATGTTTGTGTAAAAAGTGGTAAATTCGTTGGTAGTTTGAGTCAAACGAAACCGACAGATCTCCAGTTACATTTTACGACTGTAGCATAAAACAAAGGAAATATATGTCTATACTATATGTATGTATATATGTATATATACTAAAAACGTCCATGGTATATAGTTTGTTGGATATATATGCATCACTGCAGCAGTTTCGGTTATAACAAATTTAACGACATTAACCGACCTCAGTAGGTAGTATTTTTATTATAATCAACTGGTATATGAGGTATAAATAAGGTAAACCAGTTAAATTTTTCGTTAGTTTATTCATCCATTTCATTTATTTATTTATTTATTCGAATTCCGTATATATATATATATATATATATATATATATATATATATATATATATATATATATATACAATTTTACGAAATCTAAATAAATTTTATATTCGAATAGCATATAGGGGTGAGTTTTCCCCACTTTTCTTTATAAAGTTTTTTTCTATTTTTTTTTTTTTTTGTTCTTTTTAAAAAAATTTTTACTCTTTTACCCTAACCCTCGGGGTGCTTATACGCAACGGGTGTAAAGTTGATTTCGTCAGTTTTCGGAATCGAAAGCTGAATAGAATAATTTCTCTAGAGAAAACGAATCGTGAAAATAAGAGAGAGAGAGATTCCCTCAGACTGTGTGGATAGACAATATGTAGGTATGTATTACACTAGGGTGCTTCGTTTTAGACGAGTTTTTTTTTTTTTTTTTTAGTCGAATCACGGAATATTCTTCTAAACATATAAAAACAAATTCTCACCAAATATGAGCTCCTAATTTTAATTCTAAGAACTCGCGAAATGGATTTGAAATTTTCCCATTTGATTAACACGTAAATTAAAAAAATTTTTTTTTTTTTTCAATTATCTATAGCTTTGTGGCATTTCATGATATTTAATCGGCAATAGGTGGAAATGACAGAGAAATCTTTCTTCTTTAAAAGTGTACGTAGCCAATTTATGTTTTGTAACCATTGGAAAGTACTAAAATCTTGGATAGAACAGCGATTTTTTCAAATTTTGAAATGCTTAATTGGATTTATCTCGAAAACTACTAGCTCTACGGTTATGGCTTACATGACTTTTTTTGTAGTAAATTGAATTTCCTATAAAAAAGTCACATACAATTTTGTTGTAAAGTTAGTGGTTTACGAGAAATATTAACAAAACCATGAAATTTGAGAGAAAATTGGCTTCAAGATGTTTTACCGGGCGAGGCCGGTTACAAAACATAAATTGGCTACATATACTTTTGAAGAGGAAAGATTCCTCTGTCATTTCCACCTATTGCCGATTAAATATCATGAAATGCTGCGAAGCTATAAATAATTGGAAAAAAAAAAACTCAAAATGCACGTGTTAATCAAATGGGAAAAATTTTAAATTCATTTCGCGAGTTCATAGAATTAAAATTAAGAGCTCATATTTGGTGAGAATTGGTTTTTATGTGTTTAGAACATTATTCCGTGAATGGACCAAAAAAAAAAAAAAACTCGTCTAAAACGAAGCACCCTAATATTACGCCCATACGTTTACCTGTTTATATTGTATTTTTTTTTATTTATTATTTCTTATCTTAAGACTGTGGTCGGGTGGGAGGTGGGTTTGAACCTAAGGCTATACGTGTAAGCATTGTTTCCCCCTGAATTCTCTGAGAAATTTCAATTTCCCAGCTTCATGCCCTCTGGTATTCTTGAGTAACTTGCTGCTCTACCACTGACAGTAGAAACAGAAAACATAGACAGAAACATCTCCCTTTTGACACGTGATACTTGAATAAAACGAAGCGCACCCTTGTTTCTTCGGGGTTTCATTTCCTGCGGTCCAAGAATAGCTGAACAAAAATAATATTTATGAAAAATCGTGCAGTTTACTTTCCAGCTGTACGAAAAAAAATTTTTCGTTAACTATTTATAACAAAATATTCAACTATTCGTTTTGGCTCATAAATTTAGTTGGTTTGCTAATGAAACGAACTAGAACAGCATTTATTTTGTTTTCGAATATTAACTCATTTTCGAGAACCGAATGTGATCTAAAGTGTTAATTAATATCACACATTATAAATACTAAAGGTTTAAAATTACGAAAGTTAAATATCCGTAAGGCCAAAACTCCGGAACTTTAAATTTGCCCATGGACCATCATGCCTCTCGATTAAATTTTCGGATTCTTGAACTTTCCGAGTTTTTAAGCTTTCCACATTCCGATCTTTCCGAATTTTAATATCCTGTATTTCGTTTCCGTAAATCTTAAATCGCCTGAAATGAATTCGTATAATTTTAAACCCTTAGAACCTTGAAAAATTCGTAACTTGAAGTCAGTTCCAATTAAAAATTTCTTTCTTTGACAACGTTGCCTCTATTAAGATACGAAATTATTTTTAGTCAAATTTTATTTCAATATATATGTAAAAATATGTAATAATAGAAACACCACGTATATTCGTATTAGATCAAAGCAAGTTCTGGAAATTCTACGAACTTTGACGACAACAGTTCGCCGTATTCGAGCACCAGTATATACCAACCCTTAATAGTAGTAGTAACGTTAGTAGTAGAATCTCGCGTATAGGTACGGGTATGAACAGGAGCGTGACAATGGGCCTCGTACGGGCGTTGAATCGAAGCTTTACCAACTCTGGGGTTGGGGTATCGTTTGAATAACGTCCCCTAGCAAACGCATCCGTAACACACCGGGCCACAATTTGGCTCTGCAAGCTTCCGTATACGCTTCTATAGTTACCAGCTATGCTTATACAGCTACCACTACCAGTTCTGATGACGAAGGAGTAGAGATCCGAGAATTTGGAATTGCAATAAACGTAATACAAAAAAAAAAAAAAAAAAATGGCTAAAAATGTTTAACAAATTTTTCTTTTTAATATAAATGCGACGATATTCAAACCCTTAAATATTATTATTATTATTATTCGTTTCATTTCCTTATGTAGGTATGTATTTATTATATATATATAGGTATGTATAGGTATTTATGTATAAAAGACGATGGGGTAGATTGAGCTGAGGTGTAAAATTTAAGATTAGAGTTTCGAACGGGAGGGGGTTTCTAATACCGTCAGCCAATGGTTTTTGCAAAAGTTTCAACGCCCGTGCCCGCCACCTCAAAGAAAACGATAATTAATTGAAACACCATCCCTTTTCCCTTTTAACAGAGAGGCTTTCATCTCCGTACTCTAGAGGGTGCGTATATATACCTTGTATAGGGTACCAACTAACTTCTTTGTCCGACCTCTTTCTCTCTCTCTCTCTCTCTCTCTCTCTCTCTCTCTCTCTCTCTCTCGAGATCTTCTCGCTTTACTGCCATACAAAATCATTATATACCCAGGGCACCGCGAATACTCTTCACTTAATTAAAGATTATATTAAAGATCAGTGATCAAACGCGCTAAATCTAACACACCTTATTGTTATTTTCAGAGTATATATATACCTATACTACGTAGTACATATATACGTATATATATATATACCTACCCTTCTTCAAGTTGAAATACAGGGGTAGCTTTTTTTTGTTTAATATTTTATTTCATTTTATTTATACATAGGTACACACACATATATATTGTATATACTATATATATATTTTTATTTTCTTTCTCTTCTTCTTTAATCACCGTTATTTATACAGGTAAAACCTTCCTCGAGGTCGTATTTTGATATATATATATATATATATATATATATATATATATATATATATATATATTTTTTGTTTTTTTTTTCGTTTTTTTTCGGATTTTTTATTTATTTTTTTTATTTTTTGTGCTCTTGCTAAAGAAAAGGTCCGTCGAGTAATTAATTATGTGGGTGGAGAATAAATCTGATTACTTCTACACGGTTTTAATCAACCTGACGACCCCTACACGTTCGAAACATATATACATATTTTTTATGTATGTATAGGTAGGTACCCCATTCTGATATATAAAAAATGCTGAATTGTATATAAATAAGTATACAGCTATATACATATGTATATAATTATAAACAAGAATGAACAGAATATAGAAACACATATGATAAAGAAAGAAAGAAAATTTGAACCTTTCACCTGAGATTTGCAAAAAAAAAAAATAAAATAAATAATACAATACAAAAACAAAAACTTTTTTTTGTACGTCGAAAATTTTTTTTTACGTTAAACATATTTTTGCCTAAAACGATCACTATAAAAATATCGAATTTCAATCTGAATCGATATAGTCAACCATCTTGAAAATGATTGTCCCAAAAAATGTCAAAAAAAGAAATTACAAATACTTGTACCAATCAATACTGAATTATCATGAAGTTTCAAAATTTTATCGAAGAGGGTCAGACTTTTTGATAGGTTGAATTGAGATGGAATAACCCATATGTATATATAATGCATGTATATACAATACGGTTCAAAGTTTGAAATTTTATTCTACGGTTGGTTTAATATCGGATATTTTAGGGTAGCTGCACTCTGTATATATATACATACCTACGTGTACATATTATATTGGATGGAATTTGCTGGGCGTTGACGTGTGACTGACAAGTTGGGCGAGAGAATCAGATACATACATACCCATATGTATATACATATACAAGCAAGATTTATTTTCGTTTTTTCTTTTTTTTTTTTTATTTGGTTTAAAATTATCCAAAAATTTGCAAATTAGACATTCCATTCGCATCATTTCGAAAATTTATGTACCGCGAAATTATTGTTATATTAACAAAAATTTCGCGAGTATAAGGTACATGGGGTATTTTTAATCGTTTGTAAAAAAACAAAAAGATTGGACAAGAATGAGCCCGCAAAAAAAAAACAAAAAAAAAAAAAAAAAAAACTAAAATTATAAAAATAAAAATAAAAATGTTTCGCTGATTGTCAAAGGGCGACGAAAATTGCTGTTGTAATAATAAATTGACAAAGCGAATGAGTGAGTCAATCCGAGTCCTCCCAGTCCCGGTATCAGTCTGAGTCTCAGTACGTACCGCAGGTTGTCGTCGTTACTGCAGCCTAGCGAGAAGCAGCCTCCCATGTTATACTACGTGGATGAGATGAAAATAAAGAAGAAGTTCGCAAATGACGGAGGCTGGTAGGTAGGTAGGTAGGTAGACGAGGTAGGTAGGTAGGTATACACACAAATCCTTTGTAGTTCGTACGAGGGGCGCGCCCTGGCAATCAGTGCACGTTGGGATAGCAGCAGAAGGCTTACTCCTGCAGGAACCTGGGGAGACTTCTACGGGGTGAGAGTAGCTATACCAACTGAGGACGCCCACCGACGCCCAACTACCTCCTGGACGCCCGAAACGGAACCTCGGTAATGGAATCAGTCGCATCCGTGCCTAGAATCCTGGCACTGGTTCAGTGGTTTTCACCCAATTCTATGAGGTAAAGGAGATTCTCAGGTCAGGGATTCTCCTCGTAATCAACCCTAAAGCAAAAAGAAAAAAATAAAAAAATAAAAAAATACAAAAAGAAATGAAATGAGAATAAAACAGCAAAGGAGAGAAACCGCTGGACTAATGATAAAAAGAATAGAAAGAAGAAGATAAAAAATCTAAGATGTCATGACTTTGAAAACGAAAATGGAAAAAAAAAAAATTAATTTTATTAATTATTCACGGAATTTGGTTATCGATTTTTAGTTTTCATTATTTCATCGTGATGAGAAAAGTATTCGTTTTTCAGACTGGTTTCTAGTATCCGAAAAAATAGATCAAAATCAGACAAATGATTTAATTTTCATTTTTGAAAAAAAAAAAAGTCTGAAATTTTATAGAATTTTCACAAATTCAATTAGATCGAGATTAAAAAATTGCCACATTTCTATAAATTCGAGCGTTTTCTCATACAAGACAAGAAGAAACGAAAAAAAAAAAAAAAAAATCAAAAAATTGCAAATCTAGTTTTTGACTGACAAAAAAATTTCAAAATAAAAAAACTAAATCTGAAAATCTTTTTCGGGATTTATATTTTTATACTTGGATTGAAAATTGGAATTAACAAATCTGTTCCATGCTTTTGGACTATTGGGAACACCGAGACTGGACCAATTGAGATTTTCTATTCTTCTCTTCTCTTCAAAGTTAGGAAGAAAAAAAACCCTCAGAGATTTCCTGCTGTCCGTACCGATAGCTTAGTGGAAAACCAATTGAGACTGATAGTAAAGAGGAGATAGGAGATTGGGTATAGTAACGTTATCCGAGAGGGTAGGTAGGTAGGTAGATAGGTAGGTAGGTATACGTAGGATGTATTCATCCCTAAAGAATTGCACATGTATGTATATGTATATAATATAGATTCTTATGTATATTCCCATAAGTTTATCGTCATTATATTGACGACGATCCGAAATTCTGAAAGTATATCTTTTATGTATGTATAAGTCCATCTATTCGAGTATATAATAGAAGAATTTTGATAATATTGTAGGTACATAAATCGATGAATACATGAGAGCCGTATGCATGTATGTGTGTATGTACAGTACATACATAATGCGATTAACAGAATCTTACAATCCGTTCGAATCTCATATATGAAATATGTATCCATATATTCTGTATTATATATATATTTGGATTTATATACATATGTGTATATATATATATATATATATATATATATATATACTAAGCTTATAACTATAGGTGTAAGTATAGCTATACCTATATGCAAACTGATCGTGAATCTGCGAGACTAAAAACAGAGACTCCAGGGTTTACGTCGTTACGTTCCAAGGAAATCCGGCCTACGTTCACCGACTTGACATCCGGTTCCGGTATTTCTAACTCAACGACCTCAACAGCTCCTCTCCCTCTCTGTACACACACACACACACATATATATATACGTATATCTATATGTGGATACCGAGAAGCCACAATATTCTGTGCGAAAACATCCCATTTTCAAATTTACTTAGTTTAACTAATTTTTATTCACTTTTTTTTTTTTTGATTTTATTATAATTTTTTTTTTTTTTAATTATTCCCCTTTCTTTTTTCTTCTTCTCTTATCTAAGGGCTTTAATAACTTTTTTTAAAAGAAGGTAATTAGCCTCGAAATAAAAATAGTGAGTATTATTATATATACGATTATTTTAATACGGGTGTACAAATTTGAGTTTTGAAAATTTTCATATTTCTGTCATAAATAATAACCGTAAGTATAATCTTTTCCCAGTCAAATTTTATAATTCTGTGAAAAAAAAAACCGTTTCTGGACAAAAATTCTTCGAAAATCTGTAAAAAATCATCTTTGCGGGATAGAACTTTTCCTTTTTTTTTTTTGCTTTTTGTTTTTTTTTTTAATTGTTTCACATATGGAACAGTGGCAGGGTAGAGGTTAATCTACAATATGCATATTAATTATATGTATATACCTCGTCGAAATCGAGTCAGGGTGTATAAGAAAATTAGATTTTTTTTTTTATTCGAGGTGTATGTTTTTTCTGTAGAAAAATAAAAAGAGAGAGACAAAGTGAGAAAGAAAGAGAGAGGGGGAAAAAAAAAATTGAGAGGCTTTATTTCTTGATTAAAATCACAAACTTGTTTTTCTTCATTTTGCTCTATTTTATTCCTGTTTTTTGTTACTCTCTTCTAATTTCATTTATTAAATATGTATATATATATATATATATATATATATATATATATATATATATATATATATATATATATATATATATATATATATATATATATATATATATATAGGCGAAAATGAGTCCGACGACTTTCGTTAAATAATTAAATACAGTATATATAGGTATATGTATGTATATACTTATGTATAATTAATTATCATATGTACAAAAAAAATAATAAAAATAATAATAATAATAATAATATCACATATATACATATAGAAGCGAAGAGTGAGAGAAGAGTCGTTAGTTCTATGTACATAGGTACATACATACGTATATACGTACATACATAGATAGGTGTACATACGTACTATATTTTTGCAATATATCTTAGCCTACTTTTTTTTTACGCTCTATATACGTGCGTATGTATAATGTACCTATATACATGTACATATGTATATATGTATAAAAGCGACCGAAGTATAAAAGAGAGAAAAATTTTTGTTTCTGTTTCACGTGGGTATATGTAAACTTATGTACATACATACATACATATATATATATATATATATATATATATATATATATATATATATATACATAGGTATATATGTATTGTATATTTTTACGCGTATGTAGCCTACATATCTATAATATACATATCTACATACAAACCTACTATTATTTGGAGTACCGGAAAAACACAATGAAGTTCGTCCGCTGCTTGTTTACCGCGCTCGACTTTTCTACGAGTAGCGCCAAGAGAAAATATGAAAGAACTTGAGATAACGAGTTCACCTAGGTAACAGAAATCCCGGTCCACCGTAGGTATATAGATCATATATACATACATATATACCTACCATATCATATCTACCACCTCTACATTCTTCAAACTATAATTTTCACACATTATTAAATCACTTTCTATGTATATATATAACCACTTTTACATTATATAACGTAGGTATTTTAACATGTCCCAGAAACAAAAAAATCGAAATTTTGTCAAATTTCATCTAACTCTCTTGAGATTTTTTTTGCTGTCGATTCTCGAACAAAAACAAAAAATGTCGATTTGTTTTAGGACCAGACAGGATAGAAGAGAAAAAAAAAATAATAATCCAAAATCGTTAGGGTTACTATATGCCAGATTGAAATGACCTGGAACGACTCATATAAAATAAAAAGACCTACATAGAGAGAGAGAGAGAGAGAGAGAAAAAAGAAGAATAAATTTTTATTGTCTCATTTTGGTTTAATTTCATTTGTAATTATCACAAGTATTTAATTATCGTAGAGTAAATTTTATCCTACTATATACATATACCTAAATGTATATAGGTATAGGTATGCAGAGTGTGGGGGATTTTTTTTTAATATACGGTTGGATTTGACTCGGGTTTATCTACCTTAAAATTTTTAAAGCTCTTTTTAATAGATTTATTTGCGTTGAATTTTTATACCTACCTTATACCTAGCTAGTAGGTAGGTAGGTAGGTAGGTGGGTAGGTAGCTAGCTAGCTAGCTACGCTTTTGGATCACGAGGGAACGCCAACGGCTGCAGGGAAGTCTGGTTGTCTGGAGGACTCTAGAGACACAAGCCTCACGCTCCGTAACTTTGAGATTAGATTTAGCGACGAACTTTAAACTTTAAAGTTGAGGCTAGAACGGATCTTTACGGCGGTGTAAAAGTGGTAAATGCCTTACCCCACTTTCGTAAATCTCTCATACTGCAAAACGTACGAACGTACTCTTGAGAAACTATCAAATTTTTAAAATTTTCATTTTTCACTATACATATACGATATTACATTGATGACTCGTCGTCTTATCAAATTTTACGTTCTTTCCTTTTTTTTTTTTTTTTGTTTTTAAGGCAAAACTGAAAAATTTGTGTAGAATGATTAATATTTAACTATCTAATACAATAATACAACAAGCCGGAAAAACAGTACATTTCCAAAAAACCAAAAAACACGATTAAAATTGAAAAAATTTTGCATAAAAAAAATGCCCTATGTATTGCTAAACAACAATTTCATACGGTGCATTTCATTCAAATTCGATCTGGGTACATTTACAATTTCTTTTTGTCATTGGCAAGGAACGCCCTATGTATTGACAAACAACAATTTCATACAGTGCATTTCATCCCAAATCGATCTGGGTACATTTACAATTTCTTTTTGTCATTGGCAAGGAACGCCCTATATATTGACTGACAACAATTTTATACAGTGCATTTCATTCTAATTCGATCTGGGTATATTTACAATTTTTTTATTGTCATTGGCAAGGAATGCCTTATATATAAAAAATGAATGACTCAACTAGGAACAACATAATCTTTCATTTAGAAAAGTATTGCAGAGGAAAATGTACAGGTTTGTCGATAAAACATCGAAAATCAATTAATTTCCGGTATAACCGGAAGTTCAAATTGAACGAGACATGGCAATTTTTCATGCTCATCATTTGGTTGTAAAGTCCTGTGAATTTAAGATTTTTTTATCGAGCCGTTTTCGAGATCACTGCACGAATTTGTCGAACAGACCCACAGACAGACCGACATCTTTCTAAAAACCTGTTTTTCGGATTCTAGAGGGTCGAGAACGTAAAGATTCGTTGAAATTAGCAACAGTCACTTTTCGACGGAAACCAATATTTTTCTTATATCATCATAGGTGATGAAAAGTAATAAATAATAATTGTATAATTATTATATTATGTGCGATTAATATAAATTATTATAATGAACGTATAATAAGTAAGATATATATTTTAGCGAAAGCATATTATATACGTATACGTGACTACAGCATGTCTTATCTCCGCAGCCCAAGCATAGTCGAGATCTTGGCTTAATTGCGCCTCTCTTTCTCTGTCGTTCACCATCTTGTCCCCTTGAAGGCCTCCGCCGCCCGACAACCCTTAAGACCGTTTTCCCTCGTCTTATTGTTAGCTCTTTGTGTAATGTATGCTGAGTTAATTAGGTGAGCTCCAAGCCCGGTCTGGGCAACTCGACTCTACTTCCCTCGTCCCTCCTTTTATTTTTCATCCTTATCTCTATTTTTATACCCAACGTCTCGTCTTCTCCTTATATATATATATATATTTTTTTTTTTCTTCATTTTTTACTTCTATTACTATTTTCTTATTCTTTTTAGCTCTTCATAGTCAATCGAAACGCGAATAGATTCTAATAGAATCTTAAGCAAAAATTAAGGACCCGAAAATACTTTTCTCATCCAAAAATCAAAACTTTTTCAAATTTTATAAGTCAACTGTCTTTTTGAAGTGAAACTTCTTTCGGCAGGTACCGAAAATTTTCAAGTGCAACGAAAAGTGCAAGATTGACATATGCCTCTATAAAATATACATACCATGTAAGTCTTAAGTCTTTAAGTCCTAAGTCTTAAGTCTTAAGTCCTAAGTCTTAAGTCTCAAATCTTAAGTCTTAAGTCTCAAGTAAAGTTTTAAGTCTTAAGTCTTACATCTTAAGTCTCAAGTCTCAAGCCTTAAGTCTTAAGTCTTACATCTTAAGTCTCAAGTCCCAAGTCTTCAACGACGAAGAATCTCATCTGTTGTAAAAATCGAATACCATTTTCTATCCCTTCAATGAATTCATGCATAAATTTCCTAACACTGCAAGATTTTTGTCTTTCTTTTTGTTTTAGATTTTGTTTTTTTTTCTTTTTGTTTCTATGCAATTCTTGTTTGTCAATTTTGTATAATACCTATAATATAATGTACATACGTGGATAAAAAAAATCTACACAGTAGTGTTCTTTTAAATCGTGACTCTATTTATTCCGAAATAGACCGAGTTTCTTATCGTAACTTGGCTCTAGGTTACTTTGAATGCAGGACATGAAAACACATCGATTTTACGGAGGAAACTCGATGGTCCGATACGTCGTATAATAGAAGTTGAACTATCCCTCCTTAAAAAAAAAAAATAAAATAAAATAAAATAAAATAAAAAAAACTCTTAAAAGTATAAAAGTGTCGTTTGGTTATAACAATGGACAACTTTCGCTCTCTCAAACTGATAGCCATCTTATGTTCAATCGGTGGGGAATCAACTCTGAACAATAACAAAGTTCGACGTGTGTATATATATACATATAGTCTAGTATATACTCGACTAAAACAATTCTCTGTTGTACCGAAATGAGTGTATTATATATATGGATCATTTCAACTGATCTTGACCCACTGCAGCCCACATTTTTTTTTTCAATTTAGTTATAAATGCATCTGTACACCCAATTTTCTCTGAAACACTTTTAGGGTTATTATTATTATTATTATTATTTTTTGTTAATCACTTTATAGACAGAAAAAATACTTTTTGAAACGTCATAAATAATTTTTTCATAAACTTCGATCCAAACTGAATCACATTTCCTCTGTGAAATTTTTTTCCATATATAAGCTTAGACAGTTTTCGCGGTGTTTCATTTCGAAAAAAAAATTTAATATTACAAAAATGAATATCAAAAAAAAAAAAAAAAAAATTTTTCGATGATTTAAGAATAGTTTATGGAATTTTCAAAATGATTTTATTTTTCCCTCAATTATCTTTAAGGAATCGATAAAATATTCCTATATGTATGTATGTATGTATGTACATACCTATAAATATATTATATATATATTTCTATCACGATAAATCAGGTATTTGATATAACGGTAGATCTAGGGTGACGACCAGCAGCAGCAGATATCGCTCTAATGACGTCCCTTTGTCCCTTTGTGGTTCGGTTATTCGCCATTAACCGGTGCTGCCGCGCTATTCAACTTTATTTTACTGACAAATCAGCCCCTGCCCTCCATATATACATACATATAGCGTACATACACCGTTGCTGTACATACATACCTCGGAGTTTAGTAGTGGGTGGGTACATACCTATGTATGTATAAATTTTTGGTATACATATGTATGTATAGAGGTATGGTAGTTCGTTGGACAGAGACCCCCCCCAGTCCTTTTCCTCCTCTCATCCCTCTCATCCTTTTCATTTTTACATTTCTCTCCATTGTTAACGAACGACCGAACAAGCGAAAACTTCATGTATGTGTGTCTGTGTGTACTCATGTATGAACATACAACCTCTGTGTTCATGTCCACATTTTCACCTAATGTATTTACGGGTATAGGTTTGAATGAAAATTACTCACTTTTATACCTATATATATATATGTATATATACTATTATAGGTATAGGTATGCCTATATATTACCTGGCACACGCGTTCTATCGCCCTTCTCAATTTACACACCTTTGATTCTATCGTTTTTTGTCCACGTGGATCAAAGTATCATAAGGTTATACATATACCTGCCTATATACTATGGGTATATAGGTATATAAGTATTGTACGTAGGGATGTATATATATTCGTATACATATATTAGTGGTTGTTTTATAATTAACCGATTCAAAAATAATATGTCAAAAGCAAAGGAAAAAAAAAAAACAAAAAAAAAAAAAAACAAAAACCCTTTCATCGTCGATTTTACTCCTTTTTGTTTTGTTTTTTTTTTATTTTTTGATTCTATTGATTTCTCTCATGGATAAACTGCCCTGTAGAACAAAAAAAAAACATTTTTTACCAAAGTTGACAAAAAAAAAACAAAAATGTTGATAAACTTTTTTTTCATTTCTTTTTTGATTCGCACGGATTCCTTTTCGAAATGAATTTTCAAATATCGAGATACTGTAGAGAGTTGAGAGAGAGATATTGAGTAAAGTAAACTAGAGAGAGAGAGAGAGAAAGAGAGGTGATGAATATATGAGGTGAAAAATGTCAGCGTTGTGAAAATTTTTGCTAATTTTTTTGGTTTTTTTTTTCTTCGTGAATTATTATTTAAAGAAATAAAAAAAAAAAAAACAGGAAAAAAAAAAATTTTCTTCTGTTTTCAAATTTTTGTTAAAAAATTTCAACCCACTCGTCTGCAGGGGATATAAGCTTATATGTGTATATATGTATAATGGAGATATGTGAAATTCCAGAATTTTAGTTTTTTTTTTTCTTTTTTTTTATTTTGTAAATTTTTTTTATTATTTATTTTTGTTTTCATTTTACTTTGGTAATTACTCGCACTCTGTGCCATGGAGTCTACTTTTTTTTTTGGGAAGACCCGGTGGGGTAGAAAAGTGTTAAAATAATAATAAAAGGAAAATCACCGTAGGCATATATATAGTTATAGGTAATATATAGGAGATAATCATTATTTTTATTTGTCGGATTATTTTCACGGATCATTTTGTACATATTTACTATATAGGTATATACATTCGTTTACCAGCTGGTGCAGAAAACCGAAATAATAAAACTGGAAATAAAATTACCTACCTACCGAAAGGTCCGAAATTCACTTTCCTCCCCGTTATACTACTTCCGAATACCCGCGTTAATTAGTTTTTCCCGAGGTCAGAACCTACCTTCCTACCTACCCACCTCGTTCGACACAATCTTCTCGCCAAGAACCTGCAGGACCAGAACCTCATCTCTCTCTCTCTCTCCCTCTCTCTCTCTCTCTCTCTCTTGCTCACTTCCTCTTAAAGACCAAGTTAATACTTCACGAGTGTTGATTAAGAGCACGAAACTAGTCCTGAGATAGCTGAAGCTTATCGCTTACTAGTTTGGTCTATGTATGTATTAAATATAGTTATGTAATATGTATGGGACATTTCATGCCGTTATATATATATACATACGGGGGGAAATATGTGTTTAACAAAATGGGATACCTAAGCAAGAATTCTAATTTAAATTGCAATAATTTTCACTATAATGTCCTACCATGGTTATTGCAGGCTTCCAATTAAAACCAACTTTTTACAAATTTCATTTTACTATAAAATATTTTTCGAGCCCCATATCTATACGTTATGTCCCTGATTCTCTCATCATGTTATAGTTATGTATAGTAATAATTATACTATATAAAATAAATTTTCCGAAATTGTTTAATCATTTTTACTTTTCTCTCTCTCTCTTTTTTTTTAACTTCCCACAATGAAAATTGAAAATTTTCATAAAAAAGGGAAGTTATTGGTTTTGGTCCGATTTTCGAAAATCGAGGTTTCATCAGATCTCGACGTTTTGGGGTCCGAAGAAACTATTCTGACTATTTTTGGATGGACGTCCGTATGTGTGTGTGTGTGTGTGTGTTTAAACAAATTTTTGTCGTACGATATCTTTAGAACGAATCGACCTATTGGAATGGTTCTTATGGCGATCGAAAGGGTTTATCAAGACTTAGATCTGATTAGATTCTGAAGTCGATCGGTCAAATAGTTTCAAAGTTATTTGAAAAATAAAAATTAAGAAACAATTTTTTTCGTTTTTTTAGCGCATAACTCCTGAACTGTTCGTGCGATAAGTCTCAAAACTTAATCAGACTTAGGTCTTGGATAGCCCTTTCGATCGCCGTAAGATTCATCAAAATCGAACGATTGGTTTAAAAGATATTGCACGACGAAAATTTCTCTCTTTGTCGTACGATACCTTTGGAACGAATTAACCGATTTGAATGATTATTGCGGCGATCGAAAGGTTTCATCAAAACTTAGATCTGATTAGACTTTGGAATCGATCGGTCTAGTAGTTTCAAAGTTATTCGAAGACTAGAAATTGAAGAAAAAAAGATTTGTATAGGGAAAACTAATTATACTTATAACCTTCTTTAATTTATTATAAACACAATAGTATCAATTAATTGTAACGTATTTAACACAGCGGGAAGTTTTCGGGTTGGCCCACAGGTCAACCGGTTTCCTGATTTTTTCTGTCTGTTGTAGTTTTTTTTTTTTTGCTTTCTTAGATTATTTTATTTTTGCCAAGTTGATGTTTTCCCTTTTTCTTTTTTTTTTTTTGTATCGTCAATATATGGCGTTCGTTCAACAAGAAGGATTGACCGGTTTCCCGGGTTACCCTCCGGGCTGCAGGAGTCAGGATATCCTCGATGCTGATAAGAGGATGGTTGGGCTGGGGTTTCTCGTTGGTTTAAGGAAGAGAAAGAGGAATAGATATATACGTATGTATATGTACAGAATAAGGAAAGGAAATCAGCAGCAGCAGCAGCAGTAGCACCAGTAGCACCACTAGCACTAGCACTAGCACCAAACAGCATGCCAAAAACAGAGCCACGGGGCCTGACCCTATTATATCCCCGGCCAACTCGGGCGAGACAGATCCTGACGTCGAGGAGAAGGTCGACAGGCCTTGACGTTGAGAGGAAAATTCGTTTATTCGAAGGATTCCGCACGGATTTCAAGATTATATCTTTTTGCTTCTCGATTTTATACTATACAAACGTAGGTAGCAAATCTCCTACTCTCAGTCCTTACTCTTACTCTTTTATTTTTTATTTTTTTTTTTTGTATTTCGATGTGGTTTAGATTCCGTCCACAATTTTTTTTTTTTTTTTTAATTTTCTATATAATCGAGTCATCGTGAGTATTCAATAATTTTTTTCAATTTTTATCTCTATGTAAATTATCCAGATATATGAATTTGGAATATATTTACTAATTTTGAAGCCGGCTGGTTGAAGTTTCGAATTTCAAATGTTTAAAAAATGATTTCGAATTTTGACAAACGTTCGAGTACAGAATATCAAAATTTGAAAAGATCGGAATACAGATGACTAAAAACACCGAAAGTCTAGAAATTTGAAAATTTAATCGTGAATTTCAAACTTTGAAGTCTTATTGGCGTTTTGGATTTTTAAACTCTCATATTTTTCGATTTGGATTTTTTTTTTAAATCGACTATGGAGACTTTTGGGTAAATGCAGTTTCTAAAATCTGCGATTCGGTTATATTAAAAATCGTTTGGAACTTTTAAAATACTCCTAATTTTGTATAATAAAATAAAAGTCGAACACAAAACACTTTGAATCACGTTCGTATATACAAAATGAGTTAAATATTTGAAAAATTCATACGTCTCTCGATATCATATGAAGATATAAAAATTTGAATGAAAAAACCAAAAAAAAAAATCTCAATACTCATTACGATTCAATAAATATCGCGAAACAAAAAAAATTTGTCAACAAAATAGCAATTTCAAATCGTCACTGAGTCAATATGGAATACCTGATATGTATTTAGTTTTTCACAGAAGCCCACAAGTTATATTTATCCGCATATATATATATATATATATATATATATATATATATATATATATATATATATATATATATATATATATATATATATATATATATATATATATATATATATGTATATGTACAAGAATATACCTGTATAAAAATATATATATATATATATATATATATATACTTTTAGGTATAAAGTGAAGCAAGTTTCTTTCCTTTGCTAAAATGCCTATGTAAACCAACCTTATATGCGTATATGTATACATATATATCTATTTACTAAGAAAATTGTTTGAGAGAAAAAAAAAAATAAAAAAAAAAACTTTTGAGATGGTTCAACACAGGGAGAAGAATTTCATAAGCGGATTTACGGTACCCAATCAGAATCTTTTGCAATTTTTATATACTGTAAGTAGAAAGAAAAAATTGCGATATTATATATTGGGTGGGAAAAAAAAAGAAAAATAAAAAATTGTAATGTACATAAAAAATAAAAGAAAAGAAAAGGAAAGAAATAAAAATTTCATTCCGGTTAATTAAGACGAAGTTGAGATTCACGAGGATTTTTATTTTATATAATCACTCGAAGTACGATGAGTGATAATAAAGGCACTGCAGGAGGGATGAACGAAAGTATATATATATATATATGTATATACGATTCTTCCGATCACCTTAACACAGATCTTATTGTTAGTAAAAACAAGGGGGAAAAAAAAACAAAAAAACAAAAAAACAAAAAAAAGAAAAGTAAAAAGGGAGCCAGGAGACAAAGTATGTTTTGTTCATAGCTTTCATTTGATGAATATTTCATGAGTGTACACAAACCCATAGCCGGAACAGATTCCACGAGGATTTTCTTTTGATACGAAAAAGCTTTCCTCGTGATAAAAGGAATAAAATCTGTGATACACTTTACTTAAATTATTTTTGTTAATCCAGAGTATAGGTATAAAAAAAAAAATAATAACAAATTTATGTATACATAATACCTAATATAATATAATGTATATATATATATATATATTTTTTGTTTTAATATAAATAATTTTTCCGAAAGCATATTTCTTCTTTTTTTTATTTATTTTTTTTTAAATTTTTTCACACAAGTAATCGTCGAATGAATCAATTTCGATCGTAGCTGATGGAGTGGATAAACGCTGTTTCCAATCTCTCGGGGTTTTTACGCTCTTTGATCGTACGACCTCACGTGATACCAGAGTTTAGGAATATCGGGGTTGATCGCTACACTGCGACAACGAGGTGGAACTTTCAGAGCGGATTCCACCCCACCAAGTGTTATAAGGTCGTTACCTCTTCGTTAGGTCTACGAGTTTGGAATGGAATTGAAACCGTGTCCCAAGGCTGCAGGCCCGTGATGAGAAACGTGAAAAATCGTGTGTCTCGCTCCCGGCTACTACAGGACTTAGTCGCACCTCCTTTCCACTCCTCTCCCTCATCTCTTCTCTTTCCTTATTTTCTTTTCTTAGCTCGGAAATTTGCCCGTCGGAGCACTTCCTGCTTCACCGTTCAGTTATTCGCCCCGCGCGCGTCAAGGAGGGACGAATTTTAATAAGGGGATGACGCAAAGGTAACACCGAGTTTCTCTCCTTAGCTTTACCTACCAAGATCGAGGATCCAGGATTTAGGATCCAGAATTCTCGCCAGCAAAACCAGCAGCAGTCTACGATAATGGACATGAAAACTGGTCCCTTCATCCCGCTCGACTCTCAAGGATGTGCCAATCTTTTCAATTTATGACTTCTTCCTCTTTCTCTATATCCCACTTGCTCCCTTACATAAACCTTATATTTTCACTCTCTTTCTCTTTTATCTCACTGTCTCGTCGCTATTTTTTTTTTTTTTTTTTGTTTTTTCTCTTTTTTCTTCTTTCTTTTTTTCAACGTCCTCTGTCTCTCCCTTCGCTAATAATCGGCTCAATATCTTTCCACAAAAAGATTTTTAGCCACTAAAAAATTTTCACCCTTGAATCCCCGTTCACCTTATATCTTATACCTACTCTCTTATAGGCTCGTCCTTTTTCACTTTTGTCGATTTCAAGATTTACCCAACCCACCAAACAATTAAACTCGTCAAACCACCCCTAATTACAACATCGTTAATTCCTCCTCAGATTTATCCCGTCAAACTTCGTGCCTGATCATCGTTTTAATGATTATAATATCCTAATAGCTTGATAATAATTATTCAAGGATTAAAAAAATATCTCAAAAATATATAGTATATACCTAAAAGGTCTTATCGTGAGATTATAATCGTCAGTGACGATCATCCGGAATTATCTCTCTTTAAAATTTTCGTTTCTAATTAATTTATTAAAATACATAAAATTAAAAAATAAATAATAATAATAATAATACTAATAATCGCTATATAAATTCATGACCGTATGTATTTCGTCTCGGTTTATACCCATGTCAAAGACTTATGCTCGACTTGAAACGTGACGTCGTTCAGTTTAACCTGAGCAAGGAAATACCTGGGCAAACGATATCGCAGAAACTTTTCGCCTGAAGGTTGGCCGGGGCTGGGGATGTTGAGAGTTCGTGTCCCGTACAAGGAATCAATTTCCGGTACGAGCTAAAGAGAGAGAGAGAGAGAAAGAGAGAAAAAGGAATAAAAAATAAAATAAAAAAAAGCAAAAAAGAAATAGAAAGATAGAGCGAAAGAAAAAACTGGATAAAGAAGGAAGGAATTATCTGTTTATCCTCTGGAATAAAATCCCAGAGGAAATACTGACACGAGTAGTACCTAGACATATATACAGGTTACACAGGATAAACGACGGTTATGCATAAAACTACAAGTCGAAAAGTTAAGATTACTAAGATGAAAATACGTTTAATTAATTTTCACACGGATATAATAATGTTGAAAATATATTAAAAATTAAACCGTAACTACATACGGTTAATCATTTCTTAATCCTGAAGATAAACACACAAATTGTTGATTTTATAAAACTTAAAACTTCGATGTAGAACTGCAGCTAACGCTAGCTTACGTATATGGAATAGTTCGCGTTGCCGCAGGCAGATGGATACGAGTTTCCGCTCTACGTATAGACCCTCGGGCGCTCTCTCGTAGTAGAAGTAACACGGGGAGTTAAATACCTGCTTTTATCGTTTTATTTATGTATTACCGATGAAGAAATTTTATTGAAGGTATTTAGTTGTATGGGCTATTAATTTTCTCCACGTTTTATCACGGAATTGTAATGTTTTTATTGATGAATAATTAAACATGAGCGTTTTATAGCGATTTTTGGTTTCTTTTTTTTGTTTGTAAGGTTTTTGGATTCTTGAATTTTCCGAATTTTTAACTGTCCGAATTCCGGGATTTTCGAATTTTATTATTCTGAAGTTTAAAGTATCTGAAACTTTGAAGAATTGTATAAATTTCGACCTTTCGAAAGTTTTTAAATTCGGAACTTGAACTCGGAACTCCAGTTTGGGGTAGTTTAAGTTAAACTTACAAACGACTTGTTAGTAGTGACAGTAGGAGCCACGTAATGAAAGAGAAGAGGCTTAAAAGCGGATAAGTAGCTGAAGTAGGTGAAAGAAAGGAAGAAAGAAAGAAAGAAAGAAAGAGGGAAAGTAAAAAGGAAAACGAGAGAGAGAGAGAGAGAGAGAAAGTTGGATGAAAAAAAGGTAGCCTCATTCCCTTGACTCCCTCGACGCAGTAGACTCGCTCGGCTACTTCCTGGTTGGCAGCCTTACGTCACTTGAGTGGAAACGCTGAACCAGCACTCAACTCCGACGACGTCGACCACTACGGGTCTGGTTTCTCCCTTTTATTAAAGCTCTTTGGTCCCATCGCCCATCGTGCGATTTCTCCCCCCTCCTCCCCCGTATTTCTCCCGTCTCGCCTCTTCTTACTCTTCTCCCTTAACCCCCGTATACCTTTTACAACGGAAAGTCGAAGGGGCGAGGCGCGGGCGTCGCGACGCCTTTAAAAGTATAAAACAATTTTGCGAATCTCAAAGGTTGCGGCCCCTGAGCTTAAAGCCCACTAGACCAACCCGACGACGCGACGCTTTTATTCTATATCAATACCGTATAGAATCGAAATTGGACTTTACGCGTATATATATATATATATATATATCTACCTTACCTTACCTTACCTTGCCTTACCTCACCCTCCTACCAAAGATTCAGAGAATAAAATCTCGTGCGTAGAATCGCTTTCCATTGATCTTGAATTGGTCCCAATTTGGACCTCAGTTTGTCCAAGGCTCTGACATTACGGACGTCGTTCAATGGGAAATTGGAAATGGGGAAAATGGGAAAATGGGGAATAGAAAATTGAACCCTTAGATTTATAGAAAATAGACTATCCATGGGACAAACGACTTAGGCACTGCTTTTTAACTACTCTAATACTACAATAGAGTAGATCTATATATATTAGAGTGCTTCGTTTTAGATGAGGTTTTTTTCTTTTGGTCCATTCACGGAATAATGTTCTAAACATATAAAAACAAATTCTCACCAAATATGAGCTATTAATTTTAATTCTAAGAACTCGCGAAATGAATTTGAAATTTTCCCATTTGATTAACACGTGAATTTTAATTTTTTTTTTTTCAATTATCTATAGCTTCGCAGCATTTCATGATATTTAATCGGCAATAGGTGGAAATGACAGAGGAATCTTTCCTCTTCAAAAGTGTATGTAGCCAATATATGTTTTGTAACCGATCTCGCCCGGTAAAACATCTTGAAGCCAATTTTCTCTCAAATTTCATGGTTTTTTCAATTTTTCTTATAAACCATGAACTTAACAACAAAATTGTGTAGAACTTTTTTATAGGGAAGTCAATTTACTACAAAAAAAGTCATGTAAGCCATAGCCGTAGAGCTAGTAGTTTTCGAGATAAATCCAATTAAGCATTTCAAAATTTGAGAAATCGCTGTTCTATCCGAAATTTTAATACTTTTTAATGGTTACAAAACATAAATTGGCTACGTACACTTTTGAAGAGTAAAGATTTTTCTGTCATTTCCACCTATTGCCGATTAAATATCATGAAATGCCACGAAGCTATAGTCAATTGAAAAAAAATAAAAAAAATTAAAATTTACGTGTAAATCAAACGGGAAAATTTCAAATTTATTTCGCGAGTTCTTAGAATTGAGATTAAGAGCTCATATTTGGTGAGAATTTGTTTTTATATGTTTAGAACATTATTCCGTGAATGGACTAAAAAAAAAAAACAAACTCGTCTAAAACGAAGCACCCTAATATATATATATATATGGGATGTCTCGTGTCAAAACGGACCAACGACTTGCAATTTATTCATATATGGTATATATTTTGAAATTGTAAAATATCCGTAAGTCGTATGTCCAATTTATTAACTACAGTCAAAAGCGATTTGAATAATTAGTTTTTTTTTTTCTTTTTTATTTTTTTCTTGACTTTTCTTTCCTAAGCATACGGTTAGTAGAATTACTACTACTACTGCTGCTGCTGCTGCCGCTGTTCCTCCGGCGAGAGTAATCAAGTGCATCTCCGAGTTCTTTTTCTAACGAAATCCAATTTTTCCCACTGACAAAAAACAAGAATAGAAAAAAAGAAAAAAAAAAAAAAGGAAAAGAAAAGGAAGAAATTAAAACGAAATAAAGTTGAAAAAAAATTGAAACGAATCGATGAACCAATTATTATGAGATTGCCGTTGGGCATTTACCTATCCACTATTCATTCATTTCGGTCTTGAATTGAAATGCATTCATCGGAAGCGATATCTAATTATTATGTGATAAAAATTTATGTTTTATTAATTAGCTATACTTAGTAGTATTAATTTTAACTTCAAACCGGAGTTTAACCCTCTCAACACTTAGTAATACAGTCTAGCCAAAAAGTAAGACCTATAGTAAGTTAGAAAAAATGATTGATGTTCTTAATGACTATCAAAAAAAAAAAAAAAAAACTCTGACGACCAAGCATCTGTACTTCGTAACTATAAACGTATGTGTGTGTGTGTGTGTGTGTATAGGGTACCTTTTTTCGTATTTGTTTTCGAAAATAAATCTCTCTAACTAAATCCTAAAATAGTGAACAAGAGGAACATGCACACACGATACATTCCATAATATGTGAACAAATATAAATCATATTCTCATTCGGCAATGTTTTTTGCAAATTTTTTATCGTTGTTTTAAAATTATTATTTTTTTTCTTTAAATTCAAATCTATTCTTTTTACAATCGTTTTGGATGATTTTAGGGTAACTAGATGAGGTAGATACCCCATTTTACCTGCAAAAGAAAATTTTTCATGAAAACTAAAAATTTGTTTTATATATTTCAAATTATACAAGTAAAAAAAAAAAAAAAATAAAAAAAGAAGATTCAACATTATATATATTATAGCTCATGAAAATCAAGTATTTCCGTACCGTATCCGTTTTGGATCCCCCTACCTTCTCCTATATATTCATCAATGTTCATTAAAAAGTTATAACTAATCAACTAATTAATTAATTGATTAATTAATTAATTTTGAAAAATTAACTTTTTCTACGAGTCTGGTATATACTATATATATGACATATAATTCCTGCACTCCCATATACATACATACCTATAACTTTTTTCATACCTATAACATTTTTATTATTATTTTTAATTTTTTTTTTTTTTTTTTTTTAATTTTATTTTCTATCTTTCCCCCCTTACTTTCAATCAAAAGTGAATATTTACCGTGTCCCGTAGTCTACAGTAGTAAACCCGAACCTGGGTGGTTATTCATCCGCGAAGGAAGGGTTGTCCGGGTAAAATCGTTGATGCGTATATATCTCTCTATTCTGTTGGTATCCATATCGTGTTTGGTTGAACATTTATATATCTTTTACCATATATACACATTCGTAACACGTGATATTATATATTGTACACATATACGGATAGAGAGAGAGAAAGAGAAAGAGAAAGAGAAAGAGAGGGATGTAAATATATATATGTGTAGGTATTTGTGTGAAGAGAACGAGGGTTTAGTATAGCCGGCTATAGCTGCTCACGGGCACAGCTGCGGCGGTGTCAAGTTCCCCAAATCTCCGGTCTTATCCCGTTTGTCCATCCCGTCCATCCGTTGGTTCGTTCGTATTTCGTCCGGCTGTCGGCCCTTCGTTACTACCGAGGATCTTAAGGCACATAGATATAACGAACGGGTGGAAGATAGGGGGGGGGGGGGGGGGGGGGGGATGTACTTTATTACATACGATGACTTGGATCGCAAAAAGTGTGACCCTTGAAACGGCGAGATTATATTTCGTTTTATAATTATTATCTAATCCTAATACTGAAGTGACTAAAATTCTATCTCTATCTCTCTGCGGATATGTTTATCTGTTTTTCGGCTTTTACCTAGAACCCAAAACTCGATACTCGACCTAAAGTAGAAAAAAAAGAGATATTCTGATAAGTTTTTTTTTTTCTGTTTCCATTTTTTTTTTTTTTTACTCCAGGCAGCCAGATTTCGAAAATTTTTACGTGATTTTCTTTGAAAGTAGTCGGAAATATTTGGAGAAATGATTTCGATGTATTTTTTATTGATTTTTTAAGATTTTTTTCCAATGATTTCAAAAGATTGTATGTGTATGTATGTATAAATGATATCATATACGGGATTAAAGAAGATTTAACATCATTTCAACGATTTCTAAAGCTATGTAAATTATTTTAACGGGTTTCACATGATTTTAATGGGATTATAATATAAACCACGGCGCAGTATGAAAATATATTTTAACAGTATATTTAAGCGATTTAAAATAATGAAATATTTGGAAATTATTTTATACCGAGTTTAATTGAAAAAAAAAAATATATATATTTATTTTCAAAAACTAAGTCATTCGGAAAAGAATAATTCAATTCAATTATACTCGAAGGTTGATCGTAGGATAATGTTTCAAAGCTTGTGAAAAAAATAAAAAATTATGGTAAAAAAACAGCAAAAATCAAAGAAGAATCATAATTTTTGTATTTTGTTTTATTTCTTTTTTTCCTTCTAAAATGGGAGATATTTTCATTTTGAGGGAGTTTCATTATACGTACATATTGCCTGAAGATCATATACAGGTAATGGGTGCATACAGCTTCTCTTATCTCTAGGCAAAAACTGTATTTGCATAAAACTAACAAACAGCGCAAAAAAAAAAAAAATGAAATTAAAAAAAAAAAACAAAAGAACCAAAATGAAAAAGAAAAAAAAATGAGAATCTCTGAGGTGCGAGGGTCGTCTTGTCTTAAGTTTTAAGATCGTCGTTGTTCAGGGGTCTGGGAAACGAAACTCAGTAGGCTTCCTCCCCTCGTTTTACGTTTAGCTTCTTCTCTACTTTTCTCTTCTCTTCTCTTTTCTTCTCTTTTATTCTTTTCTCGAGCTTCTCATCGTGCGTCGTCAACCAGGAGCCATACACCCATACACATACCAATAGCCCATAGCCCATAGCCACAACCAAAGCATAGCCATACGTCACATCCGCCGCATCTGTGCATTCACTTTTTTTTTTATTTTTTTTATTTACACTCCCTTGCCCTCACTTCTTTCCTCTCCGTTCCTTTCTGCTCTTCTTTTCTCTTTTCTTCCCCCGCTTTTTTTTGTTTTTTGTTTTTTTTCTAATTTTTTCATTTTCGAGGCTAACCTGACCTGAACAACATGCCTGGAGAGATACTATGAGATGTTATTCGCCTTCTCTGTTACATGATGGTATAAATTATCGTTGTCGTCGTCGTCGTTCTCGTCTTCATCTTTGAGATGCAACAACGCACTCTCTTTGCTCATATAGCTAGTCTATATCTTAGTGTTTTCTATTTATTTATCCCTTTCCGTATACATACATACATATAGGTATATAATAAAATTTCAATTTCAAATACACTGAGAAAAAATCTCAACTATATTTTATTTTTTCTTTTGCAAGATGTAAAAAACAAAAATTTAATTCTGATTTCTTTTTTTGTTTTTCTTTATTTTCTACTCTTATGAATATTCACTACTTTGGCTAAAACTATACATATATACATACATTTTATATGTATATATATATATATATCTACGTATATACTCTTGAACTAGTACCGCGGCGAATCCCTCGAGTATTAATTAAAAAGCTTCGTGAATGGATAGGCATCTGTGTCGAACGAACGGAACAGGGTGTAAGCTGTAGCTTTAGTTTCAGATCTAGTTGTAGCTACAGTCCTATACCAGGCCAGAGAAGAGATTTGAATTCAAAGGGTCCCGACCTCACCTATATATACCTATATACATATATATATATATATACAGCAATTATTCAAAGAGTATATATCACAATCACTACAGCATTCTCAATTATTATACTCACTATTTTTTTCAATCACTTTTCCATTTCTCTGATTGATCGCATACATACACATACATATATACAATATATACACATAGGTATATATAGGGGAAGGAAATTCTGGACTTTAGTGAACTCAAATATGCTGAATCTTCTTCTTTTCTTTTATTTACTTCTATATCTTGAAATATATGTAATAAATTTTTAGTTTCAAAAATTTAAGTAAAATGGGGTATCTATCGCCCCCTCCTTCTCCTGATACCTTATGCCCCTATTTATTTACCAAATTTCATACCGACACTGATCTCTGTAGGTATAGCAGTTCCATACACTTAGCTCTATACTTATATATAGGACAATGGTTGAAAATTAATTAATACACGTTTTAATTAAATCAATCGAAATTGTATGATGAATTTATTTATTTATTCCCTCCCCCCCCCCCCCCCCTCCGGCGATTGAAACATGACAACGTTTATTATTTTATCTTTATAAATTTTCACCAGATCCCTATACCTGTTTCTGACATCGCATCATTTTGAATTTATTAATCATAGTGTATAATATTTTTTTTTTCATTTATCATTGTTATTATTATTATTATTTCTCTTTTACCTCGGACACGATTAATGATTCTTGTTCTGATTTATTATAACAAAACATATACTAAACAACAAAAAAACACGTCCGTCAAATCGCGAGTATACCGTGAGAATCACGTGAAACTATACAGTCGGAGTGCGCAAGCGCCGAATAATACGAATATTATGAAGCTAGCCAACTCGTCACGCTGAAAAATCCCTAGGATATGCCGAGTTAAACAATATAAGGAATTAACAAAAACTCTAGGTAGATTTTCAACTAGTTACAGTCTAACCTCATCATAAAATTCGTATTATTCGACGCCTGCGCCGCTTAGACTATATAGTTTCACAATATATGTATTTATGGAAATGAAATAAAAATTGTTGAAATAAATTCAATAATAATAATAATAATAATAGTAGGAATAATCATATTATGATTCTTAATTTATGTATGTATATGTATACGTGAAGAATAATGTAACTGTAGAGGTATTAGGTATGTAGATATGTATATACATACCTATATGGATATATTCTGTAACTGGATTGACGTAGAGACACGTAGTGGATGGAACACAACACGTCACGGGCTTTTTAGGAAAACGGAATATGTATAATATATTTATATCCGGAACCTCAGATCCACTTTTCCGCTTTCAGATTTCAATTGGTTTTTATATACATAGATATATACCTATGTATATACCTGTATATGTATATAAATTTTTTTTCTTTATAATTTAGAGACTTTGGATTCGCGTTTGACTGGCATTGCGGATAAAAATTAACGTTATTATACCCATATACCGAGACACGGTACAAAGTTCTTGACTTCGCAGAGAATAAAGAAAAAAAACTACGTACATCAGAGCCTTTTTTCGTTTTCTTGTAATGACAATTCTTCAAAATTTTACTTCAAAAATTATATTATTACTTTTTTGTTGTTGTTTCTTTCATATTATTATTATTATTATTAGGTACTATGAATTTCTTTTTCCCTTATTCATATTTCAACTTATGATCGTTACAAGTTTTCATATTTATAATAAAGTAAAAGAGATGACAAAATTTTGTAAAAATTAGTCAAAAATGTTTGATAATATTAATCATATTAATAATAATAATGACAATAATAATTGTCGCAGTGTTTGGAAAATGTAATTATTTCACATATACATAGTTATATGTACATACATATATTATATATACACAAGGTAAATAAAATACGTTAACGTTCGTTAATTCACAGGGTATATGTATGTAGGTAGGTATGTAATCATATCGTATGTATATATATATATATATATATATATATATATATGTATATTTATATATGTATATACACATAAATACATACAATGTCGGGGGATGTCAACCGAGATTGTCGTTTTATAATATTACATTAAATTCCGAGCTTATGCAGGGTGGTAAAATCTGTTCCGTTATTCCGTACTATATATGTATACACTGTACATAGTTATATGTATATGAGTCGGAGATTCTTTCTCAACGCTTCAACATCTCGCCCATCGCTTTATAACTAAATAAAGGGATTAAAAAAAAATACCATTTTTCTTCACGTGCCATTATCCATATCCAAGTTTCTTTTTTTTTTTTTCTTCTTTTTTCTTTTAATTCAAATCGCTAAGATTAAAGTTTACCAAAATAACAATTGCCCCCCTCCCCCCCCCCCCCCCCCCCCCTAGCCCCTTTTCGCTACGTGTTCAGGAATTTACAACGTTTAACGTTGGCAACAGAAAGAAGAAATTTTTTTTTAACGCCCCTTTCGAGACTTATTTATTTTTTTTTTTAGCCACTCTGATTTTTTTGACAAATTTTTCAACTTTTATTCGTCTCGTGTAGATGAAAAATAATCAAAAATAAAAATAGAAATTAAAATAAAAATAAAAAACTGGAGCCATGATAATTTCAACGAAGTTCCATCTTCCCTAATTTAAACTCTTTTATCCACTTTTATATATATGTATATATATGTATATATAGGATATATGATATATACTTTGAAGTAGGTGGATGAAAAGAAAATCAAAAAACAAAAAAAAATCTGCTATCCGCTTGGGTATTATATATATAGTTTTACATTTCTTATTTTTATTTGTTTCTTTCTATCATTTCGCGAATTCTATATATATACCCATACCTATATACATACATATATACGTATACTAAACATTTTATTGTACATATCTATACATACATATATGGTTATAAAAATTGAGTGGGTGATAGGGGATGTTTGAAATATAGTTAGAAGCTATGGGGCGGAGAGAGCCGATCATCGACAGATTTAGAAGAAACAGAAAAAAAAAGAGAAAAAAAAACACTGTAGTAGCTGGGTGGCGTAGGTAGGTATATACATATACGTATATATGTATGATATGATCGGGTCTCTACAGAACCTTCATCGAGATTTTACTTTCGATCACCTGCAAAGTAGGTATATAATATACATAAGTTATAGGTACACAGATATACATATATACCTACCATCGTTATATATATATATATATATATATATATATATATATACACACACACACACACACACACACACACACACACACACACACACACACACATGGATACGTATTTACATACATACATATGCGAGTATGTATGTATGTTCTTATAAACTCTGTAGTGAGCTTTGTACAGGGGGCATAAAGCTTTCTAGGTGGATCTCGAGCGAGAAACGATAAGTTTGAGCGACAGGGCGTCGACGTTGCAGGGGTAGATTCGTCGTCAAAGGCTGTGAAATCCTATTATGATTCAAACGGACTAAAACGAGCTTCCTGAGCAGCAGGGGGTATACAATACGCAGAATAGGTGGTAGGTACCTACGCTGCACTCCCCCGCGATTTCTCCCTCTCATTTATAGCAGGTGGGAAATTAAAAGTTTTCAAAAATTCAAAAATCATATTATACGAAAAATAAACGAAAAAAAGAAGATTAAAAACTTCCCCAAACATTTAAAAATGAGTTACAAAAAAAAAAAAATACAGTTTAAAAAAGATTCTCTTTCTCGGTTTTTATCTTGATCTCTTTTTCATTCTCTCTCTCTCTCTCTCTCTCTCTCTCTCTCTCTCTCTCTCTCTCTCTCTCTCTCTCTCTCTCTCTCTCTCTTTCTCTCTTTTTTTTCCGTCTGTTTCCCCATGACACGTGACAAGAGAGTAAAAATTTGGCAAAGGTTTGGTGCAGGGTAGTAGGGTGGGTTCTAAAATCCTTGTTAAACGTAGCGAGAAAAACATACGACGTTACATACGTACGTACATACATACATACATACGTACATTCCTACGAGGATATATATTTTTTTTTTCTCTTTTTTCATTTTTTATATATATAGATTTTTATTTTTTTTTGTTATTTTCAAAAACGCGGCATTATCCTTGCGCGAAGAAAAAAATTTTACTGTCATTTAGCCCGTGAACTCAACGTTTCGTTACATATCGTATGAATTCTTACCTTCTTCTATCCTGAATCCCCCTACTCGTTGTATTTTACAGTTTTTCGAAAAATTTTTTTGGGTGTATATCTAATACACTCACCTCGTCCACGGAAACGTGACGATGGTGAATGCAATTAACGCCAGTGGGTTGTGATACAAGTTTTTACCAGGTACCTTTACAGCTCCTTTCGTGTTTCTTTTACTTGGATATGCTGGATACTGTTTTCCATTTTCTTGTACTCTATCCAAACTTTGTTTCTTTTTCCTTTTATTTTTTGGTTGGGGTAGGTATTTTTCTTTCTCCTTTTACTTCAACGAGCGCGTATCCCTTCTGGCTGGTTGGTAGGTAGGTAGGTTACGTTACGTTACGTTACGTTACGTTGTACTTCTTTGGTTCACCCTCTCGTGGACGAACGCGTCGCCTCTTCGTCCTCGTTCTCGTCGACGCCGACGTCGACGTCGTCTTTTGTTTTCGCGGGGAAATAAAAAAAGTAATGGGCAGGGTGTCGGAGACTTGGCGTCCTTCTTTTCTTTTACGGGGTTCGTAATACCGCCACGGCCTACTTTATCAAGGTGCTTTTAACGCACCACCCACTAAAACCCACCCTCTTCAAGCCAGTCTCTACATTTTATTATTTTTACATCCACCTTCACCGCCACCTCCACCTCCACCTTCTCCTTCTCCTTCTCTTTCTCCTTCTCTTCTTTTCTTGCTCTCGTACCCATCAAAAAAGGGTTGAAAACAATGACTCCAAAACTTGGAGGAGTAGAAACTCGAACTGTATGTATGTACAAGGCACTCTAGGGTATAGATACACGAGTGATAACTACCTACCTACTACTTTTTCATATATTCTTTTCAATTTACAAAAGAACAAAAACTTTTATCATCTCTGCCCAGTTCCTAGTCATCGTTTAATCCATTGTCACAATGGGACAGGACTAAAATGGCATAAAATAAAGAGATAAAAAATAAAAAATAAAAAAATAAAAAGGGAAAAGTGGTTAAAAATATGAGAAATGTCGTATGAAAAATAAAAAAAAAAAAAAAGAGATAATTATACACTTTTTCAAATTTTCAGCAAATGAGATGAAAAATGAAATAAAATTGTATAGGCTTACGTTATTCTCCGAGGACATAAATAAAAAGAAAAATAAAAAAATTCTGTATAATTTAGTGTATAAAAATATCTGATTTTTTTATTTTTAATTTCCTGATTCTTTCTCTACTTGTTGAAAATTTTAATATTTGGTAGAATATAAAAACGTAACAATAATTCGATAAAACCAAAAAAAAAAAAAACAAAAGGAATATTAGAATATCAAAAATTAGAATTTAAAAATATTTGTGCGCCGAAAGAAAAAACTCGACTAGTTATTTATTTATTATCAATTTTTTTTTTATTTTTTCTAGCCCGAAATTTCTGGACGTATTCCGCTCTCAGATACGCCCTTTTTTCAAAGTGTGTATGTATACAGGTATATGTATATAGGTATATATGTATAGTTAGTATAGGTGGCAATTTCTCGAAGTGGTCTCGCGACAATATGTATAACCTCTATCGTTGCTGATGGCCCGTTCGTTCACCCACCAACCCGCGTTTGCTCACTCGCTCGCTTCTCACCAGTCCTCCAAGGTACGAAGGGAAGAGTAGGAGGCCAAGAAAACCGAAGGACTCTTGAGCCCCGCGACCCACACACCCCATCTCTATATAACGATCTCCCGAAATCCACTAGACCAGAGTAAGCGATATCCTCTGATGTGCAGTTATTTCAGAAACCCTTCGATCCCTTTATTATATACATATACTCGTCTACACAGACACGTTGCTGTGTCGATGTGTCCTTAGCGTCCTTTGAAACCGTAAGATTACAAGTATTTTTCCTTTCCTTTCTGATTTTATTTTTTTGTTTTTTTTTTTGTTTATCTTGTTTTTCTATTTTTTTCGTCTTATTTTTGTTACCAAAGAAAATCTCTGACCAGTAAGAGTGTGCGATGTTAGCAACTTTTTTTTTTTTTCTTAGAGATGTAATAACGCCGAAGATCCCACCGCTGTCACCACTTTGTTATCATCTTTTTATTTCTTCAACCTCGCAGATTCTGAAATCGCAATTTACAGATACAATGCTGGGTGATTTTCACAGGGTAAATATGGTATTTCGATGGTGTTTCCGTAACCGGAAGTAGGTATTATTATTTGCAGAATTTTTTCTTTTCATTTTTCTCTTTTCAATCCTGAATCGTCATTTACTCAGAAATTCGAATAAATTTAAAATATTCGGTGTTTTAAACATTCAACATATTTACAATGTGTACATAAATCCTAAACCTACATACGTTACATATCTCTAAATTGCTTGAGAAAATAAACATAAAGAGTGAGAGAGAGAAAGAGAGAGAAAAGTGGATAAATATGGTAAGAGAGGGCAATCAAATTCATGACTCGTACACCTCCTTCCATTTCCTTTCGTACCTACCTCACTTGCTCACTGGCTACACGATGTTGGTGGGATAATTTATTTAATTGTTATTGTTGCCCCGTATTTTAAACTTATTCGATTAGCCGCCTCGGGTCTCGTATAACACGAACTCTGAAGGGCTAAGGGATTGGATGAGGGAGGAGCTGCAGACACAGCCTTGTACATATATATAATATACATCTACATTTACCTAACCACGATTTTTCCTTTTTTTTTTTTTATTCTTATTTCTTTCTTTTTTTTGATAATAAAACGAACCCAGTCAATTTATTCGAGACTTTGACGACGAGGGGTTGGTTCTTCCAGGCTCGTTCTTACCCATAAGAGAAATATAAGGTTTACGAACCGAGTTGTCGCTGGGTATAGGATGTATGTACGTATCTACTCGCATGTAGGTATGTATCATCATGGCTTATATTACGCATATAAAAAAGGCACAAAGTACATACCTCGCAATCGAGACGGACGATTTTATGTACAATATAGGTATATTTACAATATACATACCTATATAACAAGTTCTTTTCTTCGCATATATTGTATCATTAAAGAGTGTGAAATTACGAAAATAATAAAAATGAACTGTACATAATTTCTCTCAAATAAGTAGGCACACAGATTTTTTATCTTCCACTTCTTTCAATCAAAAATTACTTTCGATCCATAAAATCGTCTTCATCAGAACAATATTCTTTCAAATTTTTTCTATTCAAAACGATGTCTGAATACATAAGAAAAAAAAAATATATATATATATATATATATATATATATATATATATATATATATATATATATATATATATATATATATATCTCAAATTCATATAATGAAAATTGTAAATTTTGGCGATATTTCAAAAGAAAAAAATTTCGATTTTTTTTTTTCTGTTACAAATTGTATAAGATTTTTGATACAATATTGATAATGTTAAAGTACAACAATAAATCACATTCAAGATTTAATACGATTTTAGAAATAATGTAAATAATTTACTCGAAAATTTTAACCTAATATAGATATATATATAGTATATAGCATAGTACAGTATCCTATACAGAAGTGATAACATCGTACGAAGTACTTACGCTATGTATGTAGTATGTACATACATACGTAGGTACACCAACCCACTATCCAACCAAAGACGTAGTTCAATTCTAGACAACGAACATCCGTAGGCTTAATCATCCACCAAGGCTTACAGCTGCTCTCAGCTGTCCTGGATTAGTGAAATACCGGAACATTAACCAATAATAGCATATATACCTATCTACTTAAATTAATAGTGTACAATGGAATAACGCCAACGTAAATTACAGCTAAGGAAGAGAGCAGGTCTATCTATGTGTGTGTGTGTCTCTAATTAGAAAATAAATCAGTTCTAATATCGTTGATTTTTTTTTTTTTTTTGTAAAGAAATACAATATCCGTTAAGATTTTTGAAATGAATTCATTTTTCTATTTTTCTTTTTTTTTCTTATTACAATTTAGTCGATGATTTTTTTCAATCTTGTACAGCAGGACTGAGATGCAAGAAATAACACGAAGTCAGCCATGAGAGACAGGAGCTCGCGGTTCAGTATACAGTTACAAAAATTCTGATCACCTGCGGTTTCTGTTCCAACAGAGAAACTCTAAGGTGACTTGTTATTTTATTTTTTTCAATTTTTTTTTTCTTATTACCTGTATATTATACTCATATATAGGGTGTCACGAAATTATTATACTCTGCACTGCATACCAGCGAATTCCTTGCAAAAAATTGAGACGAAAGTTACCTATACAAAAAAGTCCGCAAGGACTTGGTCTTCTTGTAAAATGAATTTATCAACGAACCAATCAGCGTTCGGCTTTAGAAAAGACTCGCTAAAATCCGTATCACTGCTTGTCCCACTACCGAGAACAAGACAATAATAATATGTCGAGTTCCCCGCTCCGACTGTCTTCTTTTTAGTAATAGGGTAGACGGCGATGCGGGTTTTAGTATCAGTCTTTTCTAAAGCCGAACGCTGATTGGTTTGTTAATAAGTTAATTTTACAAGTAAACTAAGTCCTTACGGACTTTTTTGCACAAATAACTTTCGTTTTAATTTTTCACAAGGAATACGCTGATATATGCAACGAGTGTGCAAATTTCGTGACACCCTATATATATATATATATATATATATATATTTATTATATGTTGTGAAACAAGCGTTCTATGAGAGACTACGAACGTATTACTTTTCCATACTCCACTTTACATTATACTTTACTTTTACTTTTTCGTTTTTTTTTTTTCCTTCTTCTTCTACTTCTACTTCTTCTTCTTCTTCTTTATCCGTATTGGCAACATGACGACATTGCAACGCTGAATTATACGCTACCCGGTTTCTTTACAGCAGTAAAACATTTTTATATCATTTATTTTTACACGTCAAGTAACTATAATCACGTAAGCATCTTGTACTCGCAATTTTATGAATATATTACACAATTTTTTCAATTTTGATTCATTATCATTATTATTATTATTAATCGTAAATTTAGACTGAGATTCTCTCTCTCTCTCTCTCTCTCTTTCTCTCTCTCTCTTTGTTTATTATACTTGTTTGTACTTATACCCAGTTGCATGTAACTACTTAGTACTTGCATTAGCGGATAGAAATTCTCTTTTTAATAACCTCTACCTACTACCCCTCTCCCACATTACTTACTCACTCACTCACTCATTCACTTGCTCGCTCACTCACTCACTAATTACGAATGCTTTTAGCTTGAAAGAATTTTTATTATAAAAAGATTAACATCACTCTAGAGTGTATGTAATATATGTATATGGTATTGCATATACATATTTACACGTATGTATACATACATACATACATAGATATTATAACCGTGTAGTATATTTGGAAACATACCTATACCCACATTAGCACACACTGCAGTGCTGTTTCGTAATAAAACGGTACCACATATGAGGCTATAGATATAGATACATGTTTACGCACTATACATATGTACAGTAGATACATATCTATACGAGTACATCCATTAATTTTCCATCAAAACGTGCGCACTCATGACAGAAAATTTTGTCGCCAATTTTTATTTATTTATTTATTTTTTTTTTTTATTTTTACCGAAAGTAGGTACATACCTAATTTCGAAAAAAAAAATGATTTCCCGAAATTTTCAGCTCTATTTCCGATTTAAAAAACTTCTGAACTTTTCAAATTCAACTTACCTCGTGCAGCAGAGATATTTTCGATATGTCACCGTTTCTCTCAGTCTGATTCAATTATCTTCTTCGAAAAGTGGTTAATTTCTTTTTTTTATTTTTTTCTTTTTTCTTATTATGCAAATTTTTTTTATTCTTGCAAATAAATGTCAAAATAATTTACCCCTTTTGGGGAAGGGTTTAAGGTTGAGACCGAATTATTTGAATACGATTTTGGTGGTGGTTAAAGAAAAAAAAATTCATCCACGTACACCCTAAATAAGGACCACTCTAATAAGTATCTATATTAGACCGATTCAAAAAAATCAACTATTTTAATTTTCAAATAGTAAGTCAAAAATATTGTTCCAAATGACGAAAAAAAAAAGCTGTCAAAGTTTGAGCTCTTAATATTAATATTAAGAGGTGCCGCATAGCGATTTTCTATTTCCCATCTAAATAACATAGGAATTTTTTTTTTTGAACTTTGGAATTTTATAACTCGGCAACGCATCAGTGTACTGATAAGACCAGAACATATTTTTGTAGCGAATTGAACGTTCTACAAAAAAGGTCTCTTGGTCTTTTTCGATAAATCTAGCTATTTCCAAGTTGGTGTATTGGTTATTGATGATAATTAATCATGACTAACTTGGAAACAGTTGGATTCATCGAAAAAGACCAAGAGACCTTTTTTGTAGAACGTTCAATTCGCTACAAAAATATGTTCTGGTCTTATCAGTACACTGATGCGTTGCCGAGTTATAAAATTCCAAAGTTTAAAAAAAAAAATTCCTATGTTATTTAGATGGGAAATAGAAAATCGCTATGCGGCACCTCTTAATATTAATATTAAGAGCTCAAACTTTGACAGCCTTTTTTTTTCGTCATTTGGAACAATATTTTTGACTTACTATTTGAAAATTAAAATAGTTGATTTTTTTGAATCGGTCTAATCTATATGTATATAATTGGGGTATATAAAATATATTGAAAATTATTGTGGTATAAAGTCATGTGTAATATGTATATATGTATACATAAAATAGAGAGAGAGAGTGTGTCATGTGTTATACGATGACGATGTGTGTTTGGCCTGCACCCTCGAAACGAAACCTGATGGCTATAGACTGTAGGTATAAGGTCCTGGTATATGGATGACGGGTGGCTATTTAAGCGGACGAGTGCGCTCACGTACCCCGTATCTAATGCGTGCGTGAGAGCTTGCGTACTGTATAACGCGCCCTGAGTCACCTGGTCATTCTATGAATCCCATGCGTTCGGGGGAGGTTTGCTCGCAGGAAGCTTGCCTCGCGCGAGTTGAATAATAATATGAGTCATGTTTGGCACGCGGAACTGGGAGAGAGGAGTTCGTGCTTGTGTCGAAAAATAAAAGAACGAAAAAAATATATACATATACGTATATATTATACATACGTTTAATGTATACCTATATTTTGAGAAAAAATAAAAAACCAAAAAAAAAAATAACGAAAATCAAAACAAAAACGTTAAAAGGGGGAAAAAATCAACACCTGCTGGTAAAAATGAAAAAAAAAAAAAAAAAAACAGTATGTATATGAGAATGTAAAAATATGATCAGACAGTTTTGATTATTTATTTTGTTTTTGGTATTGAGGTAAAGAATGAACATCAAAAAACAAGGAAAAGAATTTTTTAATTAAAATTGATGTAAATTTTTCTTCTTTTCTTATTTATTTTTTCGTATCTAATTCTTTATGCGGTTAATTGTGAATAATTTTTTTTTTTTTTTTGTTAAATAGACAAAAATTTTCTATTATTTACACTTTATAGCGCAAATATATATTTTTTAATTTTCCAAGTCCAGATTAGTATATAATAGGATTAAAGTATATCAATTGATACCGTTATTAATATTATTAAAGTCTCATAAAGTGTATGAAGTAATTTTTAATAACCTAGTAGCCAGCCCGAGTCCAGAGATGAACTATAGAAAGAATTCTTATATTAAATTACAAAAGACTGCAGCAGTTATAACTGCAGTAGTCACGTTGCTGCACGGGTAAATAGGAAATGTCTACTTGAACAACGGTGCACTCTCCACAATCAACGACGAACCAACTATCTCTCTTGTCGTAAATATTTTCATTTATTTTTATTTTTTTTTCTTCTTCTTTTGTGTTTTTGGTTTATCTTGAAAAAAAAAAAAAAAAAAACGATAAAGAAAAAACTCCGAAAGAAAGGAAAAATTTTTGTCATTTTCATTTTTATTTGTTTCTACTGTATTTATATATATTTTTTTTTTTGTCTCTCTTTCTTTCTTTCTGTCTATCTTGTTACAATTATTTAGATGAATAATAATAATAATGAAGAAAGAAAGTTTGTTAAACAAATAAATAAAATAACGATATATTATTTTCGTATATCGAATTTCATTAGATCGATCAATTTGAAGTTAATTTTCGATTTGAGCCCTTGAATGAATTGGCTTCGTTAGCACTTAGCTTCGTTATACGTACATATACGTATGTACATACATCGAACCTGTATAATACGATCGCGTACATTATAGCAATAGGATTAATATAGGTAAAGATAAAGTCTGTTTGGCGTACATACATTTCAAACGGACCACTTCAGCTTCGTAGTCTATTGATCGCATTAATCTACCATCCATTAATTTTGTCGCGTTTGAAATTAATGGGCCACAAGGCAAAAGCAGAAACAGAAACAGAAACAAAACCAAAACCAAAACCAAAACCAGAACCAAAACCAAAAGCAAAATCGTAAGCAAAGGCGAAGACGCGTTGGAGGTATATTAAACACACTTACATACATACATACATACATACATATATATCTATATTATACTGTTCACAAGTGTATATTCACGTAGTAATAGAAACGAAGTGTGTACACAAATATATACCTACACCCGTATAGTGTATAGAGTTTACCGTTTCGTACCCCGCGATATTGCCCTAGATGAATATATCTTCCAACTCACTCACTCTCTCTCTCTCTCTCTCTCTCTCTCTCTCTCTTGCTCGCATAGAAAATCTTTAGTACGCGAGCGGAACCGCTACTTACAATTAGGCAACGCCACCGCGCCCTCGAAACCACCCTACCCCACCTCTCCTCGCCTACTACGGGTTTCGTCCTTTGTAGGCAAGCCGGAGTAATTGTATAAGGGAAATGGGCTAAGGCGCCGGATAGCATTCATACTGCGGCACGTTAACCTGTCAAATCACGACGGTAGGTGGTAGGGTAGGAAGGTAGGTAGGTAGGTAGGCTGCAGGCGGCATGCTGTTGGTCCGTCGCGTTACGTCGGAGCTTTACTTCTCTCCCCATACTACTCCTATCCCGGTTTACCTCTGATGTCAGCGTGCCGCGGCACGGTACAGCGCAACGCGCCACACCGTCACGAAGTATCTATAGCATTACCACAGCAGCTACTACCTATACACATACCACTGTATACATTAAATCGCGGATGTAAAGGGGACTTGCGCGCCACGAGACTTGAGATCACTCTCCCTCCCTCCCTCTCCCTCTCTCACTCTCTTTCTCTTTCTCGTAGGTATATACCAATACGCCTTAGGGTTAAGAGAACGGTAGAGATGAGAGGAAATTGAGTATTTCTTACAAGCTAACGGTAACCACCTTACACATTTACTTTGCTTTCGTATTATAACTCTACCGTCTACGAGTGTTATGAGTATACGCTTATTTCTTTATTACACTGATGTATTTTGTTGATTTATTAATATTACGGTTCATTTATAACGTTATAAACTACATTTTTTTTTTTTTTTTTTGATTTTCTTTTTCTGTTTTAGTTTTAACACGAATTTCGTGATACAAACAAACAACAAAAAAATATTTAGCGGTATAATGATTTATCTTTTTTGTTTTTTTTTTTATCTACTCGGTTATTCGACTCGATTACTATATACCTATCCATCTATCTATCTATCTATCTATCTACGTCTTTCTCTCTTTAGCTCGATTTAACTGGTTCGGAACTCTGCGCAGAGAGTTCGAGACTTCTTGACTCCCGATCTGTCTTAACAAACTTGAAGCAATCGAATCGATAGAATTCTAACCTCTAGTTGGAGGCTGAACTTTACTCTTCCTATCTATTGTGTACTTATTATACGTTTAACGAGTTTCAGATAGTTTATAAACCACTTGGGAAAGGTTTATGAATATACCTTTAAGTGTATACCTATATATACCCTGTATCTTACGCCAACTCAATAAACGATTGATCATTACGTCGTTTTTTCTTATTTTATTTATTTTTTATTATAAATTGCCCGATCATTTGTTGGCGGACAAAATAAATAAATAAATAAAAGAAATTCTATATTGTATATATATATGTGGGACATTCCAACTATAACCGAGCGGCCATAGCCTCGAAATTTTTTTTTTTTGTTATGCCAATTTTTTTTTTCAGGTACTTTTTGACGAAAAAAGACATACGTATTTCTAAAAAAAAAATTATTCGTCATCCGGTTCCGGTTTATGACCTTTCAAAGCAGAAAAAAAATTATTTTCGACTAGAGTATATCCTCTGATTTTTTTCAAATAAATTCACTAAAAAGTACATTAAAAACCGCATTTTTTGGTAGCTATATCATCGTGGAGAAATGATTTTTCGATTTTTTGTATTTTAATGAAACAATGAAAAATGTGTTTTTATTCGTAAAAAAAGAGTAAGTATTGGTAAGTACACGTGTTCGGATATAAATTCTTTTGTAAATCGTGGATGTTCTTCCATTCTTCAGTTATTATTCTTATTGTCGAATTTATGGCAAGGGTTACAATTACCGACAAGTAAGCTTACTTATTCCTTTCTTACGAATAAAACACATTTTTCACAGTTTCATCCAAATAGAAGAAATCGAAAAATCATTTCTCCACGATGAGATAGCCACCAAAGGATGCGGTTTTTAATGTACTTTTTATTGAATTTATTTGAAAAAAATCGGAGGATATACTCTGGTCAAAAATAATTTTATTCTGCTTTGAAAGGTCGTAAACTAGAACCGGATGACGAATAATTTTTTTTGAGGAATACGTATGTCTTTTTTTGTTGAAAAGTATCTGAGAAAAAATTGGTATCACAAAAAAAAAATGTCTAGACAACGGCCGCTCAGTTATAGCTGGAATGCCCCATATATATGTAAGTATAGTTTAGCGCAAAAGAAAAATTCAACTAATAAAATATTTTTTACTGTTTTTTTTTTTTTTTTTTTTTTTCGTTATTTAGTTACGCCTACATTTTTCTGTTATAAGGTTAACAATCGGCTTAAAAAATTCACAACTTCATTCCCATGTGTTATATATATATAGCTATGTATAGGATATACACATGTGTATATGGTATGTACCTACTCAAAAAAAAATAAATCTACATATTGAATCGAGATTGTATATCAAGGCGCGCGTGCGTTGCGTTGCCGTGCGTATATGCGGTATAGAGAAGTCCGTTTTAATTAGTACAATATTTACCTCTGTTTTAACACAAGGAACGTTACAGTAATTTATTTAGAACGAAATTATTACAGTGATAAAATAAGAAGTTAAAAAATAATAATATATATATATATATATATATATATATATATATATATATATATATATATATATATATATATATATATATATATATATATATATATATATATATATATATGTACATATGTACTACATGTAAAATTGTGGCAAAAAATTATTCAAAATTTTTTGGTCTATTATTTTTATGTTTTCATTTTTTGCTATTTTATTCCAAATTATTTACGAATCTGAAATTCTTTAATTTATTATACACCTAATGTGTAGAATCGTTTGAATAAAATTCTCCAATTAAATAATCGTAATTATAAATATTAGTATATAATATTGCGATTAAATATATCTGCAGTAAGTAAAAATCACAGAAATTGTGAAGTCCAATGATTATATTATATATATATACCTATATACATATAATACCTATACATATGTATATAAATTGTTGAAGTGCACATACATATATTTAAAATCTCAAGTATACATGCTATATGAGGGAGGGTAATCCCTCCTAGCATTAGGATAAGTACATCCCATAATACTGCCTTTTGAACACTTTTCAATGGCAATAACTCACGATTGGATTATTGGAATGGCACTTAGTCAGATATATACATACTCGGATTTCGAGTGATCTCGCTCGGATTACATCAACCTTTTATTTTCTTTACTTTATATGTCACTCTAAGAATAATATTGACAGTGTCATTAATCAAAAAAATAAAAAAAAGTGTGGGCGAGCGGGTACACACGTCTGAAGCGAATACTTGAGTCTCAAGTCTTAAGACTTAAGACTTAGGACTTAGGACTTAGGACTTAGGACTCAAGACTTAATATTTAATACTAAAGACTTAATACTTAAGACCTAAAACTTAAGCCTTAATACTTAAGACTTAAGACTTAAGACTTAATACTTAATACTTTATACTTAATACTTAATACTTAATACTTAATACTTAATACTTAATACTTAATACTTAATACTTAATACTTAATACTTAATACTTAATACTTAATACTTAATACTTAAGACTTAAGACTTGATACTTAATACTTAAGACTTAAGACTTGATACTTAAGACTTAAGACTCAAAACTCAAGACTTAAGACATGAGGTAAAGTAGGTAAAATATATATGCGACCGTAACGTCTATCTTCTTCCATTATTCCGTTCTCTTGTTCGGTTTTAACGCTATCGCGACTGTATAACGCCAATCCGTTATTGTCGTAAAAGAAGTATTGACTTAAAAAACATTAAATAAGAGAATAAAAATGGAAAAAATTTTTTTTATTGAGTCTAGGTATAAATTTTATACGTAAATACATTCATATGTATATATCTAGGTAAGTTTATTTATTTACCATATGCTAAATCGAAATATGTGTCGGTTAAAAAACAAAGAATAAAAAAAATTTCTCTACGATAATAAAACAAAACGGATTCAATATATCTTTTTATTCATTTATCACCTGTCATTGTTGGCGGTCACATTTGTGAAAATGGTTTTTCTTGACTTTTTTCGTTTTTTTTTTTTTTCTTTTTCATATATGTATATATGTGCCGCATATTTGCTATATATTGAGGCAACTGTAATTTACATTTATAATCTCAGATTGGACAGGCCCCCACATCCCTCTTGCTTTTGCTCACAAATGACCATTAATCATTCGTATACTTACCTGTATTTACCTTCGCATAGATTTTTAGATACACACATTATATACATAGGTATATTTAGGGTATGTAAAGACTATGTGAGTCGGTCTATGTGGACTCGGTAATTTTTTTCATATTCATTGAATCGTAACGAGTATTGAGTAGGTTTTTTTCGTATTTTAATGGTACATAAATTTTCGGCTAGATATATATATATATATATATATATATATATATATATATATATATATATATATATATATATATATATATATATATATATATATATATATATATATATACGTTATATACATATATATATACGTATTCGTTATATATATACGTTACATATATATATTACGTATTCGTTTTGCAAAAAGTTTAAACTTCAAGCTGGATAATTAAAATTTCATGTATACCCATATTTTTATATATTCTTAAGAAAATTCCGTCAATAGAATTTTAAATATGAAGAACAATTGCATTTTTCGAAATTGCAAAATAAGTAAATATCATATATATATATATATATATATATATATATATATATATATATATATATATATATATATATATATATATATATATATATATATATATATATATATATATATATATATATATATATATATATATATATATATATATATGATATTTACTTATTTTGCAATTTCGAAAAATGCAATTGTTCTTCATATTTAAAATTCTATTGACGGAATTTTCTTAAGAATATATAAAAATATGGGTATACATGAAATTTTAATTATCCAGCTTGAAGTTTAAACTTTTTGCAAAACGAATACGTAAAATATTTTTTCGACTTGTTTTTGACCGTAAATATTATATTCAAATCCAAAAACGTTGATTTTGAGTAGGCTTCAAACCTGAAAAACTTATATCTAAAAATTTTCAACTAGAAAATTTTTTCTTTTGTTTCATTTTTTGTCAGAAATTTTAAAATTTCATATATTCTCATGCGAGTATAAGCTTGTAACAGACAGACGTGTATCTTTTACTGTTTTTTTTTTTTTTTCTTTCTTCTTCTTCGTTTTTTTTTCGTATTTCAGACAGGATTATGTCGAGGGGTTGGCGCTAGGCGCAGCTGTGAAATATTTTTGCTAAAAAACTGAAGAGAATTCAATGTTGAAATTCGAATATATATATATATAAAAACCTTGTAGATTTTAAAAGTGGAAAATATATGATTCCCTGGATTTTCGAGGAGTGAATTCAAATTTCCCGCTCTTGGTCTCGTCCTTCTTCTATTTTTCTTTTTTTTTCTTTCTTTTATTTTCTTAACACGTGATTTTTCTCGGAGGTTTCCACGGTTTCAATTTTATTTTCATTTTTTTTTTTTTTTTTTTTTATATACGTACACATAAATATATACCTACATAGGTATATATATACATATATATATATATATATATATATATATATATATATATATATATATATATATATATATATATATATATATATATATATATATATATATATATATATATATATATATATATATATATATATACATAAGAAATATACAGAATTTAATTATTTACTTACAGCGAGAGCTGGGTATATAATTGTCGTATAAAATAAATCCGTAAAGTACCTATTAATTTAATGGTTTCATTACATAGGTAGGTATATAATACAAGTACATATATACATACCCTTGGTATGTCTGTATGTTACCCTGTGCGAAAACGTGACTAATTAAAATCGTATTTAACGAAAACTAGTAGTAGGCAATAAACAGTACATATATACCTACATAGGTATATATATATATGCCTATATGTATGTATGTGTGCAGAATAGGTAATATTCACAGGTTTATTTGATTGTTTTTAGTTCGTATTGTTCTGCCATTTATCACACCCCGTTTGTCCCCACAAACTTTTTTTTAGTTTATCTTTTTTATTTTTGTTTTCGTTTTTACTACCTTTTTTAAGTTTACTCGCATATTCGAATGATTTTTACGCACCTAGACCATTATCGGATTGAAATAATTTAACGGATAAATGAATACTAACGATAGTTGGAAGAAAATTTATTGAATAATTCTCGATAATTAAAAACGTTCAAAAAAAAAAAAATATATATATCAAAATTTACAGTATTTTTTTTTTTTTTTTTTTTGTAAGAAAAATCGAATTCTGACCTTTTTATGAAAACCAATGATTTTTATCTTTTCTTTCAAGTAATACGTTTTAAGTTTGATTATTTTGATATTCTTATATATTTTTGATGATTCAGTAAATAAATTTTCAAATATGAACAATCGGAATTTTGCAATTTAGAAAACGAGTAAACATTTGAAAATTCATATATCTCGATATCTGTGACGAATGAAAAATAGAAAAAAAAAAAATTTTAATTAAAAATAAAAAAAAAAATCCTCAATACTCACCACGACTCAGTGAATTTGAAAAAAAAAATATATAAAAAATATAAAAAATTGTGATAGAATAGGAATTTCAAGTGGCTACGTTTAAAACGTTTTTTTTTTTTTTTTTATATTTTTAACTTTTGGATTTTTTAATAAATGATTATATTCAACACGGTTTAAGAGTATTTCAGTTTATTTTGACAACGTAACACGGTGCGAGGGTCTATGTATATTGTATATATGTTATTTCCACCGGTTGATAACACGTAGTGACTAAGGTTTATACAGTAAACCATATACCATACGCCCACCAGATGTTGGTGTCCCATCTCTATCTTTATATCTATTTTTTCTCTCTCTCTCTCTTTCTCTCTCTTTTTCTCCGAACGAAATAAATATATTCATTAGGTATTATAGGTATATGTATATACCTATATATGTACATACTTATAACTACCTGCTGACAATTAACGTTGAAAGAAGGATTTCCTTTACTCGAGAGTTACAGGATGAATGAGAAAAAAAAAAACAAAAAAGATATCCAACGAAATCATCCCTCAGGTACTACTGGTAGCGGGAGGAAGCCAATCGATTCGCTAATTACGTCGTCGTACACGTGCCCTGGATTCCTTATAATCTTAAGAAAAGAAGAAAACGAAAGAAAAGAAGAAAAAGAAAAAGGAAAAAAAAAAAAAAGAAAAAGTCTTCTTGACTTTGACTTTCTCTGATGCAAGATTTCCGTTCATTTATTTCATTTTCTACGTTCTTTCTTTTTCTTCTTCTTCTTCTTCTTGTTTTTTTATTTTTTTCTTTCTTTTTTTTCTATCTTTTTTCTTATTATGAATTAAACGCGTGGGGTTGGTATAACTACATGATATATAAAATCGATTATAATTAACGAGATAAGTATACCTACTATTGAGAAAATTATATGGAAGAAACGAGTACGAAATGAACATATACATATTTTTTTTTTTTATTAACTTTATTTACCCTGAAGAGATAATAAAATGCAAAAATAAAAAATTGAAAACGACGAAAAATAATGATAAAAAGAAATATAGAAAAAAAAAAAACGAAAAAGGAAAAACAGAAAGACATCTTTTAGAAATTTTTTGAAGCTAAATTGCAGCCTCTGTAGTATATAGGAATGAAGGCAGCTGGAAGATGGGGAGAAAATCAGTTGTAACATCAACCGAGTCCCAGCGTCGTTTCTATTTTAGGGTTTCTGCTTGTAGAAGAGAGAAGGAGAAAAGCTTTTCGGGGTTCTCTTTCAGTACAGCGACTACAAACATTTGGTGGTATGGTGTGGTGGTAGGTATGAGAAGAGGGAAGAAGATACGAAGCCAAAACTATAAGGAGCAAGGAACGAACGAACGAACGAACTGGGAGTTGCAGGGATAGAAAAAGACCAACTAAAGTTTGTTGCACACAGCATTCCACGAATCTCTAGACGACCGCGTCTGCGACTGAAATAAATTCGGCTAGTGTAGTATTTAGAAGTAGAATATACTATACATATATACAGTGTAAAATTTCGTCTGCGTGCCGCAGTCGAATATCTAGATGTCTGTCGTTTCAGATTTCTTTTTTTGATCTTTCAATATTTTTACTTAATTTAGAAGTTTGATGATACAATTTTTTTCATTTATCTTCTAGACATGAAAAATTGTCTATTATATTAAATTCTCGGAGAACTTTGACCTCGTGATATTTAACTTTATTAATACATTTTTAAACATATCTTTTGATGATTATATTATTTATTCTGTTTATTGATGCATCGCTAGATTCTAACGTGACGTATACGATATGTACATACGTATGCGTTCTTTTTTCATAGAAAATATATAGGTATAGAAAGTATATGTATATACCTATATAGGTATATATATATTTCTCGTTCTCATTTTTCATCTCCATTTTTCATTTTCCATTTTCCATTTACCATTTTTCTACGCTACCGCAATTTCGTTGTTTCACCAACCTTGGCCTATTATTCTCGTAGAATTTCTGCACCGACTCGACTCAACTAAACTCGACATTATATCTATCCATGGTATAGTACGTGGATAACCAACGTTTTATATATATAGAAGCTGTAGATAATATGAAGGAAATATTTTTTTTTTATATCCAAATTCATTGAATGTTTATAACCTTTATATTTAATTATTGAAACCATTATTCTATTGCATATATACATATATATAAAAATCAGAACAATATATACGATGTGGAATAGTAGGTAGTTTTACAGATATTGAAGAAAAATTAATAAAAATTAACTAAATGAAACAAAAGAAAATAAAAATAAACGATCTCAATTTTAGGATGATTATTATTTTGCCTCATGCTCGTGAGAGAGAAAGACGGTAAAATGTAAACGACAGTTGAATTAACGAAAAGAAATAAGAATAAAAGAGGAAAAAAGAAAGAGAAATAAAAAAATAAAACAGGACAATTTTTGTGTTTAGAGGTTAATGAAAAAAGTAATAAATAATTAAAAGTACAACCGTTTGTTACCCTGGTCGAAAAATGTAAGAAAAAAAAATAAAAAAAATAAAAAATTTATATATATTTATACGTACATAGAGGTATGTATTGTACATATCTACCTATTACATATATACCTTAGCTGGAAGGTTCTTTACGTTATACTTAACAAACCGCCAGGTCGTCCCACCCCAATTTTTTGTTTTACTTGAATTTTACCTTTTTAAACTCTCCATATACATGTGTACTATATTTATATACTATATATGTTATATATTTCACCACTGATGAATTAATAATTAAATAGTACGTTTTATAACCTCAGATCACGTAAGATTTAATATATTTATGAATATAACCGTTACATGGCTATATACTATATACATAGCTTAGCTATTATTACATTCACATGCATAAATAAATGCATAAATACCTGGTATATACATACATATATATATACACAGACACGAGTTGGTTACGTGCTTTCAGGATCCAGGTCGATCCGTACACGTCATCATAAATAAAAAGTGCAAAAAAAAAAAAAAAAAACAAAAAGTATATATATTTGTGAGATAACAAAAGAAGAAAAATATTTAATTTTTTTGTTTTTTAATCGAGACCATCAATCGGTTGATTAATTTTCTTCTGTCTTTTCTTTGATCTTTTTTTTTCTTTTCTTTTTTTGTTTATTGGTGAAAATAGGCGATTGCATGTACAGATATTTTTTTTCTTCCTTTTTTCTATTTCCTTTCGATTTCCTGTTTTTTTTTTTTTTTTGTTGTTTCTTTTTTTTTTTTTATCGTGTGACGAATCTTGACTCTTCGCTTTGACAAATGACAATTTTATACACCCCCACCCTGTATATAGACTATACGGAAAAGGTTTTTGTTACGGTTTGAACGATGAAACAGGTTTAACAATAAGGTATATATACTTAGTATAGGTATATAGAACTGATGCTTATGCTATATGATATCTATGTACATACATACGTATACATACCGTATACACACATACATACTACGCGCAGGGGACTTGCGTTTCGTTGACGGGAAAACGCGTCAGAAGTTTCTGACAGCGGTCGTTTGTGCCCGTAACACAATATACCGCGAAATCTACCCTATATTATACATATACCTATATATTATATGCATATATATATATATATATATATATATATATATATGTATATACATACATATACACACACATATATATATATAGATACGGTCCTTGTCGTTTCCTCACACGTTCGGAACCGCACGTGACAATCTCGCTTTCAAAATGTTCAGGACTAATTATTACGTGTCATGTACAGCGAAAGTTACCACGGATTATACCTAACAACCTACCTACCTACCTACCTACCTACCTACCTACCTGCAGCCAGGTAAAATCAACTCTGTAACTTCATATCAACGTCTAATCCAAATCTCGTTACAAATTATATTACCGTCTTCACAGGTATGTATAATATAGTACATACAATTCTGTGTAACAAGTAGGTAATTCATTATACTCAGTCCCAAAAAAGAGCTTTTTTGGATTTTATTTTGAAATTATAGTGTCCCAAGTATCTTCTGTTGAATGATTGTAGCAAAATCTGTATTTATTATTATTATTATTACTATTTTAATAATTTTAATAATTATTATAAACTAACTTGATCTTAGTTTATGACAGAAAATATGTTTTTTATTACACAGGTACGATTTTCACGGTTTTCGTGGCTAAAAAGCGGGCCTTAAGTAACCGATTCCCGACCAGCGGGCAAGAAAAGACGAGAAGGGGTGCAAGAAGTCCGCAGCGGGCGTAAAAGTCACTTTTACGCCCGCTCCTGACATCTTGAAAAGCCCGCACCCCGAAACTCCATCGCGTCTTAGGCGTGAAAAATGCGAATATCAAAACCTGTGTTACAAAAAATATGGTGTGCACCAAGGGCGTAAAGTGGGCTTTTTTGACCTCGTGTATTTGCAGTATACTTCTCTCCGATTCATGCTTGCTCGCCTTTGACTCGTACTGCAAATACCACACTTGGTCTAAAAAAGGCCACTTTACACCCTTGGTACACAATATACTATTTTTTTTTACAGTTTTTGATAAAATCTATAAGATGTAAACTACAACATAGATTATACATGTATATATATGTATACACGTATATATTTTGTTATATACTAGTTTAATTTGTGATATTGATAAAAATCAGTATATCCACATAGGTAGTTTTTATAAAGAGTTAGAGATCAATTGATTGGTTTTAGCTGTGCAGTAGTTGGGTTATACTATACTTTGTTAAATTGAGAGGAACCCAATTACGAATTGACCCAATTAAAACCATTCAACTGTATACAGTACCTAACAGTAACAGCAGCAGTAGCATGGCAATACCAGTAGCAGAATCAAATCCTGCCTGATTGTGAAATGAAAACACATTCTAATGTAATTGATATATCATATAGATAGCCTTTTATCTTGACCAGTATATCCTATGTAAAAAAAAAAAAAAAACAAAATAACAAATAAAAATAAATAACAAAATAAATAAAAATCAATACAATTGGGTTTCGTTTCTCTTCATCGTCAAGCCTGTATACATATATACATATGTAAATACTTGTTATGTATGTATGTAAATGAAATATATACTGAAATGTTTTTTTTTTTTTTTTTGAAACTAAACAGTCGACAGCGCAAGCGCGAGTTTCGGCGTCTATCCAAGCGGACAAGCATTTGATTCGGATTTTTGAGGTTAGAATCGAGGTTAGAATTTCGTGAAAGTTGGCTACCCTGCTGTCCGACAGGCTCAAATATAGTCGCAGGACGGACTCGCCGACCAATGAAATTAAATTATTTAACGCATGCGCTGTAGACTGTTTAGTTTCAAGAAATCATCACGGTCTATATATATACACTTGAGTATAATTTTGTAGATTGGTATTATTCGCCTTGAAAACAAACAATAATAATAATCAAGCTAATAAATCAAAGCCCTCTTTACAAGTGGTTATAGAAAATCGTTTCTGAAGAGTAATAAGAACGGAATAATACCACCAGACTGAAGAGTTCGAGGAACAACCCCGTGACCCATCGTCAAATTGGCTATACACAATTCTACCTATATGAAGACTATTAAATTGATTAGACTTCATTTAATATTTAGTATATACACACATTGTAGGATTGATTCATGGAATTGCAGATTATTAACATCTGTTGATAACTTTGATATTATTTAATTAATTTTTATACATGTATATACATTATATACATTTTTATATACATGGTTAGGTATATGGTACATTAGAAATCATTGTGCGTGTGAGAGGCGTGTCTGTCTGTCCAGATAACGGGGCGACGCCCGCCCCCCTGTGGATACTTCGAAGTTGTGTTACGGACAGCTCATTAAGGCTGTCTGAGATAATATCAATTAACAAGGTTGAGGTGTACAAGGGTATGGGGTGACAAAAATAGGAAGTGATTTAGCGAGTAACCGGAAATGGGTATGTATATGGATGTATGGATAAGTAAAAAGGAGGTTTGAAACGGGTCTGTACAAACTTATATTTACAGTTAGAGAAAAGAGGAGCAACAATTCTACTTTTAGACCGTCTAGGGTGGGTTTTTCGACGTCTACTTTACGTCCATACGTCCACGCGTCGTTCTTGAGCTTGTCGCAAGACGATCTTACGACTATACGCTACGACCAAGAACGGAGAAGTAAGTATATTGCGGAGGAGAGGAGAGAAGAGGAGAGGAGAGGAGAGGAGAGGAGAGGAGAGGAGAGGAGAGGAGAGGAGAGGAGAGGAGAGGCGAGGACCAAGCCAGGAATAGAGGCAGACGAAATAAAAGAAGTTCTACTTGAACCCTGAAGGGGAAAAAGTCCCTCTTTTTAACAGCAGACCAAGAGTCCTGCTAGCAACTGCGCCGGATGTCCGATACTTTGCGCGGTGATGCGATGAGGGACCAACCTAAAGGCGCTCGTTACAAACCACCCAAAACCCTCTCCATTGAGGGCTGTAGTAGTTACAGGGTCTAATGAAGGGAGTCAGACTGTACAGAGTGCATATTACACCGTACATTTTCGTTTTATGATTTTGAAATTAAAATTTTAACAATAAAAAAATAAAAATTTTTCCACAATTCTATAAACTTTGAAGAAATATTTGCCCCAATTCTCACAATTTCACTCTCAAATGGATGGATAGAAGAATAAATCCCCATGTCTCATTTGATTTCAACGACCATTTCCACGTGAGCAAAAATTCGACTTTTAATTTTTGATGGACAGCCTAAATTCATTGAACCTTTTTTATTATTCCAAAAAGAGAGTGGGGAATAGATAAACAATTTATATTGAGTTGGGAACCTCTGGTTCAGAGATGCAGTCAATGACTTCTGTCAGTAGTAGGTAGAGAGAGGAAGAAGGTTTTAGAAAAACGCAGAGAGAGGCAGAACACGCTTTAAGAGAAGGCTAACCTCTCAGCTGCACAAGCACTTTTCCTCTCTCCTATTCTATTCTATTCTATTCCATTCTATTCTATTCTATTCTATTCTATTCTATTTCACTCCTAGCTCATCCTTCACCGTTCATCGTTCACCGTTCACCCCTTCTTCTATCTTTACCTTTCCTATACATCCATCGCCACTATCGTTCACCCTGAAACCAGCAAAGACTTCTTTTCCAGTCTTCCAGGCTTAGGCGCGGGTTTTAGTTGAGCCCAAGCCGGACGTGGACTAGTGTGTAAGGTGTTGCTCCCCTGCGCATATATACAGACCTAAAATCACACATAGAAAAGAGCTCAGGGAATCCTAGCGTGTTGGAAAAATCCTGGGATTCCCTGATCTATCCTTGATTCGTTCAAAGAATTAGTTTTCTATTTTTTATTTCCTTGTACGTAGGTATTAGATCTTTTTTTTTCAATTATTTTACGTTTTATTCTTTTCTTCCCAAGTAGTTTTAACAATTCGACTATGATATTACAATTATGGTAAGTCTAAAGCTAGAGAAAGGATACATTTTTTCTTATTCTTCTTCTTGTTTTTTTTTTTTTTTTTTTTTTTTTCAAATTAGTAAAAAAATAATGGAAAAGAAGCTGAGGGTGCAAGTTGTAGAATTTATCTTTTAAATGGTCCAGAAGTGGTTAGAGCTTCGTAGCTGCTGCTTGGTGAGCGGAACTTGGAGAGGAGAACAAAAAGCTGTTTGTCTGAAGTGTCTCTTCAGGAAGAGGCTCGGGTTTTCCTCGGTTCGCATGAATATTTAAAACGATTGTTTTACAGTTATTCATTGGCCAAGTTGCAGACTACTAACCTTCCATGTACCACCGGCATTAGGTACGCACCCACTTACCCCACTCCCCCTCTTGAGGAGAAAATTAAACCTCTAAGAGCAAGAAATTCGGACAAGTTTATCATACTCGATTATATTCATTGGCCAAGGTTAGGGTTACATTATAACTAAATACGTCAGTGCAAATGGACGATTCAATACTTTAAAATGAACTTTTTCACAGTTCAGAGAGCATCAACAATTTCAAAAACCTTACGATTAAAGGGCGAATGAAAATCGGTTGAATTTAGTTAGTCAATTTCATAGTCCGTGTTGCGATGAGGTAGATAGTGCAGGGTAAACAGAACGTAGCGTTTGTGGGGCAATAAAAGGATCCCTTTTATTTACGGTAGTCTGTAATTTCGGATGATTCCATAGCCGATGGGTGATCGGCCATCATGTAAAGGTAGTTACGTCTAACCGTTGGTTATATATTTTCTATAGAACAGAGACATGTTATAAAAAATGAAAAAAAAAAAGTAAAAAAATTGTACAGGATAAGATGTGAAATTTATATATAAGAGCGGGTGTTGCGATGCAGCACTTTGCATATTGCTCCGTTTAAAAGTCCTCAAATCTACACCGTGGCGAGTCACGGGAAAAAAGGAAAAGAAGAAGAAGAAGAGAAAGATGATGATGAAGAAGAAGGAAAAGTAGACTGTTGAGAAAAATGAAAAGTTTATTTAAAGAGAAATGAAAATAGGGTGGAAAAGTACCTACCCTATTCCATACCTACAACGGAGGAAGGTTTTCCTCTCGACTAAACTCTGCCAGGAAATACCTACGTTGGTATTTATCCAGCTTCTTTCTACCTTCCTGTGGTCCATCCTTTCGACCATGTAGGCAATGGTGGAGGTTTTTTCGTCGTTTGTCACCACGATGTGAACCATTGTTCGTTGTACCTATACCTACCCTTTCTCTCTCTCTCTCTCTCTCTCAGCTTTTACTTTCTATATTCTCTCTATATTCTTTTTCATTTTTTCTATTTTCAAGACGAATTTATTTATGGAACCTACTGTGTTGAGGATCAAGACGAGTTCACTGCACTGCACTGCACTAGCACCAGTAACAGAAAGTCTGCTGCACTCGTCGTACTCGAGTTTTAGTCTTTCATCGAAACGGTACTGTTATAGAAGTGAACCGGAAACTGCAGATATTTTACGTTCAACAATTTTCTCTTCGTTGTGTTGGTCAAGGAAATGAAATATCTTAGTCTTGACTGGACAGAATTAGAAAATAATAGTAAATCATTTTAAAAATGTAATTTTTTCTAAATATATTCGTTTTGTGAGTTACAAGATATATTTTTTTTGTTTTCTTAATTTTTATTACAAATACATGTGATCCAAGTTTTTTTTGTTTTTTGTTTGTTTGTTTTTACTGCACTGAAGTAAATATTACATATTTTTCTTTCAAATTTTTTGTTTTTCAACAGGAACAATGATTGAATATTCAATTTTTAGATACGAATATCAATTGATACGATTGAATATCAGCCGATATCTAACGACCTGTATAGTCCAGCTCTGAACCATCAACATTTGCATATATCGAATATTTGATCACTACTGTGGAAACGAAAGTTTATTTTTTTTTTTGTTTTTTTATTTCTTTTATTTACACGAAATTTACCCAATATATAGATTTTTGTCAATTGCCTTATCGTAGCTCGAATACATATACGAGAAAACTCATACGTGACGATTTATTTCTAAGTATAACGATAAAAACAAAAGTTTCGAAATATTTTCACTTCATTTTTATTTTAAAGGTGAGACAAAACGAGAAACCATTTTTAAATCAAATATAGAAAAAAATTTCTTTTTGCTTTTTCAAAAGTTCGTTAATAGTTACGGTTTGTAGAAAAGTATTAGACAAATTGATCAGCTCGGACAGTATAACGAATTAAAAATTTTCGGTAAAAAAAAAAAAAAAAAGAAAAAAACACAGTTTTGAAAACAATTTCTAATAATTCCAAATTATGTATTTATATACCTATATCTATCCTATATACATAGTTCGTGCCAATTAACTCATATCTACTACAGGAATTATGAATACTTGTATCTACGAATAATTCGTAACCGAATAGGGATTAAAAAAAATTTAACAAAACGAAATAGAAAAGAATTCTATATTATCACGGTCTACATAGGCATGTATGTACATGATAGAGATAGCTGTAGCCCTAAACCTACACGATATGACTTACTAAACCATATATATATATATATATAAATATAACCTATATCTGAACTGATATATAATATTTTTTTTTAATACCATCCGAGTTTTTATCTCCACGTTGTTTGTAATTAACTTTCAGAGTGCAACTCTCTTCTCCTCCTCCTCATCTCATCTTCTCTCATCCCTCGTAATTTACCACCTTCTGTAGTTTATATTACTGGATGAGTTACTCACATTCATCATCGTTCTGTAGTTTATATTATACATACACACACACACACAATGTGTAAAGAAAATAAAAAATAAAGCGAAAAAAGAAAAAATTGCACTGAACGCAACGCATTGGGTGTGCAGTATGGTAGTCTAGCTATTTGCATCAGTGTACGTATATCTATGGATGAGATTTTTCAATCGCGGTGTAACGTCGCACGTTGTACCACGCGGACTCATTCACCGTTAAGCCGTTTCCACTCCGTTCTAGAGGAAAGAAATAAAGAAAAGAAAGAAAACAACAAGAACAAAAAAAAAAAAAAAAAATAGGGGGGGGAAACAAAAATGTAAAAAAAACAGAAAAAGGAATGAAATACAAGTAGAGAGAGACGTATATCTATGTATGTATGTACATACATACATGGATGCATCAAATCTGCTGATTTTGCGCTCGTATACCTCTGCCTCTATACTAGGCAGGTAGCACGTTACTGTACTGCCTGATATTACAAACGTAGCAACTTTACAGCACCCCTACCTATACCTACTCACGGGTTTATGGTTCGACACGAGACCCGCGAACTATGTAGCTATATGGGCCTTCGTCAGGGGTAGTCGAGACGTCGACGACGACGACGACGACGACGACGACGACGCGACGCTTCAGGGAGGTGGGGCAGATAATTGCTCTCGTGATGTCACGGCATTTATCAAATCCACCTTTTGCGGTGGATGTTGGGTAGTAGTAGTAGAGGGTATTCGAAGGCGGGTAGCAGCCCATGGCTTCGATAAGCACAACTCGCAGACCCAATTTCTTAACGACGAGTAGAGGTACCTACCTATATACGAGTACGAAGGCGAACTTTTACAAACTATATTATTCATTAGTTATCTATATATCCATGAATAGTGGTACGGGGTATTAGTGGTAGTGAAAACTATTAAAATTAGCATATTATTCTTACGTGCGTTTTATCATTTTTTTTTCTTTTTTTTTTGATATTCTTTTTTTATTCTTCTTATTCGCAAGTCACGTGGTAGATTCGTATATCTTGAATCTAATCGATCCCATTCGGGACTTCCTTTCTTTATTCTAATTTTTTATTTTTTTTTTTTCCGTTTTGTTTCTTCCTTTCTCATTTCTCTTCTCCTTTATTCTTAAATTCTGTGTCTCGACGTCTGTGTTACGTTTATACCATCACGGCTGCAGGCTCTACCTTATCGGTAAACTGAACCTCGTACCCTTCGTCCTTATACCACCTAGATCCTCGTCCATTGGGACAACCAGCGAATTATGCAGAGTGACGTTAGAATGTATTCAACCCACGTATGAAAGCCACAAACCCGATAATACCAAATCCCTAGCGTTTACTTCTGACGTTTCGAGGACCCAACGAGAGACCTATATATATATATGTACGATATAGTACGGATATATAGGTACCTACTTGGGTATATATGATTCATGAATTTGATTGATTAAAAAATTTCTATATTAGATGATAAAAAAAATTTTTGGTTCATCTTATGAATAAAGGAACTAGAGATTAAATTTTTTGAAACCAAGTTCAAAATATCCTTATTATTCTAATTATAAGAAAGAAAGAAACGAAAAATAAATTGCTCAATTTTTTCATTTTATTTTCTGTTTTATTTTGTTAAAAAATTTCATTTTCAACTTTTGATTAGCGTAAGTTATTTTATACTTTCGTGGAATAAAGACCTACCCACCTACCTACCTACCTATCTACCATACCCTAATGGTTTATATACTTGATAATTTTCACCGGAATTAAGGTTACGAGTTTTACTGCGTTTGTCATATTCTTGGCACAAGGAGGAGGAGGAGGAGGAGGAGGAGGAGGTGGTATACGGAATTAACGATGATTAAGCGAATATGACACAACATTAATTAGGTACCCTCCTCACGATTCTCCATTTTCTTCAACCTCTTATACATATATACCTACTTTATGTATGTACATACATAAATATTATACATATAGGTATATATATATATATATATATATATATATATATATATATATATATATATATATATATATATATATATATATATATATATATATATATATATATATATATATATATATATAAAATAAATTTTATACGTCAAAAGTAACTTTGTGTTTTACCAAGATACACAATATTGAATCTGAATGTGAGAAAACTTTGATAAAGAAATAATTTCACAGTAAAAAAATAAAGAAAAAATGAAAAAAATGAACAAAAATCGGTATATAGGTATACTTTTATCTAAAAACTTTGACTCATGCGGTATAAGACAAACGTCTCCACCCCCTTCGACAGCTGCTTTTGTCTGTCACAAATCCTTACCGCGGTATAACTTGTTTGAAACAAAAAAAAAAAAAAAAGAAAAATGGAGGGGGGGGGGGGGGGGAGAAATAAAAAATGAAAAAATTTGGGGGTAAAAGTTTCAAACAAACATGACGATAATTCTGGATCTATGGTTATACATATAGGTATATATGTATACATAGGTATATGCTTTTGCACCTAGTTTAAATTTTTCTTGCAGTGTTTTAAATTTTACTTATTTAGTTTTTCATTTTATTTATATTTATTTTTTATTTTTAGAAAAAAAATTAAGTCTTAGGTGAAAGAAAAAATTATACATATCGTTATACATAGAATAGTTCATATACCCTTAGTTATATGTATATTTATAAGTTCGATTAGATTTTAGTCGGGTGCATTGGATTCCTGGGATAATTCATCTGCACATTTCAGATCCACTTCCGCATGATATATTCGTATAGGATATACATATATAGGTAAATTTCTGATTCGAAATTCAATGCCGTTTATTTCATTAACTTCAAATATGTCAACGGGGGTTTCGTTTATAAATCTCTTCTCTATACCATACCGTACCGTACCATACCTACCTACCTACCTACCTACCCTCCAAATTCCTCCGAATATTCAACACAACACCATTCACCCTTATAGCCAAATATACACACACATCATATTTATATATATACCTATATATATATATATATATATATATATATATATATATCTATATATCGTATTGTATTTATAGAATACCTATATCCAACGCTTAAAACTCTCGAACCGTTTATATTTCCTCTTCAACTTTTCAATAAATTTTTTATTATTTTTTTAAATTTCGTAATGAAATAGTTAATTATTTAATTTTTTATCATCCCCCTCACATCTAATTTTTTTTTTTTTTATCGTTTAAATACGTTAATCAAAAATTCTTTTTATTATTTTAGATTATTATACGATTGTTTAAAAGTTATAACAAAAATTTCTGTCAACTTTTTTTTTTCACCTCAATTTCTTACTTTATTTTTTTTTTTTTTTTTAATAATCTCCGTAATATTTCAATGCTCGACTAATTTTGTCGTCTTTCAATTTTTTTTTATTTTTGTTTATTTTTTTCATTTTTTATTATTATTTCTTTACTTTGAATGGTATAAAAGTGAATTAAAATTCTTATATATAAAACCGAACGGCCTTGATGATGAAAAGTTGGTTTATTCAAACGGTTAACCGTGGACAGGCGCACCCTAAAATCCACTCGACAAGACAAGCTGATTGCGTTTTATTAAAAACTTTTCATTGTCTTGAGGCACGAGGCTTACGGCACGACTTCATCCCTATAACTCGATACCTAAATTCTAATCAATTTTTAACATTTGAATTAATAACATTGAAATATCGAATCAAAATCGAGTATCTGAAAAAAACAAAAAAAAGAAAAACAAATAAATAAACAAATTACAAAAATATATTTTTATCGGGTACCCTATTTTACCCCGATATTACCTTACATGGCTCATTTTGTAAGCATTTAAATATATATATATATATATATATATATATATATATATATATATATATATATGTACGTATAGTATATACAATCTATATATATAAATACATATACGTGCATTTAAGAACACGTTACGCCAGACCACGCGCAACGTCGTCTGCTACCGCGTTCGCTTTCATCGGCGATGATTAAGTAATGAGGAGAACCAGGGGCTCGCGAGAGAGAAAGAACATAAGGTGATAAAGACAGAGAGAGAGAGAGAGAGAGAGAGCTCGACTCCCTTCCGAGCTGCGCCAGCACCCCACGAACGAGGGTTATCTCTCTTTCTCCTTCTCTCTCTCTCTTTCTCCTTCGTTTGTTCCCTCTACGCCTCTCAGTCGTTCTGCGAAACCTTCCTTAGCTCCCTGACACCCCTTACTTGCCGCCCGCAAAACTGACGAAAGAGACCCTTGATTGGACAGAGATCACTTTGCATTTATACATATATACATAGGTATATACCTATACGAGTATATATCCGTAGATCTGATTCCAATTTATTATCATTTGTCACGTAGGTCTTTTACAAGGTATACCTATACATAGGTATATATATATGTAATGTATATATGCATCGTGTATATAGGTATATAGATGTAAACATGGTTTATGTTTAAAGGAATACTGCACATGTGCAGGACTCGTCGCCCTGCCTCCTCCCTAACTCGAGTGAGTAGGTTAGGTATAGTAGTTGATAGTTAGACGGTGGTAGGTTATAGTCAGTAAGTTCTAACATTGGCTTACGTCTTAAAGCTACTCCCGGTGTACGCCTTTCCCAACTCATTTCATGTTCCCCTAAGATCAGAGTCAAAGCAGCCGCACCCGCGCCTCCCTCTTTAGAGAGTAGATATGCATATATATATATATATATATATATATATATATATATATATATACACATATAAAGACGTAATACGGTAGAGGAAACTTCTCACGAGAAACACATACCAAAAAAAAAAACAAAAAAAAAAAAAACTCATATACTGATGTATTTATATACATATATGTGAAGTTAAACGTATATACATACGTCTATTTTTATATTCTTCAAGATATACATATAGTATACATATATTTACTTAGGTAAACCTTGAAAGTCTGTTTTCAAAAAATGAAGTAAAACTAAGATAGAGTAAAGATTTTTAAAATCAGTTAAAATGAAAATTTAGAAACGCGAACAAGAGAGGCTTCTCAGTTTCATCGAAATATACGTATTATATATATATATATATATATATATATATATATATATATATATATATATATATATATATATATATATATATATAATATACATATACGAGGTATGTATAAGCGATATTGTATACGCATGTATAAACGCGAAAGGCAAAGGCCACCGCTGAAAGGTTTGGGCGTGGTAATTGGTGGGCAAGAAACCTTCGTTACCGAATAACTAATTGTAATCTTTAATCTTTGAGACCCTGCTACTATAAGGCGCTGGGAAATGCGAGGACTAGGGTGAGAGGCGAGCGCGAGGACTTGAGGGCTGAGGTAGCGCACGACAAAGGTTCTTTTTAATTTTTAAACACTCGATGCAAAGGATCGATATAAACTAAAACCTGCTGCGAGCTTCTTTATTCCATCGTATTATATACACGTATGTATATTATAAATTGTAACATATAATATATATAACAAAACAATATAATATCTTGAGACACGTTTATTCATTGTATCATACGTATATATGTACGTACGTACATACATGGTGTAAAATAGGATAAGAAATACTCGCTATCCGAGTGCATATGATATCTTTAAACAGCTGCAACGCACGTGCAGAGAAATATTCCGCCCCTTCTTCCTGCGTCTCAGTTTCTAATCCATTAAATTTTCCGCTTCTGATACACCCGCCGTTTTCTCATTACATTGTCCTCGAAATTCACCCGAGGTCTCTTTTGTATTGTACATTATTGTTCAGGTCTGATTTAAGTCGTATAATGTCTATATGTATACGTACCTACACAGTAAAAAGAATAAAATGAATGAATAAAAAAAGAAGGTAGATGTAAGAATACCTGAAAGCAAATAAAAACAAAACAAAAACCAAAAAAAAAAAAAAAATAAAAAAAAAAAAAAACAAATAATAAGAAAAAAGTAAGAAATGTCTTGGGGACTAATTCGTTGCCCTTAAAACAGGTAGAACAGAATCGGCAAAGCGATCGTGTAATTGCTTGCCCCTGTAAAACCTCCATTATCTTGATTGTTGGACGCAGAGAGCGAGCATAAATATCCCTACCGTTTCCAGCGCGGCGTTACTCGTCGGGTTAGGCAAGCAGGGCGCTCCGTTCAGCTCAGCTCAGCTCAACCAGCTCAGCCGTGGTTCAGCTCAACCTTCGCTCCGCTCCATCCAACGCAGAGACTCTACATTTTCAAGTCGCGCTTGCGCCGAAGTTAACCCCCACCATTCGAAAACCGCCACGCGACTGACTCCCCACCACCGATACGCCGCGCGTGTGTCACGCTCCGGGTTCACTTCGTCTAGTAGTTTGGAGGGGATGAGCGTTATTGGAGTGGGGGAAGTCCGCCCGCCGTTCGCTAACGTTAGTCTTGTACCCGCGGTGCAACGTGATGGACAGTGCGTGTGCGTACGACGCGCGTGTGACTTTATAGATACGAAATAGATACATATTATATTACTCATATAACGGCGGGTGCGTTTTTCTTTTTCTTTTAGTTTTAAATTATGACAAAAATGAATGAATAAATAAACAAATAAATGTATAAGTAAATAAATAAATAAATTCATTATATAAATACATAATTATACAAATCCATAGAAAAACTAGAAACAACATTTTATCAATATAATTATATGTATAAATTTATCATCGTAGTATGAATATTATGTGCGTATAATTTATATCGTTTGTGGATTGGTGATAATAATAAAAAGAAAATAAAATAAATAAAAAACAGTTTTTTACAGTGTATTTTCATTGAATAGGGGTCTCATAAAAATAACTAGTTAAATTGTGTCTAATGTTTCGTTTGATTTCACTTCATATTTATCAATCTAAAAATTGATTATTGAACAAAGTCAATACGAACTAAGTTTTTTATTTTCTCATTATATATTTTCTACGGCCTATTAAAGATCCAATCTTTGTAATAAAAAAGAAACATACAAACAAACAAAAAAAAAAAATTATTCGTTTCGACTCGCTATGAACGATTGGTGGTACGAGGTCGCGGACGAGCGGCTTTTGAGGATCTTTTTTCATTTTCTATATTAGAATATTCCAAGCGGATATTCTTAATCCTGTTTACTTATTCATTATTATTATTATTATTATTATTTGGTATTTTGTTTCTTTTAACACAACAGTGAAATGTTCGATGAAATTAACGAGTTTTTAATAAAAATTATTCGTCGTTATATTGGATTAATAAATTGACGTATAATAACAATAAAAGTTGAATGGCCTGCGTTGAATATTTCCCCAAATATATTGTGAAAAGAATAACAGTAAAAAGTAAACTAAAAATAAACCAAAAACAACAAAAAATAAAAAATAAAAGTACAAAATATAATAATTAATTACACCAGAATTGTTTTTTTTTTTTTATTTTTTTGGCTTTGTTTTTCTTCATTTCATCGTAATTATGTATATGAAAAGTATGTATGTACATAATTTAAGAAACTAAGAAAAAGTTTAAAGAAAATTTTGAAAATTATAAAAAAAAAAAAAAAAAATAAAAAAAAGTGATTTAAAAATGAAACTACGTATTAATTTTTATCGTATTATTTCTTATGTGGATTAAAAATACACCAGATCGTATTTGGAATATTCGTTTAAATAAAATAGTGTGTGTGTACGTATGTAGAGATAACCTCTACAGAGTGTTTTGTTGTGCAGTGCGAAGACCCGATATACGTCCCGAGTGTTTTACCCGTTGAGGAGGATAAATTATTTAAAATCATAAAAACAAGAAAACAAATCTATTTATAATTATAATATATTTGTATATTATAGATTAAATAATTAGTGGTGATGATTTACCGAAACAACGATATTAGTGACGATAGTATTTCGACTACTACTATTACTTTTAACGATATATTAAACAGCAGAGGATTTATCACGTTAAATTAATTACTCAATCATCGTTTAACGTTCAACGTCATATTCTATGTGTCGGATGACTTTGTGATTCGATAATATAATCGCAAAGCAATAAGCTTTATAATACACAGTACTATAATGTCGCTGCATCGAACCGCTTCATCAATAATAAGGAGTAAGGCGACGCTAGGGGAGAGATATGGCAGGCAAGTGAAATATAAAATTCTTTTTTTTTTTTTTATTTCGTCTATTTTAAGAAGGATAAAGACTTTATGGGAGACTATCAAGAAAACTTTATTATACATTAATATTTTGTTTTGTTTTGTTCTGTTCCTCTTTCGAATATTAAAATTTACTATTACAGAGATCGTTGTTTATCATCTTCTACAATATTCTATAGTCCGAGTTTATTATAATAAAGAACGGTTATAGGTATAACAAAAGTTGTTATTTTCTATAGGTACTGAAGTTTGTTTTTGTTTTTGTTGTTTGTGTTTTATCGTGTAAAGTAATATGTAACATATGTATATAACTATTAACGAAATTGTATACGGGAATTTTATTACCATTATTAAATATGAAACCCTTAATATTTAGAGGTTATACATACTCGTCACGATTTTCTATTTCCCAATTAAATAACATGGGAAATATATTCTTGTAGTACACTTAGATTTTATATATCTCATGAACTAAACGACTTAGAAAGATTACGTATAGCTACTTTTGTTAAAAATTGAACGTTCTAAAAAAAAGGTATCTTGATATTTTTCGATTAATTTAACGGTTTTCAAGTTATTCATGATTAATAAAAATTCAATAATACGATAATAACTTGGAAACGATTAGATTAATCGAAAAATATGAAGATATCTTTTTTTTAGAATGTTCAATTTTGAACAAAAGTAACCATGCGGAATCTTTCTAAGTCGATTAGTTATCGAGATATAAAAATCGAAGTGTATGTACCGTAAGATAATTTCCCGTATGTTATTTTAAATTGAATATATTAATGTTAAGGGATGATATTTTAACGATCATCTTATTTCACCTTACTGCACATATTGAATGTATAAATTTAAAGAAAAATTAAAAAAATATAGTCGAACAATTCTATCGTGATAAAGAATAAAATCGATCGCGTTTTGTCCTAAACACCAGATTGCTTAACTCCCCTATTTTCGTATATTATTTCTATTCTATATACTTTACTATGTACGACGACCGACCCGGTCGACTGACTACTATAACGGACGTAGTTTTCTCTCTATTTTATCCCTTATAGACCGAAAACGGTTGAATTACATGCCTACACACAATACAGTAAATTGATGATTTCAACCACTTGTCTATCTTTAGTGTAAATTTAACGATAAAGATTTTTACCCGTTGGGTATCATCATCATTACTATTATTATTATTAATATCATTGCCAATGTCATTTGCCGGTTTTTCAATCACTTTTTTATTTTTTATATACATATATATATATATATATATATATATATATATATATATATATATATATATATATATATATATATATATATATATATATATATATATATATATGTTATTATATAAATATAAAATATCGTCAACTCACAGGAACGCGTGTTAGAGATTGCGTAGTAATTCGCGTACTAGCGTGGAGGGGTAAATGGGCCGCGATGAATGTACCTCTATACTATAGGTATTCTATATAAAAGTATAATGTTATACATATATAATATACACCTCTTATTTTTAACGTCATATATATATATATATTATGAATTTTGCGATTATTGTTCTTTTATTTATCCTTGGATTTATCTCTCTAGATTATTTTTTATTTATTAATCCAAATTATCCTTTACCGTTATTATTAATTTTATTCTAATTATTATTATTATTATTATTATTTAACGCTATAATAGATACATGGATATATATATATATATATATATAAAATTGGAGTTTGACATGGTTCAAGGGATCGGGGTTGGTATATATATATGGGTGTGTATAATATAATAGCAGATCATCGTATCGTAAAAACGTGCAATTAATACACGTTCATCAGGAGAGTTCACGAGCGAGCCATACCGCGCTTCGACTGATTGATATAATTGGATAAACACAAACCCCCGGCGCCGACGGTTTATATAGCTAGCCTTCTGCTCGTTCAGGTGATGGTGAGGTGAGGTGAGGTGAGGTGAGGCGGGGGAAGGTTACTCCTATACATTCTATACATCGATCGAAATTTATACTAATACTATTTAAATTCTGATACATGTATATATGATAGAAACTACGTTCATCGTATACTCACTATTCATAGTATTAGTTATTAGTATAGGTAGTAACAACGTACATCCATTAAACACGTCAATTAACAATCTCTAAATATCAAAACTAGGAACAAAAACAAAAATTTTGACAACGTGGATATATACAATTTTTTATTAAAATTTTTTTATAATCTTGGAAAAAAAGTGTTTTTACGATAAAAAAAAAAAAAAATACCGAAAAGTTTTATTTTTATTTTCTCAAATAATATCGACGATGAGGAAAAGCATGAAAGAAAAAATTTAGACGGTTATATACATAGATATATATATACGTATGTATACGTGATGTGAATTTTATTCTGCAGTTCGAACCTAGGCAGGGGCGGTAAGGAGGGGGAGAGGGGGGGCGCATGAGTTTTAGAATATGAAGGTAAGAAGGCGCCGGGGGTTCGTTTCGGAATGAAAATGAAATAAGAAATAAAAAGAACGTCGGTTGGATGGCTGGCTGACTGGCTCGCTTGCTCGCTGGCTGGCTGGCTGGCTGGCAGGCAGGCGAGAGACGAGAGAGATTGAACAAAATAAGAGAGACAGACACGGCGCGACTACATTACGACGACTCGACTCGACTCGACTCTACGCGACCCGATGCGATGCGATGCGATGCTATGTTGGCTGGTCTACTCTGCTTCTGCTCGTACTCTGCGCTGTAGCTGTGCTGCGCGACTCCGCGACGTTCAACCGCGTCGAGCGTACGAACGAACGACCGAACGAGCGAGGCGAGGGGGTCGCGCGGCGCGTAGCTCGAGCTGTCCGGGGGTTCGCGCCCCCGATCGATTCCCGGAAAGTAAATAAAATTTTACCTCGCGTTCGTTGCCTCGAGTGAACACCCTACGTATATACTTAGACTTACGGTATACGCTACGTTTACGATTACGTTTACGTTTACGTTTACGTACGTCTCTTTAAGCTCATTGCCCCAATATACTAACCTTTATCGCAATAACCCTCATCATCTTTTTCTATACATATATTCACTTAATTATTATAATAGGTATACCAATACGTCTTAGAATTACAATATCATTAACGATATTATTTATATGTATTAGGGGTGGGCTAAATAATCAGACTATTATTATTATTTTCTTTTTATTTATTTATTTTTTTTCAAAACTCCCATTCAAAAACTTGTTCTTTATCATCAAATAATAACAAGCCTCGAAATATAGCTGAGTTCTTAATTTTAATATTTAGAGATTGCTTATCGCGATTTTCTATTTTTGATTTAAATCACATAATTGTGGTAAATTTTCTTGTAACATTTCTCGATATTTATATTTAGATATATATCTCAATGACTAATCTATTTAGAAATATATTCCCCTTGTTATACTTTTGTTAAAAATTGAACGCTCTAAAAAAAAAAATAAAAAAATAAAAAAATAAAAAAATTATATATATATATATGGGGTGGGAAGGGAGGGAGAGAGTTTCCGCGTTGAGACTAATTGCGTCCCGGAGAGGCCTGTGGAAAATTAGGTAAAACGAGAGAGAGAGAGAGATCGAGAGAAAGAGAAAGAAAAAGATGAGGTGAGAGTTCAAGGTTACGTAAAAGAGTTGCCCCATGCCCGAACGTATTATATATACAATATTAATAAATATAACGAAAGTTTATCTAAGTATACGAAATCAATTATTGTTATTATTATTATTTATTTTTACTATGATTATTACCCGTCGGTATTGAGAGATATATGATGGTCGATTTTATTGTCTTGTAAAATGAAGAGAAAAAAAACAAGAATAAATAATAATTATTATGATAAAGATAAAGATGTTACGTCCATACTCCACCTTTCTCATCTATCGTCTATAAACTGTCATCCCACCGCTGCCACCGGTTGTGATGTTACAAAGATAAAGATAAAGTTATAGATGAAATAAAAAGAAGAAAAAAATACAATACTTATAATATGTAAGAAACTTTTTTTGATTTTTTTTTTTGGTACGATCTAACATCTTTTCGATTTGTATTAGGGGATTTTTTTTTCTTTCCTTTTGTAATTCGGACACCCTGTATATAGATAGTAGGTATGTATATACCTACTGGTGGTCGTCCATCATTTTAACCAAGTTTTGCGAATTAATTATACATATATGTATCTACCTTACTCTGGGAAATATTATTTTCAAATTAATAACTTTATACATATATATACGATTATATGCTCGCTCATTTATATATGCTTCTTATATCTATACGTATATATACAGAAATAGTATATGTATAGTGTGCTGTTTTGTCCCTTGATAATTGTAATAATAACAACAATAATAACATTAATAATAATAATAATAATAATATTAATATTAATGATGATAATGATGTTATTAATTTGCGTGTATAAATAATTGTTTATTATGCACGTTATTGTTTATTACTACGCACGTAATACTGCAGGCTATCGATAGTACATGTACAGTCGGACAATAAAGTTCTTGTTAGGGTCGAAATTGGGGCTGAGGCGTTTCAGTGTCTACACTATTGAGCAGGTCCATTGATGCTTTACGGCCAGTCGGTCAGGTAATATTCATTTATTTATTGTATATACAGAGCGATTTTGGGGAAAGTGGGCGCCTAAAATTAGGCAATTCGTTTTTTCAACTAAACTCGCAACATCATTGGTCGGATAGATATATTTCGAAAGTACTTCTTATTTTACTTTACTTTAAGTATAGGGTAGTCTGCTCGATTTCCTTTCTTAGGAAGCTTACAAGAAGTTTATTGAACGACTGTACATGCACTATACTATACATACTATCGACATACAAAGGTCATATAATTTATATGAGAATAGTGAGAATGGAGTTGTATCAAACTGAACGAGCCTTGAAATTTATTGAAAAAAAAAAATGACAACGACCGACGACTTGACTTAGTCGTATTCTTATTCTTATTCTTATTCTTATTCTTCTTATTCTTCTTATACTTTGACTTTTCTTATAGCGTCGCTAACGAGATGGTCGAGTAGCATAAAGGGAAGTCTTCGCGCGTGCGGCTGCTAGGTCTCGATTAAGGGATTCATTTGTATACTTTTATTTATTTATTTAGTTACGTAAATTTACTTAAACTTTACTTAACTTTAATTTACTTACTAATCTAATTATTTTTGTCTGTTATAGTTATTAACCATGCATGTTTATGGCTTTATAACTTTTCATTCGTTGAACTGACGAAAAAAACATATCGGACCTTTTTTGTAGAGGATTTAATTTCCTATAAAAACATATATTTACAAATTAAAAAAAAAAAGATTTCCTCATACTTTTAATCGAAAAAATAAAAAAAAAAAAAAAAAAACGAAAAAATATTTCCCGTGTTAAATCAATGAAAAAATAGATTCTCGATATATGAGCTCTTATATACTATGTATGTATATGTATATAGGTATGTATTGATATTTATGTAGAATAAACCGTCGTCGGTTGTCATTTTTGGAGAAAAATTCCTAATTGGTTGTGTTAGGATAATATATCTGTATACAATATATATACATATATATGTATGTATATATACTTTTTGAAAAGAAACTGCGTTTGGTACACGGCGTACCGCGAACACGGACGCGGTTAGAGACAGGAGGGGAGTGAAAAACCCAAGCCGAGTAGGTAAAGAAAAGAACCTTTTTTGGAGGAACGAGCGCGGTGATTTATCAAGATTGCTGCCGTGCGTCGTCTCACCCTCTCATATAGCTATATCCCACTCTGTACCGTAGGCACAATATTTTCTATCTCTTTCTCCGTGCATTCGTATTCACACTCTCCCTACTGCCCTCTGGCTTCTCTCTTTTTTTTTTTTTTTTTTTTTTTTTTTTCACCGCCCATCTTTCCGCGTCCCTCAACTCGTACCCCGTACACGGTGAAAATTTTTATTTATTTATTTTTTGTTTTTTGTGTCTTTTTTTTTTTTACTTTCTATTTTTTTTTTTATTCACGTCGGATGGATCTGGGGTCCGAATTCGTATAGTAACGTGGCGGTGCAAGTTGAGGAAGGGTCGTTTCTACCTACGTATATGTAAAATACTATGAGTGTGTGTGTGTATGTAACACCCCTACTATAATGCAAGGGGTGCGAAGGGCTAAGGGTTGGTTGCGTCGGAATATTATATTTCATTTCGTTGGGTTGTAAAGCTGGAATCAGAAAAACAAAAAACAAAAAAAAAAAATAAAACAAAAATTCCAAAACAAACCGAAACGAAAATCAGAAAAAAAAGACAGAAGATGAAATAAATAAATAAATAAATAATAAAAAAAAAAAAAAAGTCACCATCGCGAGTTTGTCACGCAAAAGTCTGCAGCCGGTTGATTCTCGCTTTCGCAAAAAAATAAATGAATAAAAAAATAAATAAAATTGAATAATAATAATAATAATAATAATAATAATAATAATAATAATACAAAAATCAAATCCTTTATTCTCGTTCCACGTTTATATTAATCCATCATCCCTGATTTTGTTTTTTTTTAATTTTTTTTTTTTTGTATTTTGTTTGTATTTTTTTGTCTGTTTTTTTTTTATCTTACAAACAATTCTAACGAGATTTAATAAATAATATAGGCAGATGGTGACTGTGATATTATACATATATACGTATACAATATACATATACTCGTATAATGACTAATCTGAGAAAAAAAAAAGCAAAAAAAATTTTGCTTGACTGTTAAGTAGAAATGTTTCTTTTTTTCATTTCCTCTATTTCTTTATTATATAAGTATACCTATACCTACAATCATAATCATCAACTTTTCGAACCAATTATTTGTTTGACGAAAAGAGATTACACGTAGAAGAAAGTTAAAGCACAAGACGAAAAAGAAAAAAAAAAAAAAAAAAAAAAATGGAAGAAGAAGAACAAAAAAGAAGGAACAACTTGTTGTTTGTTAAGATTATCTACTTAGTTTAACTGTCTACCTATATAATACCTACTTTGCTGATGAATAACGAACAATTTATCTAATTTATTTATTTATTTATTTATTTATTTTTGTTTTTTTTTATACTTATGATTTTCTTGTTCTATTTTTTGTATATATGTATGTACATACATATAGGTAATATAGAAATGAAATTTTATCGACAAAAACTGAAACTGAAATCATTATATATTTATGGTATATATAATATTAATGTATTCGTACATATATTATAAGGGTTGAATAAACGATACAAATTTATAAACGATATGTATAAACGTAAAACACATATTACTTATAATAACAACAATAATAGTAATAATAATTTAACAAATTCTCATTATTACGCAACACTTGACCTTATAGGTTGGGTTATAGCCCTCGTTTGAATTTCTCTCTCTTTATACACACATATATATATATATATGTATATAAATATATTATACACCTAGGTATATGTATATATGTATATACGTATAGGTATTGAGGTACGTTCGTTCGCTAATCGTTTTTCCAACTAAAATCCCAACCCTATTCTCTCCTTCTCTTCCCTCTCGTAACATACCACACCATACCCACACCATACCATACCATACCCATACCGTACCGTACCATACCCCCAATACCTCCATCCTTCGAACCCCGAGAGTCATGGGGGTCAAATCGCTGGGGTGTGTCGATGTTTTAATTGCCTCGAGCTGGTCCATTTTCGACCGAATCGATCTTGACGCTTGGGTCAAACCGGCTTGACCTCTTGCTGGCCCGCCAGGCTTGATAAAAATTTTAAACGCCCTCCAAATTGTACTTTTAATAAATTTATACTTTTATACCGTAGATTTGTCAAATTTTATAAGTTTTCAATTTTTAAAATGTTTTTTTTTTATTCGAAATTATTTTTGTCTTTTATTTTTACTCATTTATTTTTGTCTTGACGTTTTTTCAGAAAACAAAATTTAACCGTAGAAAAAAAAAAAATGCAGTAGATTTTTTTAACTTCCCGCTAAGAAAATCAAAGATTTTTTGAAAAATCGGGAAGTTATTGGTTTTACCCCGTTTTGCAAAAATCGAGTTTTCAACAGATCTCGATGTTTTGAGGTCTTAGGAACCTTCTCTGACTACTCCTGAGATGGTGTCACTATGTCTGTATGTATGTGTGTGTGTGTGTATGTATGTGAGTATGTGACCCGCTTATAACTTTTGAACGGCTTGACCGAATCGAACCAAACTAGTTGCGTTCCAAAGAGTTTCGTGAAACTTAGATTTCCTAAAAATTTGAACCGATTCGGACCGGTAGATTTCGAAAAAACTAAAAAAAAAAAACTCAAAAAAAGTAAGAAATTTTTTTTTTTCAAATGTGGTTTTTTTGGAATAACTTTTGAACGGCTTTACCGATCAATTCCAAAAACTAATCAGCTCTTAACCTTGAAAAACTGCATCGATCAACGCCGGTCCGGTCAAAATCGGTTGATTCCTTCGAGAGATATCGTTGACGAAAAAAAATCGAAAAATGTGTTTTTTTGTAATATCTCCGAAATGTTTCATCAGATCAATTTTTTTTGTTTCATATTTTTTTTTATTTTAAATTGAAAGATTTGTGCGGGAAGTTTTAGGTCTGACCCATCATGGTCAGCCGATGTACCTCCTTGTTTTTTTTTTTTTCTCGTTTCTTTTACTATTTTTGAAGATTAGAAAATACAAAATAGAATTTTTTTTTTTTCGTTCTTTCAAAACTTTAAATGCACGTAACATATATTATACATATAATTCAGGTAGAACGTGGCAGATATGCTAAAAAGAGGAGATAAAAAAAAAAAATAAATAAAAATGAAACAAAAAATAAAAAATAAAAAGCTCAACTTCAGAGTTCTCAGCCATTCGAGCCCCTCGACGTGACAGACGGCTTCGCCGTGGTGGCAGGCGTCGGCATCGGCGTCGGCGTCGCGTCGTGTGTACCGAAACGCGTGAAGCGATTTGCATATCGAAAGCGCTAATAATCGATTGGATTATCTAGTTATTTCACGTGAATACGAATCAGACTTTTTTTTTTTTTTTTTTTTCTCTTCTTTTTTTTTACCAACGTTATACCGCGGATAAGGAAAGAGCAATGCGGTTCTTTTTTTATCTTTTTATATTTTCGTTTTTTCTTCTTTCTTTATCATCTCGATCCTCACATATATGTAAATATATATATATATATATATATATATATATATATGTATACTTTTTATATCCGAAAAATTGAGACTGTTTTAGTAAAATTCGAATCATTGGTATATAGACCTCTCCCCCCCCCCCCCCCCCCCCCCCCTTTTTTTACGGTAAAACGTTTTATTATATAGATTCATAATCCTTTCATTTAGACTTACGTATATATAAAAAGAACTTCAAATCCAAAAACATCGGATGTTCAAAATTCCAAAAGCTTAAGACCCGAAGGATCGAGACTCTGAAATTTGAAATTCGTGCATACGAAGCGTGTCGTGGCCCTCGATTAAATTTTACGATTTTGTTTGTTTTTTTTCTTAACTTTTCCATTTTTTAACTGTCTAAATTTCGATTTTTCCCCAATTTTAATATATAAGTAATTCTGAAATTTAACGTTTCTGAATAATTGAAGTTTTTTGATTTCTATTTATTCCTTCATCATAATTTTATATACATAAAATAATGATATGAAACCTATCTTCATTCCATGTATATACCTATGTATAAATAATAATAGGGCACGCGCTTGCGTTTGTTATACGTGTGACGTATGTGTATGTATTGCGCGTGTAATCAATATATTATAAGTACCCGTTCTAAAGACACGTGTATATGTATATGTATATATGTATATGTATTATACATGTATTTATATGTATTTACATATATACATACATAGATATAGGATATATAAATTTTAGTATCTAGATAATTGTTATAATATTTGTTTTTGTCGTATATAATATAGTTTCGCATGTGTAACAACGACGACAAGGCACGCTTCCTTTTCCCGACGACGACGGAAGTTTAGCACTTGTTGCGGAAATGACGAGTTAATCCTACAATTATAAACTCCCGAGCGAGTTCGTTGCTTTACAGTATTAAACCTCCTCTTTTTTATTTTTTTCAGTTTTTTTTTTTCTTTTTTATTTCTCTTTTCGTTTCATTCATTTTTCATCATCTTATTGTTAACGTACATTTCAACGATTTCATGAATACATCTTATCGATCGTAAGAAAAATTTCCTTTTTTGTTTCTGTCTTCTTTTATCGTCATTTTAACGAAGGAAAGTTTTTACCTGTTGATCGATTTTTTTTTTTTTTTTTGTATTATTTATTTATTTTTTTTTTTTTTAATGTGAAACAGGAGAAACAAAATTCAATAGGTATTCCTACTTTTGAACAAAAAAAATTTTGTTGTTGCAAATTTTTTATTTATTCATTTTTCGGACTTATTAAACACTTGAATTTTTCATTACAATTAAACGAATGAATAAATAATAGAAATTTTATATATACATATGTATGTATATATATAGGTATATTGTGGAATCTGAAGGAATGAAATCGTAGTATAAATATACGATCTGTTTGTTATATATGTATATATATATATATCGAATGAAACCCCAAACGCAATTTACGATCAAACGATATTACAGTTTTCTTTCTATAAGTTACTACCTCGCCTTTTCTTTATGGCCTGAATTCTGAACACATTACCTACCTACCTATCTTATACTCGGAGAGGGGGGGAGGTGGTTTTTTTTTACTTCATTTTCGTCCATTGTGCTATTCTTTGCACCTATTTTTACCAGCTTTATAATATACCATTAATCTTTATAATATATCTATATATATATATATGTAAATATATGTATATACCTACCTACACGATCGATTATCGACTAACGATTATTAATTTAATAAATTTATTGAATCAGTTTTTCTTATTTTACTTGTAAATTTATTTTTACGAAGATTATAAAATATGAAATATGTATAAAAAATAATTTCGAGGGACGACCTTTTTCCTCTCTCTCTCTCTCTCTCTCTCGTTTTAACCCTTTAGCTAACCACTTCGTGTAAAATGGTTTATTCCGGATTTTAAAGGGTTGATTTTGGCTATATGCAAAATTTTAGCAAATAATTTTATCCAAGAAGTAATAATAAAAAAAATAAATAAATTAAAAAAATTCTTCTTCTCTACCACCGATTTTATCAGATTTATAGAATTTTATTCCAGTACATATATGTATAATATACATAACCTACGTATATAATAAAAAATATTCATGAGATTTTTATAGAAAAAATTTTATGAAATTTTATTATAAATTTCGCAAAACAAATTTTTATTTTATTTTTTTGTAGATTTTATAGAATTTTGAAAGAAAATTGATTTTTAAAATAGTATGGAAATTATTAATTTATAATAAAATACAATAATATAACATGTTTAATATAAATGAAAAGTATCTAATTAGTTAAAATTAATTTAACAAGAAATTGTGCAGAGTTTAGTTACCGAATTGTTAAATTTTCTTGAGTAGCGGTGCGTGTTAAAATTGCAATTTTGAAACGAACATTAATTTTCATCAAAGTTATTCTCTCTGTCTTTCTCTTTCTATTTCTCTTTCTCTTTCTACATGCGCGATGGATTTCCACCTGAAGTGAGGTGTAATTTTCTAAATTTATAGAAACAATTGTCTTCACTGGTGGTAATGGAAGCTGCTGCTGCTGCTGGTACTTTGACGTTTCTCTGTCATACAGATATACACATAGAATATATATGTATATATATATACTTACACACGGATGAATTCATACAGTATACATATTTTAGGTAACACCTTATAGACGTGTAGGTATGTGTGTCAAATTTCTACGTCGGTCTTACTATACCCCGTAAGTTTTGGGGTGAGTTTCCTAACTCGAAGCCGCCGCCGCCGCCGCCTTACCGCCTCTACTGCGTCGTAATTAAATGTCTAATTGGATCGACCTTGAGGTAGGGATTCTCCGAGTGCCTTCTGTCAGGTATTCAACATCCACTGTTCTCTGCTTTAACCAGTCTACCTTATACAATGAATGCGAATAGACGATCCACCATTTTGTCATACAGCCCCTATATTTCATATACGATATGACATTAATACCCCGATTTTCATTCCATGACTTTAGGAAGAAGAAATATAAAGGCGAAACATATATACACTGACGAAATGAAAAATAAAATGTATTATAATTTATTTAATAATTTTTAATCTTCAGGATCTGGATTCCTTGTAAAAAACTGAGCATAAAATTCCTTTACCAAAAATTCGAGAGATTTGTAGTTCTCGAAATAGATTAGTTTTTAAAAAATTCGGCACTAGAGCAGCGCCATCTGTCTCGCCACGCCCTCCTGTCCGTTAAACGTCTTCTGCTATGTGCGAGATACGATTGGTTAAATTTAATAGTATTGTAATTTGAAAACTATTAGTCTTACAAAATTTTTTTTTAATCATTTTATTTTCGTAATTGAACAAGGAATCTGTATCGAATGTAATATATATGAACTAAATATTTTCATTAATTTCAATCTAACGAACTGTATGTTATTACGTAGAGTTTGTTAATTTCCTAAATCTTTATGATTATTGAAATTATTCAACGACTATGTTAAAGAGACAAACGAAGAAAAAGAAACAACAGTAAAAAAAAAAAATAATAATAATGATAAGAAACGTTGGTATTTTTATCGAATGAAATAACGAAGATTCTTTTTTTTTTTTTTTCTCCTCATCATTGAACGCGTAAATAATCGGAAATAAGCTTGAATTCTTATATCGGAAATCATATACCCATATCACTTTCCCTCACAAGTTCTTAAAACGTCGAGAAAACAGTTTCTATAGGAACTCTAGACCAGAATTACCTACTTCACCGTGCTCCTGTCATTCCTATATGTCAGGTGACGAAGGTTACCTTCTTTCTTCTTCTTCTTCTTCTTCTTCTTCTTCTTCTTCTTCTTCTTCTTCTTCTTCTTCTTCTTCTTCTTCTTCTTCTGCTTCTTGGGTCTTTCTAGGAGGCATGTGTGATACCTACTTACAGTCTTCGCGACATTCGCTTACAAGAATTACAAACGAACGAATGGTTTTGGGAATGGTGGAGGGGGAGAGGTGAGGGGTGGGGTGGGGGTTGGGGGTTAGGGTTAGGTTGAGAAGACACACGTAGAGAGAGGCTTGATGTGACCCAGCGGTCGCATATTTCTGGTGACAGTCCTCGTTGGGAGAACCGCCTGGACGGCAATAGGCTAGAGTTACGGGCCATCCCGGCCGCAAGAGTCGTCCGTTTCACTTGCCTACCCCTTGAGACATTCGCGGGGAATCTTCTCCGACAATTTGGGGGATGGGGGGGGGGGGGGGGAGGAGGGGGGGGGGGGGGGAGTAGGGTAGTATTAGAAGTTGAAAAATCCTAAAATTGATTTTTTCTGAAATTGAAACTACACATATACGTATACATAGGTACGGGTAAATAGATTTAAATCATATATGAATATATAGATTGGATTTACCTGTAAGCATATTTTAATTTTGAAAAAATTTGTTGGTTTTGATTTGAAAATGTTTGTTGTTTTTTTTTTTTTTTGCTTTATTAATTTTTATATCAAATCGTTGGTTTTTGTCACATAATAATATATTAAAGCTTCTCTTAACGGACCGCACTTTGACTTTTACTCTTTACCTTCGTACGAGGCAACCTTTGGCCTTTTCCCTTTGATCGTAACCCGAGTGTGAAAGGATTTTATTATTATTATTATTTTATATTTTTCTATCTATTTTCATTTTTTAATTTTCTAAGTTTGTTTTATTGAATTTATATATTTTATTATACATATATTTATATATATATATATATATATATATATATATATATATATATATATATATATATATATATATATATATATATATATATATATATATATATATATATATATATATATATATATATATATATATATATATATGTACATATGGTAGGTATATACCTAGGTATATACAACTATATGTACATAATATATATTATTATTTAGAATGTAAATTCTTGTTCATCTTTTTTTTCTTTTCGGCTTTCTGCTTCTTTTTCTTTTTCTTCTTTTTCTTTTTGTTGTACTTATTTTCTTAAGCTTTTACCGCGAGGTTTTTTTATTTTTTATTTTTACAGATTCAAACAATTCTTTTATTGATTATGATTATGATTTGACGGATACGAGACTTCTAGCGAATGAGCAAGCAAGCGAACGAACGAACGAACGAACGAACGAACGAACGGGCCCGCTTAAAACTCCCCCAAGAGAAAATTTGAAATTCCAGCTAACCAAATATTGACGTGACTACATTTTTCATCTCTTTTTTTTTTTTTTTTTTCATTTTTACCCCACCGAATTGAGATAATCTTCTTTTTCTTTCTCTGACTTTTTTTTTTCCTGTATTTTCTTAGCCACGCGCAAGCTAAATTTCCCTTCTTCTTTATATATAATACATTTTTTTTTTATCTTTCTCTTCCTTTTTATTTTTAACTTCCTACTATGAAAATTGAAAATTGTAAAAAAAAAAAAATGTGAAGTTTTTGGTTTCGATCCGATTTTCGAAAATTTTTGTCGTACGATATCTTCAAAACGAATCGACCGATTGGAATGGTTCTTGTGGCAATCGAAAGGGTTTATCAAGACTTAGATC